>OX387329.1:995098-1595098 GCA_947562085.1 Eudonia lacustrata
TATGGCGTGAATGCAAATCAACAAGTTGTATGGCTTAGATTTTGTAGTTGTTTATTTAACAGACTCGAGGATCTTATAAGAGAGATTTTGCAAAAAATCATGGAAGGGCAGAGTCGATGCTGTGGGCGGTCGCCTACAGCCTCACAAAACCAAGGTAGGGTAGCAGTACCAGTAATCAGCACTTTAAGCCCAGTTTTCGTCAAAGTTTTCGTCACCAAATAATAACATAAGCTTTTGATAATATATATTTTTGGAGGAGATCGATGGCGCAGTGGTTTACGCGCCTGGATTGCGAGTGCTGAAGTTATGCAACTTTCGCAAAGGTTGGTCCTCGGATGGGTGACCATAAACTTATCATCTCGGGCTCCTCCGTGCTTCGGAAGGCATGTAAAGCCGTTGGTCCCGGCTGCATTAACAGTCGTTAACAGCCACCAATCCGCACTGGGCCCGCGTGGTGGTTTATGGCGCGTTCTGCCTATCTATCCATAGGGAAGGCTCGTGCCCCAGCATAAAATGAGCTGATGATGATGATAATGATGATGATGATATTTTTCAGGTGCAGTTTGTATGTATTCAATGGTTACCAAAGATTACAAAGATTACTGCTTAATGATATTCATAAACAGATCCCAAGATTTACGTCGTAGGGTCAAGCAGGCACACGCACAAAAAGCAACATAAGACTGTTGACTGTTGACAACAGCAGACATTTGTAAAAATATATTAAATGCTAAACCCTAATTAGTGTCAATTTTTTAGGTTAATGATAAGGATTATTGAATAGCCATCCTAACCTTTTTTTTGCAGGTGGGCGCTAGCGGCTGCAACACAGTTCTAAACTTCTGGCTTCTATCGTACACATTTTTTCTGTACTATATTTTAATGATTTAATAAAGAATTTTTTTTTATATTATTATTCTTCTTACAATCAGTAGCTGACCCTTTTTAATGATGGGTTAGTCCATCTAGTTATACAATATAACAGAATGGACGAAACAGGTCTTATTTGTTATACTGTTCAATATAACTTATTGGATTCGAAAAAATAATAAAGGTTTGTCCATGTAGTTATACCTACAATAAACAGCTATAATAGTCCGGTCAACAAGTTGAAAAACATGAAAAATAGACATAAAGCTCCTTAAAATATGAGCAATAGCTCTTTGGTTTCGGAATGACCTCTAGAAAAATGCAGTGTGAGGATTTTACTGCATTACAGGAAAAACATGTCGATCATTAGCTCCTGTCGATTACTGCTGCCTCTACCCTACGTCCCAGGTAAATGGCACGAACAATTAAGTTATTAGCAGCGAGCGAAGTATCCCCCGACAGTTTCCGACACACCAACTCATAATTTACATAATAGATTTAATTAATGCAGGTGCTTTGGGGCGGCCGGCGGCGGCGGCGGCGGCGGCGGCGGCGGCGGCGGCGCCCCGTTCATTACATTCTATTTTAATCAATGTTAAGTTTGGAGCGATGGCACTCAACAGCCTACCTTACCCACCCATCAAGTTAAATTCTAATTAACATACAGTTGATGAGACGAAATCGCTGGCTTAGTGGCTTTAGATACTGTAAAATATTTGATACAATCTATTTGTACTGCGTATTTCTACAATGGTGAAGAGCTTTGACCGCGTTTTGGGAAACTTAGGACACCCTCAATCTAGGTAGAGTAACGATCTACGCAAGATGGCTGGCGAGAGCTGGATGAAACATCAACAAAAAATTATTACTTTGTGAAGTCTTGACCTTGTAAACCCTACGCTGGAGATATTGCACCGAGAAGCCGCAAGAAACTATGAAGTACCAAGCCGCGGATCGGGCTCAATGGCCTGCACGCGGAGAGACTGCCTCTGTGGTCTAGTGGTTAAGACCACCGGTTTAGACCCAGAGGTCGAGGTTCAATTCCCAGCGGGGTTACATGTTTGTGTACTCGGTTTGGTTGGTGGTAGGGCTTGTTTGTCTGCCTGCTAGCTACAACCATCTTGTCTAAAAATGTCGCCATAACATCAATGTTTGTAGCATTGTTTGGTCTGTGGTTGCAATATACTAATCGTTTTATATACAACCTTATTTTTAGTATAAACGAAAACCGAAACACGGGACAAATATTTTCATTTAAAGAATCAGTACAAAAAAATTTAAAATAATATCTTGAAAACTCACGAAGTTACAAGCTTTTTGTGCTGTCCCGTTGTTCGTTTTTAGTAGGGTATATTTTATTTGAGATTTTGTAAATATTATTTTGTCAAAATGTAACATGGTATAAAAAATATTGAAATCGATTCTATTACTGATTCTGAACAAACAGTTTTCAGGTTTCGTATAAACCATAAATAACATTGTATAAAAAAAAAAAAAAAAAAAACACAAATGTTGAAAAAATTTCCACGAGCAGGGTTTGAACCTGCACCCTTCTGACATACCGGGTCAGGTGCTCTTCCAATTGAGCTATCGTGGTTCTAACCAGCCCGCCGAAATTATTCAACACTATTTACTTTTTACTTTGAAAGCCAAAGGCGCCCATTCAATGTTAACAACTACCGTCATTAACATCCGATCATAATATTTATTTTATTTATTATATTGTTAACATTGAATGGGCGCCTTTGGCTTTTAAAGTAAAAAGTAAATAGTGTTGAATAATTTCGGCGGGCTGGTTAGAACCACGATAGCTCAATTGGAAGAGCACCTGACCCGGTATGTCAGAAGGGTGCAGGTTCAAACCCTGCTCGTGGAAATTTTTTCAACATTTGTGTTTTTGTAATTAGTTCGCAACAAAATTTGCGTTAAAAATTATATAAACATTTATTAACATTGTATAAATCTCGAAATACAACAATGCTATTAATCGCTATGATTATTTATATTTAACTCATCATCATCAGCTCATTTTATGGGGCTCGAGCCTTCCCTATTGATGGATATATGATGGCCATAAACCATCACGCGGGCCCAGTGCCCCAACCCGCAATTTTGTTAAAAGAAATTTGCGTAAAATTAGGTACTTAAGTATATACCTAATTTTACGCAAATTTCTTTCAACACTTTGTCGTTTTACAAACAACAAAGCTATCTAACACTGTTCTCGTTTCATTTCTAACCGAGAGGCAGAATACCAATATGAATGGGTTTATGGGTTTAGCTTTAAAATTGACGGATTTTCATTTAGATTTGCGTTTTACCCCATCCCAGTAGAGTTTCGGTAAATCCCGTCTTATCTTTTGTCTGTCGTGAAAGGGGGCTGAGAAAGTTCAGCATTCTAGTAATTCTAGGTCCATAGGATTGGGCTGTACGATGTTGTAAGGTGTGTAAGGTGTTGTATTTCAGTTAGCCAGCAGTCAGTCAGAACTTCTCTTTAATTATACAATGTGTAACATAAAGGTGCGGAAAAAAAATGTAATTTAAATAATATGTAGTGTTAATTCCGCTAACTCACTCGTTTATACAGCTTGGATGCAGTACGCATGCACCGCCCTCCCGCCAGCAAAAAGTATGCACATGCAGGAGAAACAATGCGTGCAAGCGAAAATGCACACCAACACCGATACCCAATATTTTATTTGGGTATCGGTGTTGGTGTGCATTTGTGTGCAATTAACACTACATATTATTTAAATTACATTTTTTTGTACTATGGCTTTCCGCAAAATAACGCCTGATTCCATTAATTATAGAAAGGTGTGGTAAAAATGTAAAGATCCAAAGTGTATCCGATCTAGATCTTCTATGCAGAGTAACTAAGGCATAACTATTAACGTTACTTGTTATTCAATTTTTATTTAAATAGTTCTATTGTGACGTCACATCAAAACAAACAAGTCTCAGCCCTAGTGGTTTAGTAACCTCTGTGTTACATTTATGATCACTGCTGCTTGCTTATGCGCGGCTGACGTGCATGACTTCACTAATGTACATATTTAATTTAAAATTGCGTGACAAATTAAAGTTAATAATTATGTCTCAGTAACAACACAGACAAGATCTAGACCGGATAGACTTTGGATCTTTTTATTTTGACCACACCCAGCGGCCCGACCGCCTAACCGATCGCTTTGACTTCGTGTGTGGTTTATGACGTCATCTTGTCGTTTCGTGCCGCCTATGAAAGCAATATCGAAAACTATAGCCTTTAGCTTTTGATATTGCTTTCATAGGCGGTGCGAGGTGGCAACATGACGTCATAAACTGTACGCGTAGTCAAAGCGATCGGTTAGGCGGTCAAGGGCCAGGTCCCAAGTCGGGCAAAGTGTGTTGTCACCAACTCGCTTTTAGCAAGCGTGGTGATTAAGCAAATACCCATCAATTGTAGTGATGTCTAGATTTCAATGATAGAGGTCTTTGCCCAGCAATGGGACAGTTATAGGCTATTTACTTAACTTTACTTTATAATACTTTCTCCTCTGGGAATCGACTCGTGTCTTTTTGTCTGAGACCGAACGGCTAACCACTAAATCGCTGAGACTTATATTTTCTTTATGGCCACTACCGCTGCATCGTCTGTTCCAATATATATAATATCAAACGTTTTATTGGTGATTTATATCAAAACAATATTTATATTAAACGTTCTAACCACGAATCTCGCACTGCCACATGACAACCATATATCAAACTCAGCTTATAATACAATATAAATCATTTTGATATATGTGTTTTTTATTTTGTAGAATATGGTCTTTACAGCGCTAGGGTTCGTTTGCTCGTGCGTTGGAATTATCGGGGTCATTAATAAAGATTTTTTTTTAAATAACTTACAGGTACGCATTTTCCTTTATCGCACCTGTTGTTAAGTGATAATAAGGCCAAAAGAAGCGCATTTCACCCGGGATCCTCAATAATTGAGGCACGAGCTATCTTATCTCTAGCCGCCGGAACACAGCAATGCTACAAACATTAATGTTAAGCGACGTATTTGATAAATAAATAAATAAATAAACTTTCCTACACTCACACCAATTATCTAGCCCAAGAGAAGCTTCGTTATGAAACTCGTTATATGGTTACTAGACAACGGATAAACATACTTATAAATGGTGGTAGCTAGCCAGGCGGACCAACAAGCCCTACCAAACCGAGGAATACATTATGTCTTAATAACGGCGGCGTGCAATAACAAAAACAAGACAAACATACTTTTGTTTACACCGAGATATTGTAGTGGTTGTTTTCGCGCAGGAGGGTAGATCAGAACATGAAACTGAACAACTTTCAAACGTCTCTACAAAGTCTCTATTGACCGAGCATGGTTTGTATGGGAAAGTTAAAAAATTATCTCGGTTTTGAACCATGTTTCTTGGGGGAGTTGTACAGTTTCATGGTCTGATCTATCCACCTGCGGGAAGACTACCAATAAAATGTCTCGGTGTATAGCTTGGGTAACGTTTGTATTACTCGTTATGTTATTTATTGTGCAATAAAGGCTTGAGTACCTAATCAGTATAACAATGAATATTGGAATGCTAATTATTATTTTAATAGACTACATTAAGATGCACCAGGCGGGCTGTTAGTTTTTTGGTGTTCACCAAGAAAGATAGAAAGGAAATATAATTCGAATTTAAAGAGGAGTAAGTAATTTTTATTGCAATTAAGGTATCAAGCCAACTGGCCGGTCGTCGCCCGGTGGGCCGGCCGACATATCGTTGGAAGAGTTAAGTCGCCAAGGACCTGAAGGAGATCAACATGCCTGTATGGTCGGAACTGGCACAAGACCGAACAAAATGGCGTACTTTAAAGTCGGAAGCCAACACACCCTTCGGGTCGCTGAGTCAGCGAAGTAACTAAGTAAGTTAGGGCGACGCATTGGAAATTTACGTGGCGGGGATCTTTATATTTCCCAACAATTACAAAACATATAAAAGTGATATTTGATGACATGATTTTTCATTTAATTGACTTCATTTTGATAGTTGCAGAAACACGATTTGTTAACTTTTATAACAGAGAAAAAAATATCAAAGTAACCTCTTTTAAAACATAGATTTGCATTTTACAGGCAAACCAGACCGATTTAAGCATCTAAATTTTCTTAGTAGATTAGTCTTAACACACACTTCAATATGCTAGTTCATTTTTTAAATAATTTGTAGTTTTAATTTGATGAAAAAAAAAATAGTTTTTCTTATAGTACGGGGCGCAAACGCTCCATATTAGATTAATTGTTTAACGGTGCGTTGCCTTAAGCATATTTTTGATCGACTTCAAAAAAAGGAGGAGATTTCCAATTAGCCTGTAAAAATCTATTTAATTTTGTTTTCGTTTCGTTGATGGCCGATTTAGATTTATTGTTTTTTATTTAACTCCTGTTGTCATATTGTTTTTCCGTTTCATAATATTTCCAGTGACTAGGTCTAACACTGTTTTAGTTGTATCGAGCAGCTCGCGGGGCGGCAAGGCGAGGACGGTTAGCGAGGCACAATCCTGCTCAACTGGCTGAGGAGCATCTAGACTCTGCTTCTGCTTAGCATTAGGTGGAGTGGATTCATTTGTCTACTCACCTTAAAAAAACAATAACATGCTTTTTAAATACTTCTAAAATACAGTGAATAAATTAAGGCCAGGGTTTCCAAAAAAACGGTGTTTTTAAATGAGTTTTATTCGAAATGTATAAGGATTTTAAATCCAAAAAAAAATATGTTATTCATTGGCCTTTTATCTAGTTACGGCGTTATAGTTAAAAGTGGCCGTTTTTAGCTGTGTAACGTGTTATTTGACTAAACCATAGCAGCACCATTAGGTGACGTAAAAATGCTTAATTACTTCATTCAAATAGTTTGTTGAGCATAATATGTTATTTTTTCATTGGCGGCGCTAGTGTGCGGCGTAAACGCTCATTAATCATAAAAAGTATTTACATTTCTTTTCATCTGTAAATGAAGTCGGATCCATATTTCATGTGCACAATTTGTGCTATCGCGTAGCACTGATAATGTGATTACATTGATAAGCTATTAGCCGAGCGTTATCCGAGAGCCATTGGCGGAGCATTTCATAGTTTTATAATATTGTGTTATAATATTTCCTATTCCGTTTCTGACCCTACGAAAAATGCACATATAGTCTTTTGTAACAGGAAAACAGGAGGAGGTCGTTGGCGCAGTGGTTAACGCGCCCGGTCTGCGAATGCTGAGGTTAAGCAACTTTCGCAAAGGCCGGTCATCGGATGGGTGACCAAAAATTTATCATCTTAAGCTCCTCCGTGCTTCGGAAGACGCGTAAAACCGTTGGTCCCGGCTCCATTAGCAGTCGTTAACAACCACCAATACGCACTGGGCCCGTGTGGTGGTTTATGGCCTGTTCTCCCTATCCATCCATAGAGAAGGTTTGTGCCCCAGCAGTGGGGACATAAATGATAATCATGAGCTGATGATGATGATGATGATGAACAGGAAAAAAGTGTAGAGAAAGGTCTAAGCTAGGTATCGAAGTGGCACACACAGTAACCCATTCTGCGACACCAGTTTCCGCTGCAAAGAATAACATAGAATTTCAATAAATTTCAATGTGGGTGACAGCTAAGCAGGAGGTGATGGTCTCTATTCAACTGTTACTAAACACTAAATACAGTTACTGAACGCTATTCTTGAAAAATATGTCGATTACTAGTTCCTGTTTAACACTGGTGGTTACCTTAAAGAGGACCACATAAAAATAGTTTTTATAAAAGCTTGAAAAGGGCAAGATGTTATCTTGAAAAAGTTTTGCTGTTAATGACAAAACATGACACAAAGGAATGATAGGTACAAAGGTTAGTGAAGTCAAAAATCAGGTGCTTGATGACCCCTACTGATTAATCAAGAAAAAAATTAAGATCATAGTTAGACACTATTGTACCCTACTAGCAGACCCGGCGGACTTCGTACCGCTTTGACTGTTTCTATCACAACAAAACAAACAAATAGTATTTATATTTATTTGTCATTAAGCAAATTTTTTTATTAATAAATATGGTCTATGTTACTCAGTGCTAATGTAGCATTCTAATGGTGAAAGATTTTTTTTAATCGGTCCAGTAGTTTTTGAGTTTATTCGTTACAAACAAAAATACAAAAATTAAAAGCTTTCCTCTTTATAATATTAGTAATTTGGGCTACCCATTTAGACTTTAAAATGTAAAATGCCCAATAAATGATTATCCTTTTCTATCAAAATAATGTCAAGGAATTTGTTTATTAAATTACAATCAATTAAACTTGTTTTGCATACTGAGCCACGAGGTGGAAACTTTGAAACTTAGTTACAGTTTCGGTTTTGCAAATTTTAAAAGAAGTTATCTAACAGGAGATAGGAATACTCGTAACATCATAATAACATTATAAAGTACTTTAGATGGTGATCTGATCTCAATTAGTGATAACTTCTGTTAAACTAGATTAGCTACTAATTACACAAAGGCGTAGACAACGTATACTTTCATTAATAAAACATTAATACTAATAATTATCTGGCCCTTCGGAGAGACGTTGCATCTCTCTGTATATTTTATCGCCTTTATCATGGGGAGTGCTCTGAGGAATTGTTCGGTTTGATCCCTGCCGCTGATTTCCTTCACCGCACTACATGCAATCGACTGTCTTTCCATCCACACCATCTTGATGGATGGCGATCTACTACTGTGCGTTTCTCACGTAATTTTTTACCACGAACTACAGTGCTGTGGAACCAGCTCTCAGCGGCGGTATTTCCGGACCAATATGACTTAGGAATCTTCAAGAAACGAGCCTATTCCTTCCTTAAAGGCCGGCAACGCATCTGTGATTCCTCTGGTTTTGCGGGTGTCCATGGGCGGCGGTGATTGCTTTCCATCAGGTGACCCGCCTGCTCGTTTGCCTCCTTCTAATATAAAAAAAAAAAAATTGAGATTTTGTAAATGTTATTTGGTCCGAGTGTAGCATGGTATAAAAAATACTGAAATCGATTCTATTACTGATTCTGAACAAACAGTTTTCGATTTTCGTATGGGATTCCAGCCCATACGAAAAGTATTTGTATTTTTATTTTATTTTTATTTTATTTTTATTTTATTTTTTATACTTGCTATAAAGCTGGAATATTTTTTTCTATGTAAGAAAAATATCGTTTACACTTAGATTTATATATTATATAACTTGTTTGTCGGGGAGGTGGGAACCTGGTGTCCTGATGTACAGGCATCTCTTGCTTAGCTTAGGCACCAGTCTCCTATAGAGCTGCTAACTTGCACTTATAATAATTACAAAATGTAACTAGCAATAAGAATATGCTTTGTGGAGAGAAATAAAAAAAAATTGTATTGTATTGTATTGTAATACGTAAGTAAATTAGTGTCACTACGCCATCGGATCGTAAGTCTGCTGGAGACCTTGCACTGGGAAAAAACTCAGCAAAGGCATTTCTTTTCTATTTTCACTTACAGCGTCAGAATATTGAAAAACCGGCCAAGTGCGAGTCGGACTCGCGCACGAAGGTTTCCGCACAGGGGACAGCGTCAAAAATATTGGAAAATGCCCTATCATAGCAGGACACATTCCATTACAAATAAACACAAAAAATACATATAAGACAACTTATTATTTAATTTTAATAAAGGAAATGTTTTTTCGATCGCTTCTGTAGGGGCCCCTTTTTCAGCAAAAGTGCGATATGCCGATATACCCGTTATTTCTAGGTTAATATAGTTAGTTGAGGTGTCAAAATATTTGTATTGACGAGATTAATAATGTACAAAAAAAATACTAACTTAATAATTTTTTTTCATAGAAGATTCAAGATCTAGGTTTGTGCGTCTCAGGCGCGCGTGTTTTGAAGTAACATATTCGGGGTTTTGATATTATATTGTTATGGTATTCATTATATTTTTGTAGTTTTGTTAATACTATTTACAAAGTTTTAAAAATAACGATAAAAAATAATATAAATTGCGAAAATAGTCAATGTCTGAAAATAAAGAAAATAATTGTAAATAATCTCCGTAATATTCAAAAACTATTTATTACTATTACGTGAAACCGGAAAATTAAGCTTTTTATTTATGCCAGTGGTTTCGGCAGTGCGTTGATAAGTAAGCCAGTTGTTGCAGGCGTTTGTTTTGTTTCTTAATAAACAAACTGAAAATTATTTGATCAAGTTGTTAAAAGCAACCGATTTCAAACACAACGACTACAATTTTATTTTTTTTTGTTAAATATTTGTTAACGCGCAAGTTAAAAACTGATAAAAAACTGACACTAAAGAATTATTATTTAAGACGTGATTACCGGACTGTCACACACAAATTTCGGGTCCACCAACAAACCCCCCGCACCGTATGCGTTTATAACCGTGCACTTTAATAAATTAAATATTTTAAAAAGTACAATAAAAACAAGTACCTATACATGTTGTTACAACAAAGCTAGTAGATAGTATTGATGTAGTACTGAAATCTTTGTA
This sequence comes from Eudonia lacustrata, assembly GCA_947562085.1. Lineage (NCBI taxonomy): Eukaryota > Metazoa > Arthropoda > Insecta > Lepidoptera > Crambidae > Eudonia > Eudonia lacustrata. The sequence goes on from OX387329.1 coordinate 1,005,518, forward strand.
TTTTCTATAAGAAATTAAAATAATGTTTTCAAAAATACAAAAATAAATATACTTGTTCGTACAATAAAGCGGTAGACTATGACTTTATAGTATTAGTAGTATTGAAACCGCTGTATTTTCCATAATTAATTAAAATAAAACGTTTTGAAAAATAAAATAGGTTCTGTTTTTTTATTACCGTAGTTCATTTCTAATGCTATTTGAAGGTCATGTGGTGCATGAGATATTTTTTTCTCTTTGTTTTTTTTACATTTTGTGATTGTCCTTTATATTTTGTGTTTTTATTTGTGATGGATTGGACACTTGCTGAGTTTCTTGCCGGTTCTTCTCAGTGCAAGATCTCCCGCCCAGAGTAGACTTACGAACCGATGGCATAGCGACATTCACAAGAGCTACTTGTAGCCTAAACTGAATAAATGATTTTTGAATTTGAATTTGATGGGGAGCGTCCTTTTATGACATTTTAAATTTTTTTTGACGCTGTAAGGAAAAAAAGAGCTGGACACTTGCTGAGTTTCTTGCCGGTTATTCTCAGTACAAGGTCTACCGCCCAGGAAAGACTTACGAAACGATGGCATAATGACGTGCATAAGAGCTATTTGCAGCCTAAACTGAATAAATGATTTTATCTACACTAATGTTGTAACATTCTACTTATGTTTCCAATACTTGACTCATAATTACTACTGTTATAGCGCAGATAACAAAAAACTCAATTTAAGCAATTTCACATGATGGTATAATATCCACATCGATATCGTAAAATCTCATTATAACATCAATAAAACGCGACCAATTAACCTGGCGAGCCTTATGTCAAAATCCTCATACAAGTTGTATAAAATTTTGATATTAGGCTGGCTTTTGAAAACAGTTGGGTTATACGTGAAAACTTCGTCGAAACTACTAAACTTACATACACAAAACTCTTTGGTAAGATCTTGTGCCAATTAAATAAAAAAAGAACAGCGCGCGCTCGCTCCTGATTGGCCCTGCGCGCGCAGCTGCGCTCTCATTGGTTAGATTTTAATGGCGGCAAGTTCACTGTGACAATACACGTACGCGTGAATTTAATGTTTCGCAATGTGTTTTGTTTTTAAAATACAAATTAAAAGTTAAAAATGGACAGCGACGATGATATTTGTACGCCTCCGGATATTCTAGAATTGGCAACAAAAGTAACTCACAATCTTTTGCCAGAAAAATCTAGAAAATTATATGAAAAAGAATATAATAACTTTTTGGCATGGAAGATCGAAAAGAAAACTACATCATTTTCTGAAAATGTCATTCTTGTGTATCTCAAAGACCTCTCCGACAAATTCAAGCCATCTTCTATGTGGGCTAAATATTCTATGCTCAAATCCACACTGAGTATCTACAACAATATTGATATCACGAAGTATTCAAAAGTCATAGCGTTCCTGAAACGCAGTTCAGAAGGACACAAGGAAAAAATGTCCTTGACGTTTACATCAGGTCAAATAAAGATGTTCCTGAAAGATTCACCAGATATTTTGTATCTTTTTGAAAAGGTAAGTGTATTTTAGTTCTGTTATTTAATCTACCTAGTACTTACGTACTACACACGCAAGTTATCTAGACACTCCGTTTAAGCGCTTTGTGTATAAATTAGGTAGTAGGTACCTACACTTTACTACTTCATAAATCATAGTTTTTGCCTTGGCTATGTACCTCAAGCTTATTATATCGTTTATTGTTACAGGTTGCATTAATCTTCGGCATAATGGGGGCATGCCGAAGGCAAGAGCTATACAACATCCAGTTCGATGAAGTCTCTAACATAGACGACAGTACAATCATGGTGAAAGTTTCGAAAACAAAAACGAAAATAGATCGTTCTTTCGTTGTGACGGGCAACTGCTATGCCGTATGTAAAAAATACATGGAACTTCGACCCACCCCCTGTCGAAACCCTGCCTTTTTCTTGAGCTATAGATCGGGGAAGTGCGTCGATCAAAGAACTGGTATTAATAAATTTGGTGCTCTGGGAAAAACTATCGCAAGTTTTTTGAATCTGCCTAACCCAGCGTTGTACTCGGGGCATTGCTTCCGGCGCACCTCGGCGACCCTTCTCATAGATAGCGGTGGTGATTTGACCGCACTGAAACGACACGGGGGGTGGAAGTCTTCTAATGTGGCTGTAAGCTACATTGATGAGTCTTTAATGAATAAAATTCAAGTCTCAAATACGATCTTGAACAGTATAGAAAACAAGACGAATGAAGTAATTATAAATATTCCAACTCCGTCTACGAGCCCTTCTGCTTGCCCCGCGACCGCTACAGCTGCTGGATCAATAATTAACATTAACTTTCAAAATTGTACCATCCAAAATTTGAATAATTATTATAAATAAACTATTCTCAGCTTTTACTCTTGTTGTTTGACTAATTGCATTAGTGAAGATAAAGTAGTGTATGCAACTGCATATAACACGGGTATTAAAACACTCGTTACTATTATGAAACTCGCTGCGCTCGTTTCATAAACTCACACTCGTGTTTTAATACCCTTCATTATATGGCAGTTGCATAAACTACTATTGAATTTAGAATTTTGTCTCTAGGGGGCCACGAGTCTACGACCAGTTGGACGCCCCAAGTACCGCTGGATGGACGAAGTCGCCAAGGTCCTGCATGAGCACCTGGAAACCAGCGACTGGCAAGAGATCGCGCCAAACAGGGAGTAGTGGCGCACCTAGTGTCAGAGGCCAACACTCACTTTAGATCGCTGAGCCATCGGAGTAGGTAAGTAATAGGTAATTAGAATATAGTTTCAGGCTGGACATGGGCTATATTTAAATTTTGATAAATCATAGTTTACGGTATAAATACTCGTATATAGTATTATTGTAAATTATAGTAAATAGCTAGTTTAAATCGATTACAATAACGATGAGGTAGGATTACTAATTGATTGCTGTAATTTGGAAACTATGATAACGCGCCTAAGATTGTTAATACAATATAATGCTTCGACTAATACGAGTATATGTCATTCAATTAAGCGGTACATTGCTTGTGTGGTGTTACTAGCAAATTGGTATTGGTTTGATGTATAGTAGGTACATGTGAAATTAATGAAAACAATTCATTAATAGAATAACTATGTTGTGTACACATGCTTGGGGATATAGATAATCTAGAACGCTACTATAACCTCAATTAATTTCAATCAAAACGGCCGTATTCTGTTTTAGGTATTCATAATTGTTCATAATGATAGATAAAATATGTACTTGTGATAATAACTAACCATCCATAACACTCACACACACACACACACATACATACACACACACACACACACACACACACACACACACACACACACACACACACACACACACACACACACACACACACACACACACACACACACACACACACACACACACACACACACACACACACACACACACACACACACACACACACACACATATATATATAAATATATCTTTATCATATTTTTATATTATGAAAATCAAAGTACTAGAACCTAAGTATTGCGGCTACTCAACAAATTGTTAAGTATTATTATGTTAAATGAGAGCGATTCTCTCCTGTCACAAGTGTTCTCACACTCCAAAGGAGAGAATCAACCTCTGAAATTGTTAAAACTGATTTGTTGTGATAAATAAATATTTTTCATTTTAATTTTTTTTTTTATAAACAAATAAATAAATAAAATGTAATCTTAGGTTTGTACCTAAGATTACATTTTAATATTAATATAATATTAATGAGACGACTATCGACAACGTTCGGGTTACGATCGTGAATGTAAGCAACTTTTTCAATGCCGGTCACCGGATGGGTAACCAAATTAAAGCTCATTCGTTCTTTGAAGTACGTGGAGCCATTGGTCCCGGTTGTTGTCGATAAACCCACCAACCCGCATTGGGTCCATGTGACGGGTTGTAGCCCAATGTCTCTAATGTATACATACATATACTCATACTCATGTAGGAAGATTTAAAATTGGCAGTACGGCATCAGTTTTTCGTCGATTGACATCAGAGGCGGACAGTAACGACCTTCCACCAACCGGTCAATCTCTTTAAAACTATTTAATTGATTACCTATTTATTTATCTATATTAATAATATTATAATGCTGAAGAGTTTGTTTGTTTGAACGCGCTAATCTCAGGAACTACTGGTTCGAATTAAAAAAATATTTTTGTGTTAGATAGGCCATTTATAGAGGAAGACTTTAGGCTATATAACATCACGCTGCAACAATTAGGAGCGAAGCATCAGTGAAAAATGTTGCAAAAACGGGAACAAGAGCCTAAAAATTTACTATTCCACGCGGATGAAGACGCGAGCACAGCTAGTAATATAATATAATTATAGCTGTTGGTCTTCCTAAAATAAAATAAAATCTTTGAGGCTCATGATTACCAGGCCCTCAAAGTTAAGATTTATCATTAATACATTCTAGTAATGTCTCGGTAGCCTAGTGGTAGACCACTCGGCCAGATAGACATCCGGAGGTTTTAAATTCGATGCCCAGGTTGGGCAAAGTGTTTCAGTTTTTTCGATGCAAAGCGATTTGTGATCACCATCCCGCATTTGGCGAACGTGGTGATTAAGCCAATACCCATCATAGGGAAGTTAGCTACAAGATATTTCCACTACTGAAAGTCAGCCAGTATCAGGAAAGCTCAGGTGGGGGAGGAAAATAAATGAAAAGTATTGAAATTCAACTGTAGTACATAAGTTGACTCCCTCTGTTATTGTTATGCCCTTACGGGGCGCTACATTGTTTATTTTGACACCTTGTACCTATTTATTTAATTACTATGTACACCAATGTGGCATGCAATAAATAATTTTGAATTGGAATATGAATTTAGCCCCTTACAAATAAACAAAGAATAAGGTCCGAAATAGTAAATCCATGTTATGTTCCTGTCATGTAAACGTCATTTCAGAACACAAGCTCTTTCTTAGTGCTTTTAGATATTTAAGTACTTATACTAGCACATGTTGGCTCTTAACTTAAAACGACCGGTTTAATTGATTGTTCACTTATTATTACTATTTTTATTACTGCTTATGTTTTTAGTGATGCTCTAAGCATTCGTACAAACCGACAAACGGTTTTTGTGATGCTTATCAAATAAACCATGTAATTATTGTGTAACAAATAAATTAAAAAAAAAATTATGAGTAAAAGAGACAAAAAACGGAATAATTATTCGGAACTTATTCTTTGTTTATTTGTAACGCACTAAACGTATAATGAAATAACATCACGTAACAGCTATTTAAACATTAACCTATTTTTTATCTGTAACATAAACAGTTTTTAATAAACACTCAATTGACGGACCACATATAGTGACGTCATAGTTCGCCATTCCCATAAGTTCCCATACAATTACTATTAAACAAAAATTGTTCTGAAAGTTGTTAAAAAGTTTCTCTACTGACTAACCAGTCAGCACTTGGGGGACTTCTTGGCGGGAAAGTGAAGAGTTCTGCGGTTTTGTTTATTTTCAAAAAAATTGGGTTATGTCGAATATAAATGTGAAATAATGGTGGATTATTAACCGTTAAGTGACCGCAAGTGCGCATGAGTGTTGGCAAATGAAACAAAACAGTACAACTTCAGTTTTTAAATTCTCTCAAGAAGTCCGCCCAAGGACTTAGTAAAGCCCCACATCTTTACTGAGATATTCATATTCATATTCATTTATTCACCGTAAATTCATAACAATAAGTACAATAAAAAACGGACGAATAGGCTTGATGGATTTCATACGGAGCCGTAAAACAATACACAAAAAAAAGTGACGACTTAATTTCAAGACTTCTTGGCGGGAAAAATAAAAATGGAACGTGAAGAGTCATGTCTGCGGTACTATTTATTTTCTAAAATTAATTGTGTTATGTTGAATATTAATGTGAAATAATGGTGAATAATTAACTGTTAAGTGTTTGTCAACGGGCATAAGTTTTGGCAAATAAAACAAAACTGTACAAGTCACTTTTCAAGTTCTCTCAAAAAGTCCGCGTGAGATCTTAAAGCCCCACATTTTTACTGAGATACTCAAGGGGTTGTGGGGTATATCATTTCTCACTTCTCATTACTATTATCATTTATCATCATTATATTATATTAACAAAATAAATCTTATATATTTTAAACTATAACTAGTAAGGAAATTACTTTGACTACTGGCTAAATGTGCTAATTGCACGAAGCCATCAACTATAAAGTAAACCAAATTTTTACTTTGTATTTTCAATTGCTAATTGCTGCACTGAAACTAAATTAAATATTTATAAAAATTTAGTGAAATAAATAGAGTGAAAAAATCAAACGCCTACCCGACCCAGCCAGGGTTGCAATAACCGTTGGATAGATGGCGCACTGTGCCGCGGCTATTAGCATTCAAAAAATTAAAAAGTACTGACAAAATTCAGCGCTTACGTCAGCCTTTCCGGTAGCATAAGTAAATCGATGCGGTCAGTGCAGCCGCCCGGATTGCGGAAGACCCAGATTCGATTCCTGGATGGGTCGGGTAGGCGTTTAATTTTTTCATTGTATTTTACAGATTTTATAAATATTTAATTAAGCTTCAGTGCAGCAATTAGCACTTGAAAATAAAAAGTTAAAATTTACTTTAGCGTTGTGTTATCAAATTTGTGGTATTTCACCTGCAAAGATGAATCTGCCATAGCCATCAGTTGCAATGACCGTTGGATAGATGGCGCACTGTGTCGCACACAAAAATTAAAAAAGCAGTGACAAAATTCAGCGCTTACGTCAGCCTTCCCCGTAGCATAGCGGTCAGTGCAGTCGCCCGGATTGCGGAAGACCCAGGTTCGATTTCTGGCTGGGTCGGGTAGGCGTTTAATTTGTTTACTGTGTTTTATAAATTTTATAAATATTTAAACTAAAATAAACTAAAAAAAAATAGATTTCAATGATGTTGACCTTTGCCCAGCAGTGGGACTACTAATTACTTTAGTGGAAAGGAATAGGGAAATGCGTTATGTCGCGATATAGTCTCAAGGCTTTGCCTGTTTGTTCTATATTGATTATATTTCTGGACTGACCTACATTTAAACTTATTTAAAAAAAACATACTTTAAGAAAGCTTAAGGCTATGTTTATATGTTGTAGTGTTAAATAAACTTACTTTCAAAAAAGAATACGGCCTACACTACCAATAACAGGTTGACGAACTTTTTTGATGGAATCTCTAATATAGAGAATTGTTTTAACGTAGTTGTGACATAGAATAAGGCTTCTTCGGCTTACATAGTAAGAGTAGATAGTTTTAACAATCTTCGGCAAGTTGAATAGAACCACGATAGCATAGTTGGTAGTGCACCTGTTTCGTCAAAGTTCGGGATCCGTTAGGGTTCGAATCCCGTCTGTGGATTTCTTTCAAATTAAAATAACATTTGGTTTTACATTGTTGTCAATGTAACAATGCATTCAAAGGTAACGCCGGTTTAACGTTCCCTTCTTCTAACCAGTTGCTATTTATGATGAGACCCTTCTGACGACTGTGACACAAACAGAGTTTTGACAGAATATACAAATAGGAGTTTCACCCGATTTATTTCCGTAATAACACGTGTTGTGAGACTTCATTTTAATTGCTATCTACCGTACTATAATTGTACCCTTACTACTAATAATAAAAAATACTTGAAATTGACTAAATGCTAAACGCGAAGCCATTAATTATGATAATTAATACACAAAAAATATAACAGAGAAAATTGGTGAAGATTCAATCAAAACGAAGATAAAGTAAACGAAAATAAATCATAATATTAAATATTTAAGCTTAACTGTGATAAGTCAAAGTAATCTCCCTAATACTTCCTGGGGCCAATGGAGCAGCGCTAGTATTATGACTAGCACAATTCAAGTCATAAATAACGTTGTTTACAAATCGCCAACCGATCAAATCGTTCTCCAAACATAGAACAACAAAGGCAGACCCAAACTCAGCTTCGCCCAAAGCTCCAACCACACGTTTGTCAAAGCCTAACAATAGATAAGGCATTTTTATCACCATAACAAGTCCAATCAACTTACCGTGCCGCCCCCGCACTTGACGTCCTCGGCCATTGCCAATCACTTGCACCTGCCACTACCATAACACAACAGAAAACCACCGAAGAACCGATTGAAAACCTCGCAAACAAACGTTACGCGAACGGTTTAACTGAAAAAACCGTCTCGCAATAAGTTGTTTTGAAAAAAGAACGCACGCAATTCGAAATTTGAATGTTTATGTTCTTTTGTTATCGAGACACGACTGTTCCATGCAGACGCGAGTGGTGGACTGATTGCGCGCGCTGCTGCGTTGCCATGGTTACCGAGTGGGGGCTTACATATATTTTAGGTATTGGGGGGTATTGGTAAAAACAAAATTAGGTGTTCCAGTGTCTGTGCTACTTAGGCTTGTCAGTTTTTGTACAGTGTGCCTGAACCCGTTTTGACTGCTTTTAGTTGAAAATCTATTATTTCATATAGGGTGTTTGAATGTATAAAATACACCGTGATAACATGCAAAATCATAATATTTACGTAGATTTACTTCATACAAAAGCTAAAATTTACTTTTGACTTTTGTTTTTGTTGAACCATGAGGTTGACGACCAAGAACAAAGTATCAGCTGGACCTAGGGTTGTCAGTTTTCAAATTTAATCATCATCATCAACACCAGCTCATTTTATATCCCCACTGCTAGGACACGAGCCTTCCCTATTGTTGGATCGGGAGAACGGGCCATAAACCACCACGCGGGCCCAGTGCGGGCGGTGGTTGTTAACGACTGCTGATGCAGCCGGGACAACTAACGTGCCTTCCCGAGGAGTTCGAGATGATAGATTTTTGGCCACCCATCCGATGACCAGCCTTTGCGAAAGTGCTTAATCTTAGCAATCGCAGACCGGCCGCGTTAACCACTGTGCCATCGAGCTCCTCAATTATAATTTTACTTAGTAACAAACAGCCTCAATAACTCGGCAAATTGGTGCTTATTAGGTACCTATGTTCATAATTTTCTACGCGGAGAAAAAAACTTTGCCTAAATATTAACTAAATATTAGTAATGATTACAAAATATTTCTAAATCCAACGAAAACAATTTTCTTGTAATAACGACAAAGCGGTTTTAGTATTTGTATTGGTTTAGTCAACAAATGTCAGATTCTGGAAATGTCAGACGAGTGTAAAACGCCAGATTCTATGAATGCCATATTCTGGCAGATTCCGCCGGCAGATTCTACAAATGACAGATTCTAGAAACACCAGATTCTGATAACGCCAAATTCTATAAATGCCAGATTTTTCATATCAATTGCAAAATCATTAATTGGTATAAGTGTGCATTCAATTTTGCAGCCTCACTTTGTACGAGCGGTGCCATAAGTTTGTTAAGGATGTAAATTTCATATCTGCCACTGCCATGAGTTCTACGTAAGTAAAGTTTGGAACTTACATAATACAAAACTAATTTGGTTTTAGCAACTGAAATTGTCAATAAAAAGCGTTTTAATTGGAATACCTACTAATAAAGAGAGTGTCACTTAGTAAAGGTCGTTTGTTGGGATTACAAGAAGGAAATACTAGGGTGGTGTAGAAAATTGCTTTTTTCAGTAATAAAAGCCAAACTTAATCATTAAAACTTAGTTGTTAGGGCAGTAACAAAACGCCTTTGTAATATCAGGTAATGTTTCTTTCTTTGTGTAGGGTTTTATGCACGGCAATACACGTTATTAATGCCTGTATAGGCATTAATTACTGTGCCAAATATAATGACTTGTCCTGCCTGCCTGATTCATCATCGCCGAGCCGATACCCTGAAACTATTAAGATGAAATTTGGACTGTAGATTAATTGAATGACGTAACCAGTCACTAAGAAAAGATTTAACGAAAACCATCCCCTAAGTGGGTCAAGTAGGGGGTGAAAGTTTGTATGAAATTCCGTCAGTTTTGATTTAAAATATATGAAAATTGGTAAGACCTATTTTTATTTTCCTTTAGAGGAGTAAAAAAGAGAAGAAAGGTTTTTTGGGGGAAATCGTTATTTTCAAAGTAATAACTATAAAAATGAATAATTTAATCGGTCTATACATATAGTTTTCAATAAAAATAAAAAATTACGTATTTAGCATTTTAAGAAAATCAGCAGTCAATCAGGCAGAGGTGAAATAAGGGTGGAAACTTAGATGTATTGTCGAGCGCAGCGAGACCAATCATTCATCTAAGGGTGGAAAGTTATACAGAATTATGTCAGTCCTTAACACTATTTGGCATTATTAGAAATTTTGAAGTGTTTCAGGATTTATGGAAAATTACAGTTTAAGTAGGGGATGATATTTGTACAAAGGGTTTCAAAACGAACCAATATTTCTCATACAGAGTGATATTTTTTACGTTGTTTTGTGTTGAAAACACAGATATTATTTACCTTTCATATTATGTTTGGCTTTTATTACGAATTAACACAAGTCGTGTAGTGTAGCAAAGCCGCGAGCAAAAGTTAGTACTGTATGTCGCGTGTAAGATTCATATGACGTAAGAGTTGGGAGTACCTACATACGGAAAGACTGCATACAATATGAGGACGTCCCTTGGGCCTTGGTGTTTATATAATGGTATTCTTTATAACAGGATACAGTAGTATAGGATAGTTGTAGTATATACTCGTATACTTTAACTTTTTAACTTTGTTTTTTAGACAATTTCGGACTTAGATTAGTAGTGTATGAAATTGAAATTGGTACCTGATGTAATTTTTGCAAACTTAGACATTTTTTTATTTTGTTGTTTTTTTTGTCCCCCTTAAGCAAGAATAGAGAAAAACATGTTTCGGCCTAGATTGGGGCTGTTGTGGAACTGGAACAGTTCGGATAGGTTTAGACAACAGTTCCATATTGTTATTTAATGAAACCTGTTATTTTTATCTGTTCCGATATATACGCCTCACTCCTACTCTTGACGAAAATTTGTATGTAGTAAGAACATGAGATTGTGCAAATGATAGGCTATAAAAAAATATGAAATTTTATTCACAAGTTTACCGCTCAGCGAAGCGGACGTGAGACGGCTCTTGGTGAAAAATTGTATGTAGTAAGAACATGACATTTTGCAAATGATAGGCTATATATGATGTTAGTAAACCTAATAATAAAGCTAAGCTCAAGTGGCAGTGGGCAGGGCATATTGCTCGCAGGACTGATGGCCGCTGGGGCGGGATGGTCCTGGAGTGGCGACCTCGTACCGGAAAGCGCAGTGTGGGCAGGCCTCCAACAAGGTGGACCGACGATCTGGTGAAGATCGCGGGAAGCCGCTGGATGCGAGCAGCACAAAACCGGTCGTTGTTTGTTTATTTATTTATTATCTTAGGAAGACTATCGACTTATGCAATAAATGAATAGCTACAAACTTATAAGTAAAACAGAAAAGTCATTAAAAAGTCTCCACTGTTAGAAACAACTTAAATAACAAAGGAGCAATACTTGAACCAAAGCACAGTTATAAAAAATGCTTAACGCTAAAGCTAACTACAGTCACATCAGTAAATTTTGGATATTTACTCATGTGCTCTATATTTAATTATATTTTTATACTTAGTCTTATACAAAAAAAAAGTAGCATTGAATTTTATTTTTATCTTTATTTACATACTAAATAAATTAACTTAAGAAAAAGCCTTTACTAAGTTGCCTTCTTAATGAAGGTAAGCTGGTACTGAAAAAATCAACGTTGAAATTGCTGTCTTTACACTTGTTATTAAAGGTTTTAGTTGCTCTGTAAATAAAACAATTTTGACGATAATTGGTGCAAACTTTAGGAAGGTAGAAGAGAGAGCTGCTGCGAAAGGATCTAATTGGTGCATAGAACATGATTTTTTGTGGAGATCCTTGGGGAAGGCCTTTGTCCAGCAGTGGACGTCTTTTGGCTGAGATGATGAAACCTAATAATTATTTTGATTATTTATTTATTTATTATATTTATATACACAACTATCCTTACAGACTAATCCAATGCGATAGCTGCTTTCATTTATGCTTACATTAATAACATGTAACATTAGCATTCATTGATCCATTATGTGGATGCATTTACACGTCAGTGCGTCCCCTGTTTCTTTTTTATAAATTTATTAATATTATTATTTGTGACATTTATTTGATTTTATTTTGTTTTATTGATTATTTATTTCTTATTATTATTATTATTTATTGTTTTTCTTTTGATTTATATGTAGTCGTAGGTAATGTAGTTTAATGTAATTTAATTTGATTGTATTAGATTATTGTATGTGTTAATTATGGATATTGATATCTGAAATAAATGATTTCTTATTATTATTATACTCTTTATTCATTTTTTTCCTTAAAACTAGATTTTTACAATATTTTAATATAAAAGCAATAAAACATTATAAAAACCTAATCCTAGAGTACCGCCAGCAGCGAGGCAGGGCCCAAACTACCGGTGGTCAGGGCTGCAGAGTGAGGAACCTCCTGACAATACGTGCCGTGTCAAGGAGTACTGCCTTTTGCATCTGACCCTTGACCCAACCTTTCAGCGAGAGCCTCTCAAGGTGTTGATCGAGGCTCTTGGCTAAAAGACCGTTTGCCGAAACGACTATCGGTATAATAATGGTTGAATCCACATCGCACATGGCGGTAACCTCGTGAGCCAAGTCAAGGTACTTACTGAGCTTGTCCTTCTCGGCTTTCACGAGGTTCTCATCATGAGGTATGGTGATATCAACCAGTATTGCCCGGCGCTGGGATCGGTCGACCACCACGATATCAGGCTTATTGGCGACAATAGTCCTGTCCGTAATGATAGAGCGATCCCAGTAGAGCGTTGCATGACCATTTTCCAGTACTGGCGCAGGTGCGTACTTATAGTACGGCACCTCCGATTCAACAAGGCTATATCCAAGAGCAAGTTGCTGGTGAATTATTCTGGCTACTTGGTTGTGTCTGTGCAAATACTCCCCGTTAGCAAGATGAGAACAACCAGAAATAATATGTCGGAGTGATTCTCCAGGACGGCGGCATGCCCGACAGATGTCGACCGTACCGTCCCTCATAATATATTTCCGGTAGTTATTCGTCTTGATAACTTCATCTTCAATGGCACAGACAAAACCTTCAGTTTCCCCAAAGAGGTTACCGAAACGTAGCCAGTTCACCGAGGCAGTCAAATCTACATCAGGCCCAGTTAGAGCCCGATAGTAACGACCGTGTAGCACCTTGCTCTTCCATATATCTTTGCGATCGAGAGTGCTTAGCACCACTGGTTTGCGCCAGTTTTCTGTTGCCAAGGAGAGCGGCGTAAAGTGTCTATCAACTGCCACGACATCCAAATGCATCCCGCATTCACTGTTAAGCAAGTAATCCCTGAGACTGCACACCTCACGGTTATGTAGGTTCTTGGCATTTAAAAAGCCCCGACCCCCACATCTCCGCGGGATGTACAGCCTCATAACAGATGAGCGCGGGTGTAGCATTCTGGAAGTCGTGAGCATTTGACGGACTCTTCTATCCAAGGCGTCCAAATCGGTCTGAGACCACCTTAGTATGCCAAAGGAGTATGTGAGCAGAGGCATAACCCAGCCATTAAAGGCACGAGTCTTATTGCCACCCGATAAAAGACTGTTAAGTACTTTTCTCAAGCGGCAAAAGAATCGCTCCCGTAATGACTGCTTTATGTCCCCGTCATCAACACCCAAAGCCTGTGACATACCAAGATATTTATATGTTTCAACTTCAGAGAGAGATCTGATGTTTATCGCATCGGAGAGTTGTAAATTGGTTGAATTTACTACTCTCCCATGCTGTACATGCATAACCGCACACTTATCTACCCCAAATTCCATCTTGATGGCACTGCTGAAAGTCTCAGTAATTTTCAGCAGTTTCACCAAGTCTTGGCGGTTTGGTGCGAATAACTTGAGGTCATCCATGTACAACAAATGCGACATAACTTCACCCCCTCTCCGCAGTCGACAGCCTAACCTTGAATTTCTCAACAAAGTACTGAGCGAATTCAAAGCTAGACAAAACCATAAAGGACTCAGACTGTCGCCCTGGAATATGCCACGCTCTATCCTTATAAAATCCTGCGTGGCAGAAACACTATCTCGACATCCTGGTTGACACAAGACCGTGGTCCACTGCCGCATACATGACATCAAAAAAGATTTTAAAGTTATATCAATTTTATATAACTCTAAAATCCTTACCAACCATGAATGCGGCACCGAATCATAGGCCTTCTTATAGTCAATCCAGGCTGTGGAGAGACTCCCTCTGCCACGCCGAATCTTCTGGCATATGGTCATGTCAATGAGGAGAAGCTCCTTAGTACCACGGGACCCAACCCTACATCCATTCTGAGTCATGTCCAAAATATTGTTTGCAACAATGTGTGAGTTAATTTTTGTTCTCAGAATGGATGTAAGGAGCTTATAAAAAGTTGGTAAGCACGTGATGGGTCTATAATTTTTCGGCTCCGTGGTACTACCTGATTTATGGAGCAGAAAAGTGACACCAGTAGTCAACAAACTAGGGAGTGAGCCGAGCTCTATGGCTTCTTGGAATTGCGTTGCCAGTAACTCGTGTGAACATCGAAACCATTTGATCCAAAAGTTGTGCAATCCGTCCGGTCCTGGGCATTTCCAATTTTGGGCCGTTCGGATCGCACAACTTACGTCAGCTGTGCTAATGTTTATAGCCTGCATGGTCTCGATAGGATCACACGCCTCCCTGACAACACTCATCCATTCACCTTCCGTGTGCTCGACGGGCACCGACCAAATGCTGCGCCAGAAATTAGTCATGGCATCAACATCTGGTAGCTGCTCGTCACTCACACGTTGATCAGTTCCTTCCCAGCGTCTGTATACTTTTCTTTAGTCACTTTGAAAGAGGCGATTTTGTTGGTATCGGTCCACACGCACTTTGTAGCGACGTATACGGTTTGCCCACGCATAGACTTTTTGCTTCAGAAAGTCAATACGTTCCGTCACACAAGCCATATAGTTTTCCGGACAAACATCAGTCCCGACAAAGGCTTGTGTTACGAATCGCATGACACGAGGCCGATTATTGCCATTTCTGAAGCAAATTAGCTTTGCAATGAGTGTCCTGAACCTAATAATACGCCCCTCGATCCTCAATTGTCAAGCAGGGGCAGTCCCGATTCGCCGCGTACTCGGCCAGAATCCTGGAATTTGACACGAGCAACGCGACACACCGCGATGGCCCCACAATAAAGGATCGAGTGGGTATCAATTAAATTTTCACTGGTTCCAAGATAAGGAACCAGTAAATCGTTCAAGGCACTCATTAACGCCAAATTATGCTTATTCGTGGGCAAACAAGGTATACCCGGCCTAGAGTTACGCGTGTCACGATACTTTAGAATGGCATCGTTCAAAGCGCTCCTCATTTGCTCATTCACCTGTGTACTTACATTCGTATTTATGAAATCTTCTTCCTCGGGTATTGAATCTACTCGCGCCACCAAGACCGGCGTCACCGCCGGTAATTGTGGGGCAGGGCGATCCTGCACCGAAGAAGAAGCCGCACAAATACGTAGTGACTCCAGGCGTAGCCGATCAAGTGTTGACTGATCCAGCAAGTTGTTACGCTCCAGCGTAACAACTAGGTGATCCATCACCCGCACTTGATCCGACAATCGTTGGGCAGACACGTCGATGATCGGTTCAAGGGCCTGAAACAAAGACAGCAGCCGAACACGATACGCCGTAAGGTTTGTTCCTCCCTCTGTTGCCCTGTAGTAGGCGCGCATGCAGTTCTCATTTATAGGCTGAGTCCATCGCATGCGACGCACTACACCACCGGTAGCTGGAGCCGGGCGCAAGGCAGGTTGCCTCGCAGGCCCCAAGCGTGCCGGCAGCGGGGGTCGTCCACGTCGCACAAGTGGTGGCGGTGGCGTGGTCGATGGCCCGCGCTCGTCGTCACTCGACTCGCTGATGTCGGGTGCCGTGGCAAACTCGTCACCCGACGACGTTGGCGAGGAGCTGGACGATGGCGCGGGCAGAGGTGGTGGGCGTGCGTTTATTAGATGTCCCGCTTGTGATCTTGTTATCATCTCAATTCTCTAAATTGTATCAAATAAACTAATTTGTTATTGACATTACTGGGTATCATTGTAATTTTTTTTACTTCACTGTTTTTTTTAACATTTTTACAGGTTTTTTCATAGTCGTTTTTGTCGAAATAGTTTTTTAACTTTGAACTGTTTTAATTTTGTATAACAATTGGATAAAATATGATAAAAATCATAAAAATATATTATTTTATAAAATTTCTTCGATCATGAGATGTGTCACTGTCAGCGGTTTCTTTTTATATTATTATTATTATTATTTTCGCACAGCGAAGCGGTCACAGGTTTAATAATATAAAAACAATAAAACATTACAAAAATCTAATCCTAGAGTACCGCCAGCAGCGGGGCAGCGCTCAAGCTACCGGTGGTCAGGGCTGCAGAGTAAGGAACATCACTAACCTTGAACCTTATTATTATAATCTCTTTATTTATTATTATTATAATTATATTATTTTTATTAGCTACAATAATAATTATGGCCAACGGCCTGATGGCCAAGAGCCTCGATCAACATCTCATGAGGCTCTCGTTAGGCGGCTGGATCAAGGGCCTGATTCAGAAGGCAGTTCTCCTCGATACGGCACGCATTGTGAGGAGGTTCCTGTCTCTGGAGCCCTAATCACCGGTAGTTTGGACCCTGGTCCCGATGCCGGTGGACCCCTATTTTTTATATTTTTAAATTTTTGTTTTGTTTTTTTAGAAAATATTTAAAAATGTAAATTAATATGTAAAAAAATAAATAGAGAGATAATAATAATAATAATAAATCATTTATTTCAGGCAACACACAATGTACAACGTGGTAAAAACACAAAGGGGCCCATATAAATAGCTTACAGACTAACATACATACAATATAAAACAATTTTTGTTAGTAGATATAACTAGCCTGGCCTTCACCTCACCTGACGATAAGGCACGGGTGGAAGTGCACTTCACCCGAATCCTCAACTACTGAGGCACTTGGCTATCTCTAGCTGCCAAAACACAACAATGCTACAAACATTGATGTTATGGCGACATATTTAGATAAGACGGTGGTGGAGCCAGGTGGTGTCAAGTGGAACGAACGGGCTGACAAATAAGCCCTTCCTTCCTACCTTCTATAAACTCAAGGAGTTTTTTGACATGAAATAATTATATTGTGTTATCTTAATTATTAATTAATTGTTGTTGATTAATAATACCATTAAATAGTTATAATGATTAAATATTCCAATTTAAAACCATAATCTAAAAGACCACCGCGGGCCACCCCTGTCTCAAAGGTTCCCATGATACCGGCAGCGTTACCACGTTGTATTGCCAGAGAGAGTCTCTGAACCAGGTACGACCCGCAGCGGCGATCGTACCCACGATCCGCTAAACGAAGCCCTAATTTGGCAATAAAAGATTTCGCTTCCGTGCCCCACACCCCAGAAGTCTCTACAGCGAAAGGGAGAAAGTGGTACTGTGACTTCAAGGCAGCATACTTCAAATGTTTCTGCCTCGCGGCACTCTCAGCAGCAGACCCAGCAGTCCGCATTGTGCCTTGAATGTGCGACGTCGCGAAGGTGCTATCGCATGTCGCATCCCACAACAAGCAACGACCCTTCTCCTAGGGAACCAAGGTCAAACCATCCGGCCTCTTGCCGTCTGTTCGGCTCAAGCCCGGGGGCTCCAGAACGCACGGAATATTGGCGGTTACCAATGCCCGCCGGATGATGTCGATCAGAGCGTGATGTCACGGGAACCTGCCAGCGCATCTACAGCAGCTCAACCCGTGGTGCCCATTGGCCTCAACCCGAGCTCCGCATATACAACGATGTGGTTCACAAATGTTGCAACCAAGCCTCAATGCTACCGCCACTCGCAAGGATTGTTGTTGATAATTAGGATTTGTTAGATTTTTTTTACAATTTTTTTTTTTGTTTAAATGTTTTTTTTTTGATTTGGTGATCATTATTTGGATGCCAGTTGTAACTTGGTGTCAACAGTCTGTTGCAAACCTCTATTTTGATGATGAAAGGTAAAAAATTTCAACCCTGAGCTCTGGTGCACCGCCCTAAATATAAAAAAGTTTTAAAAGGGTCTCTTAAAAGTTATCCCGTCAGCGCCAAATCTCGATGCAAAGGATTAGAAAGCTAAATTAATTTTCCCAAATGGATGGATGGAAAAATCGCGGGTATCGTTCGGAAAAGTTATTTGTTAAAATAATACTTGTTAAATTTTTTTTAACAATTTTCCAAATTGAAATATTTGCTACAAGCGTTAAACTATTAAAGATTGGGAACAGCAACAGGAGACTATTTAAAAAAATAGGCGAATGTTCGTTTCGCTCATCATCATCATCAGCCTACACACGCCCACTGCTGGACATAGGCCTCTCCAACTGCGAGCCACTGAGCACTACGCGGCTACTCTCATCCAGTTCTTGCCAGCCACCTTGCGAAGATTGTCGTTCCACCTAGTCTGAGGGCGTCCTACACTACGGTTGCCGATACGCGGTCTCCACTCAAGAACTCGTTTACCTCATCGGTTATCGGTTCTGCGGGCTCATGAAAAAAACTATTTGTTTTTATTGAATAAGTCATTTCAAAGTTTAATAATTTTAAACTATTCATGTGAATAAAAATAATATTAATGTAGGAGTAGGTCTAAATAACAACACGGATTTAGTTTTGTTCAGATTTTAATTACACAAATTTTACACTTCTTGTTAGCGTCAGCGCAGAGAGAGCGAATGAGACCACCTTACAACTCATCCTACTCATTCCACAATCCTTCATTCACAATAGATTAAAAATAGAGTGAGTAATACAGTTAAATCCTACATTAATGTGATATGCTTCACTACAAAATGTAAGGGAAATAAAATGTTCAGTCGGCGGTTTGGTCATCGAGAGGATTTTCTGCTTACCTCATGTCTGCCCACGATTGTTCGTTTTGCTCTTTTCTCCAATATAGTTCCCACCTGGTAAAAACTTTGCTGAAGCGCGCTGATTGGGCGCACTAAAGTGTTGGAGGCGCACTTTATGTTTTCTTTTAAAAACAATTGCTTGTTAGTGTTGTTTCGGATCCATCTGGCTAGCGTTGCCTTAGCATTGAATTGATTACGCGTCGAACACGGTATTACCGAGCTTTACTGGAACGCTAAAAGGCTGAAAACTAATTACGTTAAGTGCTAATTGGCGAAGATGATCTGGTAGCTTGTTAGTATTTTTTATAACTGAAAATATTTATTTTTTAAAACAGTTTCTTTCATAAAAAGAACAACAAAAGTTCCTAAAATAAATCTTGAAAATTTACTATTGTAGCATATCAGGAGATTGCTTATTTTTAAGGTCACAAAAAAATTACTTTATTGTGTCAGTAGTTAGAAGCTTCTGGTATTGCAAACAAGTTTGGTTAAATAAGTAAATATTGTTATAGAATGAAATAAGTGTAAATAATCAAAATTCAAAAAATTCAAAATTCAAAATTATTTATTCAGTTTAGGCTACAAGTAGCTCTTGTGAATGTCACTATGCCATCGGTTCGTAAGTCTACTCTGGGCGGGAGATCTTGTACTGAGAAGAACCGGCAAGAAACTCAGCAAGTGTCCAGCTCTTTTCTCCCTTACAGCGTCAAAAATATTGGAAAATGCCCTATCATAGCAGGACACTTTCCATTACAAATAAACACAAAATATATATATAAGACAATCGTTTCTATAGTTCCAAATATTACCTTCTACAAACCAACGAACAAAATAAATATTGTTTTCTAAAGTTTACGCGAACACTTGAAAATCGAAATGAAACAACTTTTACGTAGATCCGTAAAAGTTGTTTCATTTCGATTTTCTCGCGTTTATTTTATACATTAGTTTTAATTAATGTTTATCCTGACGATTCGAACCCTTTGCAGGGTCCGTGGTCACAGGGAGACTGAGGTGTTTCTCGTCTCATAATTAGTTAGTAGCCTGTATACCTTCATTTAATTTTAAACTAATGTATAAAATAAACGCGAGTAGATCCGTAAAAGTTGTTGCTGATTTTACTATCACTACCATATTATAAGTCCATGCTACCATGAACGGTCATTGAACCTTTAACGTAAATGACACGTCACGCAAACGAGTCATGACACTTAGAGCTTACAGGAATTAACTATCTATACTATAACTACGAAAAGCCGCAACAAGTGACGATTGAGTACCAATAACCACCTAAAAACATTGATATATTTTAAAATATGTTACTTACAAATAAAACGTGTGGAACAGATGCGCTAAGTTAAAAAAAAAGCATTACGGGTAAGTACAGTCCTCTCATCTCACTTGATATTAAATTATGATAAGGCCAATTGGTATCCTAGGGAGACATTTGGCTATCTTATCTCTACCTGCCGGAACACAACAATGCTACAAACATTGATATTATGGCGACATATTTAGATAAGATGGAAAGCCAGGCATACCAACAAGCCCTGCTACCAACCAAACCGAGTACACAAACATGTGCTCCCCGCTGGGAATCGAACCCGGGACCTCGGGGTCTGAGACCGTTGGTCTTAACCACTAGACCACAGAGGCGGTTAGAACTGTATGATGTATGATGCCTAAGCCCAGCAGTGGGACGTTATAAGACTGATGATACATACAATGAAATTGTTATATCGGACTTCCTTAAACTCAATTTGTGCTCAAATAAAGTTTAGAGGGACTCGATGCAGGTACAATGAGCAACACAATCAGAATTACTTTAAATAGTTTACTGTGACTCAGCGAGCATTGTTTGTAGCTTGGAAGTTACGTTTAAGTTTATTTATTAGGGGTCCGTGTAAAGTAATTAATACCTACTTTTGAAGTAAATTGGGTAATTTTTTTTTTTTTTTTTTTTTATAAAAATTAAAAACAAAGTATAGTTGTAAACAAATTTGAATTCGGAAAAGTGTTGAAGCAATTTTCACAAGCGGGATTTAAACCCGCTACTTCTGACATACTGGGTCAGGTGCACTTTCTTTATTTATGTTATCGTGGCTCTGTACGACCCGTACTTTATCAACACTATGTAGCTCGGAAATTAGTATTGGATCTTTACAGCTATGAAATTGACGTTTTTTTCTCACTTACAAATAGGTGTATTACTTCTAAAAGTCAATACCGGTTGTTAATATTATTATACACCTTTAATTAGGACTATGTTACTTAGGCTTCAGTAATAACAATGATTATTAATTTCGTGTCTTTATCGCCCAATATTTTTATTAAATTTACTACTTTTTTTGTTTGCAGAATTGTCCTTTTGTTTTATTGTAGCTTCGCAGGGACTTGATTTTTTTTCTTTTTAATGTATGCTACATTTAGCTAGAGAAACAAACACACTACTCTACAATTTTTATAATGTTAATATAAATAAATGCTATGAAAACTAAAAAAAAACGTTAGTATAAAAAATAAAAATTTAAAAAAAATCTTTATACAAAACGTAGGTAACATAGGTAAGGTAACCTACTAATGTATCGGCATTTGTTTTATCGTAGAGTATGCTGACTCTGCTTTACCTGATGCAAAAGCAGATTCCATATGTTCCATAGCCAGTGGAGCAGGCTCCTCACTGGCTGTCCGCTCCTTGCCAACCCACATGTTAAGTCTTTACAATTTCTTCATTTTCGGTTGTCATCAAACATCCAAAAAAAATGTATCAACTTGAGCTCCTCCATGCTTCGGAAGGCATGTAAAGCCGTTGGTCCCGGCTGCATTAGCAGTCGTTAACAACCACCGCATCGCATTGGGGTTGCCTCAGTACTTAAGTATTTTATTGGGAAATAAAAATAAATTTTATTTTATTATATATTAGTTTATTTTTATTGGGCTCGTGTGTTGGTTTACGACCCGTTCTTACTGTGGTGTTTCCATCTATAGGGAAGGCTCCTGTTCTAATAATATGGGGACAAACGCATGAGTTGGTAATAAAACAATCAATTTACATACAGAACTCTTAACATTTCCCCGTAACTAACTTATAACTTTTGAAACGTTACAACTCACCCATTCACAATGCGGTGGGTGCTGACTCACAAAAACTACTATAAAAAGTTGCGGCGAAGCGGATCGCGACATATCCTTCACCGACGGCCGGCCAAAAAGTGAAACCTTCTGGATTCAACAAAAACCCGCATGTTTTTTGGCCAAAAACACAGTTTGCTCATCTGTGACAGGCGAGGGACGAGCGACAAGCGTCCTCACTTTGTTAGTGTTACTGATAGCTTAGCAGTTGAGCGATCGTGAAATGGATTCCAAACTTGTCGGACTATTTGTTTTAGTGAGTATTTTTTGTACATAAGTAATTGTTAATTTTTTTTTTTTATATTTTCACATAGCTAATGTATTTGACCGCGATCTCGCCTTATGGTATGCGATGATGCGGCCTGGATGTAGCATACTTGCCTAGATAATGCCTGTACACCCTTGCCTTGAAAATGTCCAGGATGTATAGTCGACCATGAAATTGCTATAACACTTTTGACAAAAACTTCCATTACAATAAAATTTCGCTAAGGCTCATTGTCAATGATGACAACGTATCTGTCACTTGGTCTTTTAAACAAAAATAGAACTTGTTGTTTATATGCAAAGAAAATTCACTTCTAAGGTGGTAAAGCAATTTCATTATCGACTAAACTCAGTTAAAGTTACTTTAGATTTAAAAAAAAACATTATTTCTTCGTGTGTCTATCTACCTTTAGATAGATTTTTGAATGATAAACGTAATTTCCTGTAAAGCCCTTGAGCCTTGAGTCATGTGGGACTTTACTGACGCCTCACGCGGAAGTCTTGGGAAAATTATAAAAAGTTACGTTGCACTCTTTTGTTTCATTTGCCAACACTCATGCGCGTTCACTGACACTTAACTCTTAATTTCACTATTGTGATTATGGTTACTTTTATATAATTTAACGTAAATTATGTTGCTAACAAATAAAAATATTGAAAAATGTAATAAAGGATATTTTATCAACGCATTTTCAAAACCGTGATTTTCTATTGTATCACTAACTGTTCGGTAAAACACAATTTTTATACTGCATATAGGTAATGCAATTTTTCGCAAGTCCTTAATGAGTTGGTATATTTATATTCATATTTATTCAATCACTAATTAGGTATTATTTTTTATTATACATATTATACATATGGTACATAACATATCAGTTGTTTGTGTGTAACTGACTTAAAATTTTGTTGTATGGAAGCAACAGTGTATAAGTATTTCACGATCGTAGATTTGCTTCAAGATAAGTTAAGATGTTCATGATAACTGAGTTATAATCATTATAATTGGCTTAATTCATATTTTAACCTTGAGAACCTTGAAAGTGCTTGTAACTAATTACATATGTTTTGTATTTTCTTGTTCCTCTTTCTGTGTTTTGGCCTTTCGGAAACTTTATCTTTTGATTAAAATTTATAAGTATTGTGCGGATTGGTCAGCTTCAAACTTTCTCACAACTTTTTAGGATAATTTAATAGCAACTATTTGGAACTTACGTAGAAATTGCAAATAATCATAACATAAAATGTTTTTGTTTTGTTTATATAATTTTTAACGCAAATTTTGTTGCGAACAAATTACAAAAACATAAATGTTGAAAAAAATTCCACGAGCAGGATTTGAACCTGCACCCTTCTGACATACCGGGTCAAGTGCTCTCCCAATTAGCCCTCGGCGAGTACCTCGCCGCCCCCAAAAAGCCCGGTGACGCTGAAAATGCCGTTTGAGGCAATCAGCAATCTCTTTAAAAAAAAAACTATTTACTTTTTTAATTTGAAAGCCAAAGGCGCCCATTCAATGTCAACAACTACCGTCATTAACATCCGATTACTGGGCTGGTTCGAACCACGATAGCTCAATAGGGAGAGCACCTGACCCGGTATGTCAGATGGTTGCAGGTTCAAATCCTGCTCGTGGATTTTTTTTCAACATTTGTGTTTTTGTAATCATGACATAATTGTCACTGCAAGATGTAAGACAAAATAAATACAATGTATGCTTTGTAATTTCCTAGTGTTTTCACATATCGACTTCTGCAAAAAAACCGATGCACCGTAAGAACGTGAAAAACCAACGCAAGATAAATATATAGTTTTAGTGATTATATTTCGTCGTATCCTACGAATAAAGCCACTCTGGCCGTAATGGCTTTTTATTTTTATTGCTTTATTGTAATCTCCCGCCCATTTTACATCACTTTTAATCGATTAATCACAAGAAAATGAACTTTAAAACCTACAAAATAAAGGTTTTAAAAAGCCACTATTGCAAACTCTCGAATCACCCAACGAAAACAGACGTAACAGACACAGTAACTATTACAGTACATTTATTGTACCTTGAATGGTTTGATGAACAAAAGTACGGCGAAAAAAAAGATTATTTTCGTCAATACCAAGATATTGTTAATTCTAATTTTAACATTTCCTTTTATACCCCTAAAAAAGACCAATGCGACAAGTGCCACGTTTATAAAAATATTAAAGTGCCAACAGAAGAACGAAAAACTGAACACGACAAGCAGAATATAAAACATTGGCGAGATCCCTTAAAGAAAACGATAAATCTGAAGCTGAAAATGCGAAGACAACAATATAGTGACGGCTTTTTTTGACATGCAAAAGATTTTGAACTGTCTATCTGGAGACGTGAGCATCTTTTACTATATAAGAAAGTTGAACCTTGACAACTTTACGGTTTATGATATGGCACAAAAGGCCGGCTTTTGCTACATGTGGACGGAGGTAAATGGTAAAAAGGGCACCAATTCGATATACAGTGGCCCCATGTTATTTATGCTACCGAAGATAACTGCTGGCACCAAACATTTCAGGTTTTGGTCCGATAACTGCTCTGCTCAAAATCGGAACCGCATCGTCTTCGCATTGTATCAATACATTGTGGCAAAATATGACATCGGAAGCATTACCCATAGATTTTTGGAAGTTGGGCATAGTGTTCATTCCGTCATTGAAGGTGTTTCTAACAAAAGGACAATATACACTCCAGAGCAGTGGTTTGATGGGCGAAAACGGCAGGAGAGGCGTACAGAGTTAAAGAAATGACACTGTGATATTCAGAATTTTCACGTTTTGCTAGAAGGGATAAACTGGACAAAAAATGATGATGGTGAAAAAGTAGCTTGAAGTAAAGTTAAAGATGTTCAGGTCCGCAAAGAAAATATTAACATAATAAAATATAAATACCAACTAAATGAAGAGTATAAAGTAATAACCACATTGAAAAAAAAAAGAGGGGGAAAAGGAACGATGTGGTTACAAATATTCAACAAGCCAATACATCGTCCTTGATGATCAATATCGATAAATATAAAGATCTTACATTTTTATGTGAAAACAAGATAATACCTGAAGAATTTCAATCTTTGCCTCACGATCACACTGAGCACACAGAATCTGGAGGGAATGGAAATAATAATAGCGACGATGATGAAGTTGATGAAAACTGATTCATAAAACGATGATCTTAAAAGACTGATGTGAGTGCAAATTTAGTTTTAATCTAGAACTACTTACGCAAAGATTTGATATGATACCTACTATTGTCTGATAATTTTAACTAAAGTTATTTAGAATTTGTAGAACTTTATTACTTGGTTGTTTTTAAGATTTTTTATCTGATTAGTTATAATAGCGCGGCTAGCGTTTTATTCAATTTAAAAAATGTGATAGCATACTTAAAAGTTTTTGATTTTCGTTCTCAGAAGTTAAAGTTGTGATTTAATATATTCAATTGTTTTAAATTTATAGTTTAATAGGTAGAAACAAATTTTAATAAGATGTTTTATATTTTCTGTCATGTCATGTCAAGTCGATTATTTCTATTAAGATCAGTCAATAAGATTTTGACATTTAAAATAATAAGTTGGTGTTCTTTTTAATAGGTACAGTCGGCGGCAGATCAACCTACCCAAATCTGTCAAATTTCTCCAATTAATATTGATCCTTATAACCAAATAATAAAGTTCAAAATTAATTGTAGAAATTTGACAGTTTTGGGTAGGTTGATCTGCCGCCGTGTGTACATTAAAAAGTTTTTTTTTATTTTTGTTCTTCTTAGAGGTTGAGTAATTTTTTTTTTATTAAAGTGCTATTTTGTAAATACATTGTTTATTTTACTATTTCCCACATATTAAATTTTCCCATCTTTTCAAGATTACTCTTAAGTAAAAACAATAAAATGCCCTAAATGCTTATACGACCTAGCTTATTCCAAAGAAAAACGGCGTAATGTCACTTATTTAAAATATCACATATTTTTCTCCGGTGAATAGAGACATAAGGGACAAATTTAGTAGAAATATCGAATCAAAGGTCTTATTTACAATTCTATAACAAACCCAGGATAGTCAAGCAATGTTTTAAATGTTAACATTCTAAAAATGTTTATTAATATTAAAATTAAATACAAAATACTTTCCCCTGGAAAGTTGGCTATTTGTAGTTACGCCTTAATTCGTAGGATACGACGATTTATTAATTATTGATTAAATTTGCAACTGCTTGATGACAGATTCAAGGAAGCTTTAATGGACCTAATTAAAAATTATGTGGATGCCGTGTCGTCTAATCCGATTAAGCAACCAGCTGTGAGCAGAGAGAAATGAAAGAAAGTCCACAAGCAAAATCTTAGCTGTGAATTTGCAAAGAGTTTTTAATTGCGCATAGTGCTATCTTCCTTATGCACGTCATCCAGCTTTCACTTTTAGGACAAGCCTCAAGTCACACTTAGTAGATAAATTATGTTTAGTCTGTAATGTACGGGTATAAGCTCATAAATTTCCTTTAATTTTGATACACAGAATTCGCTATGAATTTTAAGATATAACGCCTATGCCATTAATGTAGGCATTGTTGCACTTACATGAAAATAAACATTATTAATACCGTAGTGTAGTTTCATTGGTCCCATTTTTTAAATAATAATTAGGTACTTAACTAACTAACTTGTAAACACTTTTTTAACAATATAACACACAAACTTCGTCGTCTAATATTAGTACGAAATGAGTTATAGTGGCCTTGGATCTCCCAATCAATAAGGTTTTAATTAGATTTTTTTTTTTATTTCGCTTTCTTTACCACTAATATTAGCAACATTTATTTAAATCTAGGTTAAAATTTAGTGCAAGTGGGCCTAAATTAAACCCAGTATACTGACTTATTTATTTATTTACGTGGAGCTTACAACTATTATTACGGGTGCACTTACCCAATGCAATAGTGAAGCAAAGCACTTATTCCTTAAAAAACGTCTATGTGAGATCAACTAAATTCTTTCAGATAGTATCCAGTGGTTTCTGCTCAGCATACCACCGCTACCGAAGCTACAACCACCACCACCACGTCGAGCATGAATACGACTACTCAGATGACGAACGAACTCCCGAAAAACCAGACTCATTCGGTTATGATGACCAGAATAAATATGAGGAAGAAGACACGCTCGAAAAGGATGAACCACATGTTCATGAAGAAATAAACATTGAAGAAGTACCAGATATATATCAGATACCAAACCATAATGTCAGTGGAGAAGTACCGCCTAATAAACCCCAGTACGAAGTCACTGAAAATGTTGTGGACATACCAAACCCATTTGAAGTGAAGCCAATAGTCACAAACTTTACAATAACCAGACCTCTGAACTTAGCAACAGTGAACAATACCAATATAGCCACAGGTAAGAGGATACCGATTTCTGGAAATACTGATGAGTATTCACATGAGGATATGTACAATTTTGAAGATCTTATTCCTAATCTAAGGAACTCTTTCGACGGAATCAAAACTACCTTTGTGAATGGTGTCAAAAAGATAGGCAATGATGTTTTTAATGTCCCACTTAGTTATTTAAACAAAATCCATAGAAAGGCAAACGATGTTGTAAGGAATGTCAACAGTTTCTTTGACCACGGTCATAATGATGATGAAGATTTTGAACAATTTTAAGTCGTATACTAAAACGTAACTATGTTAAAAAACTTAGTACAAAAGTTCATTTAATCAGACTTACACATTTTTCGTAAGTAAGTAAAAAACTAACCCTTAATTGAAGACAATGAACATGAACATCGTCATTTCCTGGTCTAATGAAGTCATTTCTAGTTCTGACCCCTTGAGCAAAATAAGGAGACCCGAAGATAATCTTCATACAACGGTTTTATTTAGCTTGCCCTGTTTATTATTTATTTGTTTGGGTCAAATCTAGTAATTGAAATTTGACCCCCTTCCTGTTGACGGATTGATTGGTACACACCTTTAGTTCTGATGACAATATAATTCAATACATTCGGTATCATTGTAAATCCAAAATGGCTGCCGCTACATAATGGCAGATTAGGTACATATATTTTATCACCACTTCCTCAATATGGGTATCAAATGAAAGGGCTTGATTAGTAGAATAGTTCTTTATGAAAATAAAATGAAAATCCAATATGGCCGCCAACAAAATGGCAGGATCATTTTCTTTTCACAACCCCTTCAATATGGGTATTAAATAAAAGGACTAGTAGAATAGATTACACTATGAAAAAAAATGAAAATCCAATATGGCCGCCAACAAAATGGTAGGATCATTTTTCTATTCACAGCCCTTTAACATGGGTATTAAATAAAAGGACTTGACTAATAGCACTCCAATAGCATTCATGTCATCATCATCATTAGCCTTTTAACGTCCCACTGCTGGGCTCAGACCTTTCTATATGAACAGTAACCATTGGGAGATCAGGCCATAACCCTCCACCGTGGATCAATACCGGTTTGTAGATTTCAACGTTATTATAGGTCGAAGCTCTTCGCAAGGTGACTGGCAAGAGCTGGATGAGAGTAGCCGCGGATCGTGCTCGGTGGCGACCACATGGAGACGCCTATGTCCAGCAGTGGACTAGTATAGGCTGATGATAATTATTATTGTTATTATTTGAATGTCATAATGTTTGCTCATCTGTAGTAACTAGTGGTCGCCCAGTAGTCGAAACTCGACCGTAATTTTTATAAAAAGCTGTTTACTATTTCGGCTGAACGCTGCAATGCTGCACGGATTGTATCCTAAACAATGAAAAATTTAAAAAGACAGAATGTGAGTTTGGATTGGCATTGACAGATTTCGGCCGCTACGCTTCCATTTTAGATTTTTTTGGAAAATGTGTGAAACAATGTTTATTTTATTTACCTATTTTTTACACAATATTAGCATTCCGCACTCCTTCTCTATATAAAGTATAAGTGTGCGAAATTTCATACTCCTCCGTCCACGCAATTTCCGTAAAAAGGGGTACAAAGTTTTTACTTCACGTATTAATAGATTTAAGTAATTGTAATTCTATTATTGAACTGTGTAATTCTTGTAAGAATAAAGATATTAAACCACATAAATACGTCCCTAAAATTATGTCCCTCGATGCAGAAACCCACCGTCTTTATTGAAGAATCTCAAAGTTTAATTGGCGTAACGACGTTAACAAAGTTTGGGCATCAATCTCTTGACTGTCACATGAAAATTGAATTTAAATGTTATGCCAGTAAAGTGAATTTTTGAGATTCATCATGCTTAACTTAGTATTCTTACAGTTAATAATAATATTAGTACCTAAGTTTAAATTATACTCGCCTCTGTAGTGTACTAGGTTTTATTCATCGTCACCACAATTTCATTTTATATCCCCACTGCTGGGGCACGAGCCTTCTCTATAGATGGATAGGGAGAAAGGGCCATAAACCACTAAACTCACATTTAAACCAGTGCGACTTAACGGCTGCTTTGAAAAACTCTACAAATTTAGAGTGCGTTTTGAGGAATGCAATTATGATAACAACCCGGGACCAATGGCTTAACATGCATTTCGAAACGCGGAAACTGTCGAAAAGTTACGTGTAAATTTTCATTTCCTCTACCACGTATTCGCCTCACCTCATGGCAAGATTGGCAAGTGACAATAAGGGCGAAAGTGGCGGCACACTTTACCTGGAATAATTAACTGCTAACGAACTGAACCTTATCTCTGATTAACAATGAAGTTATAACACAGCTAAACGCAGTATTTGAGGACTTCGGTGGATCGCCCCGTCTGCGATTGCCAAGGTTAAGCAACTTTCGCAAAGGCCGCTTATTAAATAGGTCACCAAAAAATTATCAACTTGAACTCCTCCGTGCTTCGGAAGGCACGTAAAGCCGTTGGTCCCGGCTGCAGTAGCAGTCGTTAATATCCACCAATCCGCACCGGGACAACCACCAATCCGCACTAGGCCCTCAAGGTGGTTTATGGCCCGTTTTCGCTATCCATCCATAGGAAAGGCTCATGCCCCAGCAGTGGGCACATAAAATGAGCTCGTGATGTGAAAGCGATATTTTACTAAAGGAACCTGTAGCAGCTAATAACAATTTAGCAACAGTCAAACATTACCTAAAAAGAAAAAAAATAGTCACAAAATGGTTTGTAACAAAAATGATTTATTAAAAGAGCGTTCAAAGGCTACAGAAACAAATCGACATCTGCTACTAGAAAAAACTACAAGTCCACATAAAAGGCTGACTGATGATTTCTTATAATAAACCTTGCTAATGAAATCGACCAAAACATTCGTGTCTTTTCCGATCGTTTCGGTAATTGACGCGGTTCGGACCGCTGTGGACGTATAAATTTTACCTGTATGCTAATACCATGCATTGGCCGATGAACCGCTTGTTTGTCCCGATCCGGCGCTCGCTAGAGCTGTTATTACCGCCACGAATTGCGGACCACAGTCTCGAGTCGTCTTTTTTACTATTATTATTGTCATAGCGTCATAGTGATGAAAAAATAACAGTTTTGCACTCTAAGTCGATAAAGTTTTGTGAACGATGTTTATTCGGTTATTTATGTTTTAAAAAAATCGAATGGTAACGATTCGACGCTGTTGATGCTCTTTCCTGAATGCATGCCGTACCTTAAGCTTGGTTGGAAATTTTTATCCTTTCTGAAATGGCTACTGCTCTATTTTGCGACGGGCTGTCTCAGAAGACTTCATCACAAAAATACAAGACGGAAGACCCAGGTTCGATTCCTGGCTGGGTCGGGTAGGCGTTTAATTTTTTCACTGTATTTTATAAATTTTATAAATATTTAATTTAGCTTCAGTGCAGCAATTAGCACTTGAAAATAAAAAGTAAAAATTTACTATAGCGTTGTGTCAACAAATTTGTGGTATTTCCTCTTTGCTTATGCAGACGACCTTTGGATAGATGGCGCGCTGTGCCGCTATTAGCACTCAAAAAGCATTATAAAGCAGTGACAAAATTCAGCGCTTACGTTAGCCTTCCCGGTAGCATAGCGGTCAGTGCAGCCGCCTGGATTGCGGAAGACCCAGGTTTGATTCCTGGCTGCCTGGCTTACCCGACGGTAGGCGTTTAACTTTTTCACTGTATTTTATAAATTTTATAAATATTTAATTTAGCCTCCAGTGCAGCAATTAGCACTTGAAAATAAAAAGTAAAAATTTACATTTGATTTTTTTAACAAAAATCACATACTCACAACTCAAGAAATTAATATAACTTTGAACCTTTTGTCATGTCTACGATAAGTATTATTTAACTGCAGTAACAAATTAAGACCTATTTCGCTTGGCGCAGGATAGAGAGAAGTTCGCTGAGCTGACGGCCAACCTCCAGTAATGGAGAGGCACTACAAGAAGAGAAGAAGAACAAATTACCTAAGTAGTATATCAACCGATTTAAGACTGTTATAACAGGTTCAATCATGTACCTTATATTTTATGTTTAGTCGCATAATGCCTAATTCGCAAAATGCTTACCATGTCTCAAAAGGACTAATTCGCGAAAGGACTAATTCTCAAAAGGACTAATTCGCATAATGCCTTGACATATAAAATTGCGCATATTATATAAAATATTATTGGTACTTATTATACTTAAATATATTTAAAGGAGACCGGCGAGAGTCGCCCTAATATTTTACGAAGTAGTACACTTTCAGAAACATGAAAATTAAATTAGATTAAATTCCTACAATATACTTTTACGAACGTCTGATTTATTAAAGAAGGAGATAAAAAGATAAATTATTTTCAAATCGCAAATAATTGACTGAACAAGACGCTTTCTATAGTGTAATAACTAAACGATTAAAACACTTTATACTCGTAAATACGTTTCATTTGACGCAGTAGTCATGTAAACCAAGGCCATTTTTATTTACTTATTAGATACATCAAAAAAGGTACATATACAATATAAAAACTAATTAGGTAATATTTTGATAGAACACGGTAGGTCCGCATTTTAAATGAAGTATAAAGCATGAGCTGCTGATGAATTGACTGTATAAACACTGTATAAACTGTATATTCTTTTGCTTTTCTTATTTAGAGACAGACATTGACCAATGAGTGACGTGGCTGTCAGTCACGTCACGTCATTTGACTTGACACATTTTCAGTTTCTTTCTGTGATAAGTTGTTCGTTGTGTTAAAAGTAGTTTTTTTCATTGGATTTTCGCGTGTTTTATGGACTTTAGATTCTTGCCTTATTGCCCCCTGGATTTTGATTTACAAATTATGTACCGTATGTTAACCCTCTGAGTCTCCGAGTATGTAGATACCTACTATGCCTCTGATAGAATAATGGTTACTTTCGTTATTTGTCTTTTTATTTATTACCTACCTATTCATCATTTTATCAAATAAATAATAATAATTTGCGTTGTTTTTAAATAAAAAGTTATAAAATAAATGATATTTACCCTAACTTCTATATTTTTTGGTTATTTAACATATCTCTGTTGTCCCAACTTTAAAAACATAGAAACAATTAACTTTTTTGTTAGTCTAGCATAGTTCTTAAAGTACCATTTTATTTCATCCATGAACGGGACATATAAATCGTGGTCTGAAAATACATAGAAGTTCGCCAGCCTCCTTTCTAATTTGTAATTTTTTATATTTTTGTATTTGTTGCGCAATGCCGTTTACTAAGCAAAGTTTTGAATTTGAATTGTTTATTAATATCAGCTCTACAACTATTTTCAAATATTGTATCTATCTGTATCCAGTAATTTGTTACATTACAAAACATTTAACAAACCTGCTGGTGACTTAAAAAATAAATCTTAACTTCTTTATTTTCAAACAAGAGGCATATTCATGTTTTAGCATTTCTGTGTTATTACAATAATAAGTCAACAATTTCAAATAAAAGTAACTTTAATAAAAAAGTTTTTTATTTATCAACCTAAATATGCAAAAACAGTACCTATACACATATTATGTATCACTTATGTGTTATGGTCACTGATTAAGTATTAAAAACATCCGAAATATTTGCTCGTATAGGTCTCAATACCCCAAACAGGTTTCTAAGTAGCAGCTCTATAGCGTGTGGGGCAACGGCCGGAGGCTGCGCCAGTGCCTTCCGCGCTGCCGTCGCACGCGCACCTCCGCGGCTTGTGTTTGTTACAAAGGTGAGTAAAACTTCTTTGCTAAGATAACAACTTCAAAATGCTAATAATACTCTTTGATTTTTTTATTGAGAAAAAAGTTTTGAATATTCGATTGTACGATCGTTTTTTATTTTTAAATCTTTTATTGAAAGCACAGTTTGTCGAACTTTATACGAAAATAGCATTTGATTTTAGACCTTAACCTTTGAAACAAATCATCATCGTCATCATCAGCTCATTTTATGTTCCCACTGCTGGGGCACGAGCCTTCCCTATGGATGGATAGGGAGAACGGGCCATAAACCACCACGCGGGCCCAGTGCAGATTGGTGTTTGTTAACGACTACTAATGCAGCCGGGACCAACGGCTTAACGTGCCTTCCGAAGCACGGAGAAGCTCGGGATGATAATTTTTTGGTCACCCATCCGATGACCGGCCTTTGCTTAACCTCAGCACTCGCAGACCGGGTGCGTTAACCACTGCGCTATCGAGCTCTTCAAACATATGAGTGTAAAAATAATATTTTCTAATTTTAAATGTGAAAAAACTATGTTTATGACTTATCGCAAAATTTCCTTTTTGGCGATCTTATTTTGTTTACTGGCAAATAATTGATGTGTTATAAAATATTATTATGCGCGTTTAAATACAAAGGTTTGAACGATCCGCTGTACCGTACTAGCCCAAATTATAGGTCACATAAAATATTTCATCGTATATTTTTTAAGTGTAAAAATACTGGTTTTGCTTTACCATTACGCATTTTTAAAAGTTTAATGAACTCTTAATACACAAACAAATAGAGATTATGTAAATAAGTTTTTATTGCATTCACAAAGATATATTTTTATCGAAAATAATATGGTGCCTCTGCCTTGTTCTTCTTTACGCTATTATTTAATTGAAGAAGAAGGCATTTGTATTTCAAAAGGTCGTGGGTTCGAGTCCCAACTTTTTCTTAAAGTGTAATTTAAAAACATTGAAAAGAAAGAAAATGTTAACATGACCCACTGGCGTGTCTTTTAACAATTCGACTACTTCAAACAGCTTTTGCATTTTCAGTCTTACTTTAATCTTAAGTTTACGGTTAAGATTATGGAAAAAACATTTAAAACGTAAAATTATCGGAAGGAACAAGTCTCTTCCTTTACTCTACTTCCCCTTGATATAATATCTAATTTCCTGAAACATTGGTTATTGAAAAGAAACAACATGCCTCAAGAGACTATAACTAACGACCTTTCCTCAATCAGATGTTACGAATTACAGATATATTGGTTGAGATTTTCTAATGTTTGTTTTAAGCCAGCGTTGTCTCATCATTGCTATCTTTTGATTATATATATTTCATATATATATACAGTTTAACAATATCAATAAGCGAACGTTTAAGGGGAGCATCTATAAATCACACTGAGCATGCTCACCAAATTTGGTTCAAAACTACAGGCTTGTCACCGAGATAATTATCTTATTTACCAAAAAATA
This sequence comes from Eudonia lacustrata, assembly GCA_947562085.1. NCBI lineage: Eukaryota > Metazoa > Arthropoda > Insecta > Lepidoptera > Crambidae > Eudonia > Eudonia lacustrata. The sequence goes on from OX387329.1 coordinate 1,040,663, forward strand.
CACCCTTTCCAAACCCGTACAGCGGTACTTGTTAGAAAACATAACTTTGAAAAATCACTATAAAACTGGAGCCTATTTTTTGTCATTGTATTCAGAATGATGTATAGATGCCGCCCTTAAACGTTCGCTTATTGATTTTGTTAGACCCTGTATATGTATATTAGGGTATTACATGAATATGAACATAACAATGCTACAAACAGTGATGTTATGGTCACTGGGAATCGAACCCGGGACATCTGGGTCTAAACCGGTAGTCTTAACCACTAGACCACAGAGGTAGTACATCCGGAGGTTCAAATCCCAGATCAGGCAAAGTGCTAACTTGTATTTAATGTTCGAGGAATTTTCCCAGCAGTGGTAAGTAAAGTATACAAGTTAACTACCTTGGTATTAATAAGTATATAAGTATATTAGTCACATTGTAAATATGACATTGTGAGTGCCAAAATAACAATTTAAAATGACAATCAATTCAAAAATCTTTATTAAAATCTCTATTTACGATAAGAAATAATTATTATTGGATTTGATAATTAATATAGAGTTGGACTTAAAGCTAGTAATTAGCTGGAGTTATGCCTGTGCCAGGAGGCTCCGCTCTACTAACATAATAGTAGGTAGGTATTCTTACATTATATGCTGTTTAAAACTATTACCAATAATAAGATAAAATAAAAACAAAATTCTGTGTCATAATATGTTTTTTATTCTGTTGAAAACCTTGGCACATACCAGAAGACCATTATTTCAGTTGACCATTATTTGACTTTCAAATTATACAAATGTTTGGTAAAGAATTTAACAACTAGTATGAGAAACACACGGGAAATTTTTAAAATATAATTATTATAATTTTGATTTCACCTAAACACGAATTTATATTACCTTAAAGCAATCAAATGATAAAACATACCTATTAGTGATATGATAGGTAGCGTACGTCGCTATTTCCATTCAATGGATAGAATGAATATCGTATTGACAGATGCTAAAAATTTTATCTACTGACTAACGCAGTCAACGCAGTAAATTCTACAAAGTAAAGAATATCTAGTATTTCTTCTCGATGCCTTGGACAGATTGCAGCGCGCTATACGCATTATCGGCAATGCAAAGGTCACTAATGCTCTCGAGCCCCTGCAATTGCGTAGAGATATAGCGTCACTCAGCGTCTTCTACCGCTTATACCACGGCGAGTGCTCTGAAGAGCTCTTCGACCTCATCCCTTCCTCCATAGGAGTACGCGTGCTGCTCTCCGGAGTCACCGCTGTACTGTCTCGAACATTCCATCGCGCATAAAGAAATTTGGTGACTCGTTTCTTTATTGCACTTCCAAAAGATGGAATAGTCTACCAGCACACGTTTTCCCTCCTTCCTATGACATGGGGTCCTTCAAACGAAGCGTGAAGAGGCACCTTGTGGGCCGGCAGGGTGAGGGTGAATGATGCTGCGTTGATTTCACGCTGCACCAGTTGTCATTGCGTCGGGACTCCGTTTCCACTTAACATCAAGTGGAGTGGAATCATTTGCCAAGCTATGAATAAAAGAAAAAAAAAATCATCGTTATCACTTATTTGTTCTTCCTTTTGCTATTTGTCTTAAGCCTTCCCAAATATACAGAAGCGCCATGTAGAGATCGGGACATAACTGCCGATACTGTCTGGTGCATTCTCAGCAGATTTTTGGTTCAAGTACCTACGAGCTTAGAATTCCAAAGTCGACAAGAAATTGAATCATGTAAAGAGCAAGAATACCATAAATTAGTAAATCCTTACAAAAACTAACGCTCTAGTATTGTGGTCATATTACCGGAGCGTGAAACCTAAAGATTTTTCTGCTTTGTCTGAAATTAAACAAGCTATCCTGTCACATATTTTCGGGGCAGCGTTTATTATTAGGACATAGGTACTGTCTTCCCTCGGTTGCCATTTCAAGCTGGCTAGCTACTACCATTTTATCTAGTCAGCCACCATAACATCGTATGTTAGCAGCGCTTATGGTCATAAGAGTTTAAAACCAAACGCTTCGTATCATGAAATGGTAATGAAAAAGCCCTTACATTTAAACAATGTCGAAATAAACTATTCAACAGTTAAACTATCAATTGTAATCAAAGCTACAAAGTCACAAACCACAACTAGGTAGTACATAACGAGTACCTTAGCCCTACATTCCCAACCAGGTCCTGAATCTAGTTCTTAATAAAGCCTACGCAGTCGGCCCACAATAGGAGCCTGCACCGTTACTCGGACTGGTTCTAACTGATCTGACAACAAACTGGTAGACCCTACAAAGTATGGCCAACATTAATAGATTAACAATTTCCTTATTATTTATTTTGTTTATTTGGATCAGCAATATTTACAATAACACAGGCAGTTATGTATAATAGGAGGAGCTCGATGGCGCAGTGGTTAACGCGCCCGGTCTGCGATTGCTAAGGTTAAGCAACTTTCGCAAGAGCCGGTTATCGGATGGGTGACCAAAATTGTATCATCTCGAGCTCCTCCGTGCTTCGGAAGGCACGTAAAGCCATTGGTCCTGGCTGAATTAGCAGTCGTTAACAACCACCAACAAACACCGCACTGGGCCCGCGAAGTGGTTTATGGCCCGTTCTCCCTATCCATCCATAGGGAAGGCTCTTGCCCCAGTAGTTGAGACATAAAATGAGCTGATGATGATGATGTTTATTAACATGAAACTTACAAGCTAAATGTAAATATTACTTACAGGTAACCTCCACATGCATTTAATAAAAATAACAATAGATAAATTTTACTTATTTATAAGTTCAGAACAGTTCTGTAATCTTTAGACTGAGAATCTAAATTAAAATCTAGTAAATTAATAAGACTGTCAATTCATTTATTGATAGAATTGTGGAAGGAAACACCAAACAGATGCACTAATTACTCGAAATATTCTATTGTTGTCGGAAAGTGTCATATCTACATTCTCTTTTGAAATATTTGTACTTACACAAAACTTTAGGGGTTTTGTGTCTTCAACATGTGCTGTTTCACGGCAGGCCTGAGGCTTCTCCTAAGTCCTTCTACTTATTTTTTTCCCGGGTATCCTCATACCATTCTGAAAAATCATGACATACCGGGTCAGGTGCTCTATCTTTATGCTAACGTGGTTCTGCCTAACCCGCCGAAATTTATCAACACTATATACCCGTACTTTTTTAACCAGAGGAGCCTTATCAATATCAACAACTACGTCATCATCATCCGATCCTAATATTTTCACAAATGTTAAAGATCATTTAAGAATTAAGCAAGCTTTAATTCATTTCGACACTTTTTTCAAATTGTAAAATGTATAATATAAAAAATGTCGTAATATTATACTTTCTGGGTCGAGCTCGGTGACGTCGTCCGTCTCTCCTAGTGTGTGGTGACCTTTGCCCAGCGGCGGGGATGCATGACGGCTAACGTGACCTGCCTAATCCTATTTGAGCTTGACCGCTTTGTAGCCTTACGCCCTGTCCCAACATACGTAACTCTGGTCATTATGTCTTATCGGCACTTTACTTAAATCAGTGTTTTTCCAGTAAAGCAAATAAGCATTATACAATTTTAATTTTATTGCACAATATTGCAACCAGATACGACTCTCGCAGTAAACAATATACTGATATACTCATAGTAAGTCAGTCAGGCATTCTTTGTTTTTGTGTATTGTTCTTTGGATATATAAAACCTGTTGGGTTTTCATGAACTTTGCAGTTTTCATTAAATAAAATAAAAGACTTCTAACAAAGGCCTAACCGTTGTATAGCGCAGCGTATTAACTTCAATCGAAATAATTATTTAGTAACTTTAATTTTCGTTAAAAAGCCTCCAGACAACATTCAGAAAGCGAAGTTTTAATTTCCAAGTTGTGTGGTGGTAGCCGGGTTAACGGCTGCGTTTACTGCCGCAAGGTTTACGAGCACAAGCCAGCCCACTTTTCCTCTTAGTTGGGCACGCTTTAAAAGAAGCTTCCATAAATAAAACAGGACACAAAAAAATGGCTTTCAATTTACAAGAATGGTTATTAGGTTTTATCATTTTTTAGTAAGATACCTTATTTAGAAGATTAAGGAGCTTCTATATACATTTTGTATACATAGATGACTCTGGTATGTTTTCGTATTTTCTTCTTTCTTTTTTAAACAAGTTAATTCCAATGCTACGTGACATTAGGTAAACATTATTATATATTTGTTACTTATTTGCGTATTTAAAATCCTATTTGGTAACTTCTCTATTAAAGTCAATATTGTTATAGCCTTTCAAGGTACCAGTGTACCTTGAAAGAAAGAAGTTTGAAGTTTTTATAGGTAAAACAAAATCAATTACCAGTGTAATCGATTTGTTTTACCTATAAAAAACTCAAAAATTCAAATTGGTAACTTATTAGTAAGAAAAACTGTTCAATTGTATTCAGTTTTTCCTAGTGTGGGACCCATAGTCAATGCATCCTGTGTTGTTACGATGTTCTCGAATAACCTAGCTTTATTAGTTGCACACTTATGTGTTTTGAGACCCCTTGTAACACAGCTTTGGTAATAAAGTATATTTGTATTTGTATTTGTATTTGTATTTGTATTTGTAATTGATTCTTTCAGAAGCTGCAATATGATTGGACACATCGCGTTCCTGGCTACAGTTCTGCAGCTCACCAAGGTGTCTTTGGTAAGCATTTCTTCTTAACATTATCATTTTATTAAACACTGGTAAGAGATGAAAGGTATGAAATTATGAATAGCTTTCTTAAGGGTGCGCCATCCGTAAAGGACAAGTGAATACACACAAGACATATATTTTCTTTGAAATGTCTTCGTCCAATATTTATTTGATGTCGCGCGGCCATACTAATTTTGTATAGGGAATTTAGTGTGCTTAATAAAAAATAATAATTTAAATAACCGCTTGAGAAATCGAAAATGTGAGACGGACGATTTGTAGTTTGTAGACATTGGTAATTGTTTAGGCAAAATCAGAGGTACAATAATTTAGATAAACTTTAAGATATCAACTAAACGCCGCCAGTCGTTTTCATGATTTTTGCCCAACTTTAAATTATATTGTAGAAGAAACTATAGTGTGTTATGAATTTATGGATTGGACTAATTGTAAACAAGTTCCCTTTGATACTAAATATACATTTTGTTTATGTAACACGGTAGTATTTTTAATTATATAAATTTTACCGTGACCACACTTTGCCTTTTTATGGTCGGCGCTCCCTTAACATCTTGGTATTTTCTTCAATGATATATTGAACTAACTAATTTGAATCTTTTTATGCATATATCCCCACTGCTGGGACACGGGCCTTCCCTATGGATGGATAGAGAGAACGGCGCATAAATCGTCACGCGAACCCAGTGCGGATTGGTAGTTGTTACCGACTGCTAATGCAGCCGGGACCAACGGCTTTACGTGCCTTCCGAAGCACGGAGGAGCGAGAGATGATAATTTTTTTGGTCACCCATCCGATGACCAGCCTTTGCGAAAGTTGCTTAGCAATCGCAGACCGGGCGCGTTAACCACTGCGCCATCAAGTTTCTCCTCCTTTTTATGCATATACTAGTGCAAGTAGAGGTAAGGATTTCTAAAGATAAACTATATTATACGTTCGCTAACGAAACTTAACAACTAAAAGACTCATAAGGGTTTAGCTGCCGATACACATCAGGTGAAGCTGTTAAAATTACCTTTATACAACCACTAACAAAGGAAAGGTCAAAGTACAAAATATATATATTAACAGTATGTAGTCAATATTTTTTTGGTATTAAACTTAATGTATACTCCTCATCAATTTTTTAAACTAATTCAGAAACACCTTCGTCAACTTTACACGCACATTAATAATAGAAATTGGAGTAATGGCTTAAATCATTATCTGTCATTAGGGTCGGGTCGCGATAGGTGGCCGATGATTTCATTATTCTGGTGGAATAAAAGTGTTGTTTTACTAGTTAATAGCCCAAAGGCAAACAGAGCCATTAGGGTCATACAAATAATAATGTTTTGACTGGTGTTTCCCAGGTCAGATTTGTTTGAAAATATTCCATTATCATCATCAACATTTTCAGCCCGTATCTACCCACCGCTGGGCATAGGCCTCCCCCATGTTACGCCAATCCCTTTTGTAAAATATTCCATACAGATAATTTATGTTTTTATTTGCAAATCTTTTTTTTTTTTAACGTGAAGCATAAACTTTGTACCCCTTTTCACGAAAATTGCGCGGACGGAGGAGTATGAAATTTCGCACACTTATAGTTTACATAGAGAAGGAGTACAGAATGTAATTTTTTTTTATTATCATCAATAAAACAAACACACTACCATGTATATGACACACATGCATATACTCTTTTTTTTTTTAAATTTCAAAAATGGAGAGGAGCGGCCGAAATCTGTCAATGCCAATCCAAACTCGCATTCTATCTTTTTTAATTTTTCATTGTTTAGGATACAATCCGTGCAGCCTTAATAAAATTAAGGTCGAATTTCGACCACAGGGCGACCACTAGTACAAATAATTTGGCAATTAAAGGCAGTTAACACGTGTTTGTTTAATGTTCCAAGTGTAAAGTTTAAATAAATGAACTTTCTGGTTACAAATCAATAACTGAAGGTAACTTTGATCGTAAAAAATTTAGTGATGAATTTACTTGTGTACCTACTTTTTCCAAGTAGGTACAATATCAACAGTTCTCGAAAGCTTTCAAATCAAACGAATTCTTACTATCCTACACTATTTTTGGCCACTCATTCCATTTCCTTATTCGTATTTGAAATTGTTATAAGGCGGATGCATCGTCTCTAAAAAACATCAACGAATTTCCAGGTACACACAGAAAAGCAGCATGTCCAGCTGTCCGACTCGTACCTCCCAGTGGCGATGCAGGTGATCGCCCACCTCACCGACCAGATGGCGTTCGAGATCCACGACGACCCACAGCCAACCACCAAGCCCACCACGAAGCCCCCAAAAAAGCCTATGAAACCCACACCAGGGCCTACAACCAAGCCGACAAACAAACCCCTGTATGTCACAGCGACGAGTGGACCTGGCAGCTTTCAGTCTTCTCCTAACGGATGGTGGATGGGCTATAAAACCTTTAGGTGACAGTGTCTTGCTTGTTTCTTCCACGCATTTCGGTATTTCCAACTTTTAGTAATGGATCTCTTTACCAACGGTTTGTACTTGAGTGGCGAGTTTTTTCTTTTCTGAACCCTACTTTATACCTACCTATACTTCTCACTGGTTTCTTCCTATTAATTAATAAAGATAAGATCTGATATAACCCTAGTATACTTAACTTCTAACTGGTTTTTCTTTTAATTGATAGCTTTTATTTAATTAACACTATATTATCATTTTAGAATGAAATTAATTTTAATTATGATTTTAGTTTATAATTCACTTTGGTAATAAAACGCTCACCCTCACCTAAACAGAAATAACAATGACGATTGTATCTTTCTTTAATTTAGACAATATCGTTAAAACTGTTCATAGTCTTTTATAACCACTCAATTCCAGGTTAGACATGACGACTCCTCACCACAAACCAGGATTGTATGCTCCGTTTGCACCACCCAAAGCTAACGACAGACAACATCCCAAAGGGCAATTCGTTTTGCTACCTTTAGAAAATAACTCCCAATACACGGTCATTGAACCACCAGAACGAAACACTGAAGAACCTTTACTAGATATACATGATGAAGAAGTGAAACCTTTGATAGAACCAAGTCCTGAAGAGGCTCCGTTACTTCCACCTCATTTCGAAGCTGACAAAGCAGCGAGATCTGATATCTTGAATATTGATGAAGAGATAAATGATGATAGTCTTCAGTATTTATCACAGAATGTTAGGGAGATGATTAAAATGGCGAATGACGCGACAGATGACAGGGTGGTTGATGTTTGGGAAGAGTTGAAGTCAGGACCGCAGCCGACGCAGAAGGTGAAGCTGTCAGGATCCAACTTGAGGCTATTGCTGCTGTATGACCTATTGAGCAGGGAGGCGAAGAGGCAGAGACTCTCCGATTACGCTGTAAGTATTAAAACTATTTGGCTGTTTATCAATATCATGATACCCATTAAAACGAAACAACTTTTACGGATCTACTCGCGTAGATCCGTAAAAGTTGTTTCATTTCAATGTGTAGTGTTCGCGTAAACTTTAGAAAACAATATCATGATATCCATCAGAATTTATTTGATTACCCTCGTAAATCCTGTGTTTTTTAAGACCACTATTCATATCTGCCGGATGTACTATTCCAAGTACAAACTAAGGGTTTTGAAGGGTATTATGTAGTTTTTGAAGTGCTTCCTAGTTTTTAATTATTTTGACGTCATGTTGGTAATCATTATTTTGACGTCACTTGGTCAAGTAGGTTTTAATTATGTATTGATTATAATTAATTTATAGTTAGTTTTAATTATTTTGACGTCACTTGGTCAAGTACATTAGGTAGTTACTTCTCGTGTATGTAGTTTAAAAGTCAGGTTCGAACTACTATGCTCAGTTCATACTCGTATAAGTACACGGGGAATTACGAGGTTTAAACTACCGCTGTGTTCCAATCACATTCAGCATGTCCCAAAAGAAACAAACCACAGATTTATGTATTTTTGACAATAAGCCAACGACACTTAGACAAGCGTAGAAAGTTTCCTTAAACAAGTCTGACTCTTAAAATACTTTTACCTTAGTTTTTATCTATTCAAATCTTTTGCCAAAAATATTTGTCATGTGTCCATATTCTTGTCTGTAAATTTACACTCGCAAACAACAAAACCACTTTCATCTATTTAAAAATTCAAGTCGGCTACTTGCATTGAACACTGCATTCTCAAGCCGGCACCCAACACAAAAACATATTGACGTGTTACTCAATTACAGACTATTGTTACATAGAAACCATTGTGGTGTTACAAATAAAATAAAATAAAATAAATATAATAGTTTTAAATTTGCGGTTAGCAAAACCTAAAGAAAATATACCTTTTGAATAATGGAAGAGCTTTTTCATTTATTGAATTGTGTCTGAAGTTTAAGTTAAGGACACAGAAGGGATTATTTTATTGTTCTATTCCAACGATTTGAACAACTTAACCTGAGACGCACTCCCGTGTTAGTTTGAACTTACTAAGGCTGTGACTAAGGTGTCTGATCTCGAATTTAATAAAAACCACTTTATTAAATACTCAGATCAACTCGCGTTTATACTAGTTGACCCGGCGGACTTCGTACCGCTTTGATAGTTTCCACCCGTGAAAACTTGTTAGTTGCTAATCTATACTAATATTATAAAGCTGAAGAGTTTGTTTGTTTGTTTGTTTGTTTGTTTGTTTGTTTGTTTGAACGCGCTAATCTCAGGAACTACTGGTTCGAATTGAATAATTCTTTTTGTGTTGGATAGTCCATTTATCGAGGAAGGCTTTAGGCTATATAACATCACGCTGCGACCAATAGGAGCGAAGCATCAGTAAAAAATGTTGCAAAAACGGGAAAAGAGCGTAAAAAATTAAAAATGCTGCCGAAAGTCACTATTCCACGCGGACGAAGTCGCGAGCACAGCTAGTATTTAATAACTTTCACAATTCACATAATGCAATAACAGTAAGAAAGCTTCCTTGAAAAAAATAAAAACTAAGAGTAGAAAAAGGATAAAACTAAAAGGGTATTCAAGCACTTCTCTCTATATGCTAATGTCAAGCTGCAGCATCAACCATTCATTTAAATGAACGTTTCATCCAACTCCTGTTACATCTCTCTCAGTTGGACTTTCTAAAACATAACGTGATGTCCGAAAACTAACGAATGCACAAACCCTTGAATAAACAAACGAATCTGGTCGTAACATGAATCTGAATGAGGGTCCACTATCAGATTGGACGGAGCCTGCACAAACTTATCCAGATGCGGTCGAAGCCTTTGAGGGCCGGCTGACTGAATAACAAGGTTGGAGGATCTGTTTCCATTGACATGCTATCTAAAATTAATACTCTCTTGATTAAAGGAAAATATAAGCACCAAGTATAATAATTAAGTTTCCAACAAAGTAAATCGTATGTTTTTGCGCAAAGAAATTTAAATGCACACTTAAAACATAATAACGGTATAATTCTAGATAAAAAGTAGAGAAGCCTTGCTACAAGTCTTCGGTTAACGGCCGCGTAGGGGTAATGAATGGTCACCCAAGAAGTTGTAGGTACCCGTTAGGCAAAGAGTGGGCAAAGAGGGAATGAGAGAACTATACACAAAAATAATACAGTAAACAGGAGCTCGATGGCGCAGTGGTTAACGCGCCCGGTCTGCGAGTGCTGAGGTAAAGCAACTTTCGCAAAGGCCGGTCATCGGATGGGTGACCATAAAATTATTATCTCGAGCTCCTTCGTGCTTCGGAAGGCATGTTAAGCCGTTGGTCCCGGCTGCATAAGCCAGTCGTTAATAACCACCAATCTGCACTGGGCCCGCGTGGTGGTTTATGGCCCATTCCCCTATTCATCCATAGGGAAGGGTCATTCCCCAGCTGTGGGGACTTAAAAATAAGCTGATGATGAATACAGTACAGTGGGTGGTAGGACTTTTTCTAGGTCCGCCTGGCTATAGCTACCATGATCTATGTTTCCATAGCATCATTGTTAGATCCCACAGCAAAAAGGGCTGGCAATATGCGTTTAGTTTTCGAACAACCTTATCTGTTTTCGAACAACCTTATCTACACTGAAAATGATAATGTTGCAAAAACACAAATGTTGAAAAAATTCCACAAGCAGGATTTGAACCTGCACCCTTCTTGCGTTAAAAAATATATAAACAAAACAAAAACATTTTAGGATAGTGTTGATTTAATTTCTCACAAGCCGGGTACAACCACGAAAAAAGTTGCGCTCATTAAGAGTTTTCCAACACTTTGTCAGTGTTGTTTTCTAAAGTTTACGCGAACACTGTACTCGCGATACATTTCGACATTAATTAATTGAATTACATGGGTGTTTTTAATTTTATTCTGCCGTTTTGTGATCGTGAGGATAAGTTCTTTTTCAGTAACATACATCATCAGATGAGGCGAAGATAAAATACTTTTTACGGCATAAAAATATACACCAATTGATTGATTGCATTAGCACTCGTAATTAATTTGATAAAAAGGCGTTTTTTGAAGAGCAGCATACGATCCGGAATAATCGCCGTCCTCCCTAAGCTGTGCCAAAACTATCGCTACACAATGGAAACGGTGCACCACCGTTCGTTAAAACGATAAAACTTTTATTGCATTCACATAAAGCCTTATATCTTCGCCACGGCTGGGAGGGTGTGTAAACCTTATTTCTCCTATATTTTCATCAGGACAAGTGAAGTGATAAAAACCATCGTAACCCGACACTATGTCGGCACTTCGCTGGCTCTAAGTATACGTGCTCTAATGGCGTATCCACACTTCAGTTACTTTTTGTGGAGCTTAAGGCAACATGATAACATTCGGTGACATTCTTTAACTTTTGCGACCAGATAGATAAATAGATAAATTATTTATTAGCCAAATTTATATAAACAATATTAGTTAGTAGTTCTTAAAGCCTAACCTAACCTTTGTCTAGATACTAAGTTCTCAACATAAATAATAAGTACCTGGATTACCGAGCTTTGCACGTTATTTTTTTTATAATGTTTTCTAAAAATGAAACCTAGCTAGATCGATTTATCGCCCCCGAAACCCCCTGCATACTAAAGGACTATGAAGGATTTTGTATGAACCCCGTCCCCATCCTACAACAGTCATGGGATACGTGTCACCTTGTTCATTGGGACCCAAAAAAGTCTAAAGTACCTGTGTTAGTTGCAAAAATTATTGGGTTTATTTATAATAAAAAAAAATATTGTTAGGTACTGTAAAATAAAAGTTACCTTAAATGAAAACATTATTAAGATCGCCATATTCTAATCCTTTTTATTGCACACTAAGTAAATGTTTAAGGGAAAAAGAAAAAAATATATATAAAAACCTAACCTAACCTAACTTTTTTTTTTCCTGAGGAATCATCCTGCATGTCGGGGCTACCCGCGGGGGTATGTGGGGTTGACCTGAGATGTTGTGCGACCACCCACTAAAAGCCCAGGGAAAACCTAACCTAACCTTATTAACCTACCTAACCTCCCACCTACCAAACCCAACGTATTTGAAATATGTCGCCATAATAAAAAGTTCTCTATTTTAACAGATGTTTCAAATGACACTTGCTTCAAATCTATTGGATGATAGAGACGTTTCTTATCATTGTCCTTTCATGAAAATCGTTGGAGCCGTTTCCGAGATTCTACATATTATAAACAAGAATTGCTCGTTTAAAGTATTATATTATTACATTAAATAACTAAATGAGAAAGTAACAATTACTAACAATTTCTACGTGTTGCTGTTTGTTGGTTTGCTCAATAAAATCATCGCATCCATACCGCCAATTTATTGAAAACCAGCGTCAGGTTTCATAAGCCTGACATACGCTGAATTGGCCAACTATTTTGACGCAGCCGTGAGACACTTAAATGATTTTTCTTTTTTGTGAACTCCTATTTCCTATTGTCTCTACTGTCTGTGTTAAAATAAATGTTTTTCTGCTTCTTCCTCTCCTACTTCTTCTCAAATATAACAAAATGTCACTTTCAGCAACAAGCGAGTTGTTTTTCATATGCTCAAAAACTTCTGCAGGCATCGGATGTGTATCGTAATGTTATTGATTGTTACCATATGTTGACTGTTTTAAAAACTTAGGTAACGTTACATTCTAACAACAAATAACTATTTTTTATTGGATATTGCCCACTGACACTTGGAAGTGTTGCTCCACAAAAAAAACTTAGGCGTACGTTACATTCTAACAACAAATAACTATTTATTTATTGGATATTGCCCACTGACACTTGGAAGTGTTGCTCCACAAAAAAAACTTAGGCGTACGTTACATTCTAACAACAAATAACTTTTTTTTATTGGATATTGCCCACTGACACTTGGAAGTGTTGCTCCACAAAAAAAAACTTAGGCGTACGTTACATTCTAACAACAAATAACTTTTTTTATTGGATATTGCCCACTGACACTTGGAAGCGTTGCTCCACAAAAAAAACTTAGGCGTACGTTACATTCTAACAACAAATAACTTTTTTTATTGGATATTGCCCACTGACACTTGGAAATGTTGCTCCACAAAAAAAAACTTAGGCGTACTTTACATTCTAACAACAAATAACTTTTTTTTATTGGATATCGCCCACTGACACTTGGAAGTGTTGCTCCACAAAAAATGAATGCGGTGTGAATGCACCTTAAGGTTAGACTTGATTCTGAGTTTATGGCTAGTTTTATCGCGTTCTGGATGGATGTTGACGGAGCGTTTACTGTTAGTATTATGTTGTTTGCTATTAAAACCTTGTTGTTGTGGGGTGGCGATAAAACCTACATCAATGAAAGGGAACGTGTCAACATGTTTTTTGATTATTAGTAAGTGTAGGTAGGAATACGAGTTGGGTATCCCTCTCCGTCTCGCCCTTCCAGCTGGGACTTCTTCCTGGCAGCTGACTTGGGCCTTTTCTTCTTGTCAGTGGGTGTAGAAAGGCGGACGGGTGAGTCCCACATAACCGACAGGCCTCCGCAAGGTCGGGTAGTCATAATGGCTTCCCCAGGGTAAAAAAAAAATGGTAGGAATACGAGTATATTTGCGATACCGAGGTATTTAAAACACTATAGTACCAAGTAAGTCTGACAGATATGTGACTGATTACAAGACGAACAATTGAGTCGCGACCTTGCATACTCATTTTTATGTCCCACTGCTGGGGCACGAGCCTTCCCTATGCATGGATAAGGAGAACGGGCCATTAACCACCACGTGGACTTACTGCAGATTGGTGGTTGTTAATGACTGCTAATGCGGCGGGGACCAACGGATTTACGAGCCTTCTGAAGCACGGAGGAGCTCGAGATGATACAGTTTTAGTCACTTATCCGATGATAAAAACTTTATCATCTCCAGGAAATGGAGCTGATGATGATGAATTGAGTATTAACCAACCGTTCTCTCCAGGGCTTCTCCCCCGACGTGATGAAGAGCCTGGTGGAATCCTCAGGCGGCGGGGCAAGGCAGCAGCTCCGGCTGGCCCTCTCCAAGATGCTGGACCGGCGTGACTGCGAGCACGAGTACGCCAACAACCGAGCCCGGGAGATGGTCGCCGAGCTGGGCCGGGACGAGTCCAAGCTGTCTTCGGAGCTGAGATACCTCCAACCGCTTGTCTACAGGAACTGAGATACGCCTTGGAATTTTCGTTCTTTTCTTTTCTGGCCAACCAATTGGTGTTCAACGTCCAGTTTTGTATACAATTTGTATTTAAAAAAGTTTTGTAAAAACAACATTTATAACTATGTGAAGTCTCCGAGTCCGAACGTTTAAATGAAGATTCTAATGGTGGAGGTAGGCTGGAGTATTTTGCCGTAACGTAACACGTTCGATGCGAGTGTTCGCGTGGTCAGTACAGTGAACCGAGCCGCGAGCCGCGAGCTGCGTCCTGTCAGCATCAGCAATCAAACTCGCCGCGAATGGTACGTCATGATTACGTTACGATGATACGCTCCGGTCAGTCGCTCGCCACCATTAGGTTGTTTAGACATCTGGCTTTTGTACATGTGTTTTTAAATTTCTACAATATATTAAAGTTTTAAACAGGGTATTACAAATAGTTAAAGCAAAGTACAACTTGGTAGAAACGTCGTAAACGACGTTAACGTCGGGTAAAGGATATTTATACTGAGTGATACTTTGTTTCAAATGGAAGACGAATGTTTGAAATTATATTAACACGTTAGCTGCCGCGTAGATCACCGGTGACCTACGAACAATAAATTTTCTATTGTGTCTAGTTTTGCGGCAGTCAACCTGTTAATATGGTTTCAAATATAACCAGCTAGTAAAAACTGCCGTAAGTATAATAAATTAAGCAAACATGCTGTCGTCCAGAGTTTATTATTGAGCTTAAAAAATCGTGTAATACATACCTGTAAAAATTTGCTGAATTATTTATTGCAATTATTTAACGTTATAATATACGGCATTTTTGTCAGCACAGGAAGTGATTGGTTCTTTATTATACAAAACACAACAACGAATTTACGACTAAGCACATTCTGTATTCAAACTAGTTATATTGCCTAATGATAAGTAGGTAAACAAGTATGTTTATAGAGATGAAGGGTTA
Source organism: Eudonia lacustrata (assembly GCA_947562085.1). Classification (NCBI taxonomy): domain Eukaryota; kingdom Metazoa; phylum Arthropoda; class Insecta; order Lepidoptera; family Crambidae; genus Eudonia; species Eudonia lacustrata. Next base: position 1,055,943 of record OX387329.1, read on the forward strand.
GCTATATTCATTTATAAATGCATTTATTAGAGGAAGTAATAGATTTTTAGTAATTATAAGCTTAATAGTATCTGCGATACTTTGTCTTATGCGATTTACTGGATATTTACAGATATTAGTGATGTAACTTTGTATCAGACATCATACTAACATCAGAGACCAAAATCGTTCAAATGGATATACCAATTCTTCGTCAGTGTCGGAACCAGAGGTCCTGGGGACGATTGCTAGTGGGGATACCTATAATAAAAATAATAATATTTATTTATTAAAAGACAACAAAGATCCATGTGTTAGTATACAAGTAACTTATATGCAATGTTAGTAAATAATATTAAAAAGAGACTTAATTCTTAAAACTAATTGGCTAATTAGTGGACAGTCCCCACCATTAGCTATACGCCCCATGACACTGTTGCGGTTGCCCCGAACCCGTCGCAGCAGAGAACCTGCTTTTTTGCGCAGTATGGCCGGGAAACTGTCGACCTGCGAACAAACATGCAAACATTCCTGAGGCACTACAATGACGAGGCAGCCACTGAATGCGTTGTTATATTGAACGCGAACCTATATGGTATATGATATAAATATGGATTATTTATTGGATAAAAATAAACAGTTTTATTGATACTGATATATATTGACGTATTCACTTGAAAGATTGAAAGAAGTTTCTTTGAGAGACCCTAAGTCTTAAATTATATTAAAAACAATTACAGTTGCTAATATTATGCGGTTATTTCTGGTGAACCAGTATTTAATTCATTTACTTAAATATTTAAAGAAAAAGAACGAATATTAAAAATAAGGATTATGGAAATGATGAAAGTTTTGTATTAATACAGTATTTTATACCATTAGAAATTGTTTTATTTTAAATTTACCTATAGTTTATTAATACGTGATGCAAGACTTCGGAATGTGAAATTTGGTACAGTAAAGTTCACTTGGAAAAGGAGTCCCAAATAAATAAATACTTAATAAGTAAATAAAATCGGTTTTAATGAGTGTTCCATTTCACGCATCTAAAAAATAAATGCTTCATGTACCGTAGAAAACGAGAAATAGAAAAACAGTTTTCTTTAAATTTTCTCGCATATCAAAAGTTTTTTTATACACTACTACTTTCTTATAAGAGGCTAAGCAAGGCGCTAATAAGAAATCATTGTGGGGCGGTGGGGGTAAGGGGGAGGGGGAGGGGGAAGGTTCCCACATTCATGCTCTAATCCAATTAACAGATTGCAGACTCATTTGTTAGCATTAGAAAAAAACGTAGACTAGTCTGTGAAGTCCGGTTTTTAATAAAGAACGCTAGCCACTGTGATAGCTTAATAAGTATTTATATCTTACTAGTGGACCCGGCGGACTTCGTACCGCTTTGACAGTTTCCATCAAGCGATTAAATTCTCTTTGGTTTCCATGACAACAAAACAAACAAATCATTTATATTGGAAAATTAAATTTTCGTTTTTAGTATATTTATAGTGTGATTCCCGTGGGAGTGTCGGAATAAAAACTATCCTATGTGTTAATCCAGGTTATAAACTATCTGCATGCCGAATTTCATCCAAATCCATTAATGCGTTGCAGCGCGAAGAAGCAACAAATATACGAACATACATACACACAAACTTTCGCATTTATAATATTAGTGTATAGCCTTTGCTGGCCCACAGCAGACCATCCTCATTGCTTTCTTACGATAACAACCCAACGGCTTAACGTGCCTTCCGAATAACGGTAACGAGCTTCTCCGTAACTTTAATAATAATAAAAAAACTTAAAATATATAACGGCTTCCAGCCCATGAGTATTAATATATCCATTGATAGAGTTTGAAAAGAACCAGCATTTATAATATCATCAGTTTATAAACGTCCTAAAGCTAGGCTTAGACATTTGCACATAAACAATAGTACATGAAGGAGCTCGATGGCGCAGTGGTTAACGCGCCCGGTCTGCGAGTGCTGAGGTTAAGCAACTTTCGCAAAGGCCGGTCATCGGATGGGTGACCAAAAGTTTATTATCTCGAGCTCCTCCGTGCTTCGGAAGGCACGTTAAGCCGTTGGTTCCAGCTGCATTAGCAGTCGTTAACAACCACCAATCCGCACTGGGCCTGCGTGGTGGTTTATGGCCCGATCTTCCTATCCATCCACAGGGTCCTAGTAGTGGGGACGTAAAATGAGCTGATGATGATGATGAATTGTACATGTCGAGATCAGGCCATAACCCTCAACCCACCACACGGGCAAATGCCGGTTAGTGGGTTTTAACGACTACTATCGTACGACATCCAACTGTGAGATGTGGATGTCGTACGATAGTCGTTAAAGTTCCTGAAGTTCTTGAAGGTTTCGATTCCCAGCGGTGAGCACATATTTGAGAGAGAAACAAAAAGAGAACGGGTCCATAATTTGGCCATATATTTTGTTACCATTGCTATGTACTTAACATTATGGTTTTGTAATAAATATAATGAGTATTGAGTATTAAAAACATTTATTTTCACAGTAGGTAGTTTACACAATAGACATATTTTTTTTTACCACCCTCTCACAGAATATCAGCGTGAAACAATGGCACTCGTTGCTGTTGTGTTTCGTCCGGTGAGTGAAAATACCGGAGGCCCACCTCTCACCCCTCCCCTCTCCCAATTCCTACTCCCTCCTCAAGATCCAACTCCTTTTTTCAAGGCCGGCAACGCATCTGCGATAACTTTGGTTTTCCGGGTGTCCATGGGCGGCGGTGATTACTTTCCATCAGGTGACCCGCCTGCTCGTTTGCCTCCTTTTAACATAAAAAAAAAACAAACGATAGGTCTATCAGGGCGCCACATCAGCTTGCGTTGTTGCGAACGAGGCATGTCGCAACATGTTGGCTTACACGGTTTGGTTGGTGGTAAGCTTAAGTCCACTATCAAGCAGTTGTGTTCCAATTGAGTAAGCGATAAGAAATAGGTATGAATAGCGAGTAGTTGAGAATTCCGGGTCAACGCAAATTGTCAACACACAAGAAAGTCTACTGCCCAATCCAATTTGTTATTTTAACTAGAGCATGCTAGGTTTTCCGAAAGCCGTTTATCACACAGCCGATAAAAAGAAAGCATCAGCCAAATCTGAGGGGCAGAGAACACAAATATTTTCCGTTTCAGGATTGTTGTTTGTTCGCCAGCGTTCGCATTACGCGCGGAAGGAATGGTGACAAAAGCCGCCACCCGTTATAATGTCTTGGTGAGAGACGCCATTTGTCACGCTGACCCACTGTCACACCGACGTAGAATTCGGTTGCTCGTTATTGTTTTATACATAGTTAGGTAAATGACGTCTGATGTTAAAGCAAAAGCAGAGACCAGACGCGAGGAGAGCTAAAGGAGCAGGATTGTGGCCCACTAGCCGTCCGCACCTTGCGTATCCGCAAGTAGCCTGAGGCTATCTTATCTCTAGCTGCCCGAATACAATAATGCTACAAACATTGATGTTATGACGACATATTTAAATAAGATGCTGGTTGCAAGCTAAACGGACAAACAAGCCTTACCAACAACCAAACTAAGTACACAAACATGTGTCCCCGCTGGGAATCGAACCTGGGACCTCTGGGTCTGAGACGGGCGGTCTTAACCACTAGACAACAGGCGGTTGAAAGTAGTTGTAACCTATCTTACTTCAATGGTTTTGCGATTCAAAGAGGATCTTGGCCAGACGCCACTCTTTTCGGCTTGAATAACCTTCAAAAAGAAGATGGGCTCCTACCTCATCATCATCATCATCTCAGCCAAAAGACGTCCACTGCTGGACAAAGGCCTCCTTAGGCTCCTACCTACCTAAGTTAAATTATTTTAATCGAAATTCCTTTGTAAGCGCCGCGTTCCGATTTTTGCCTGTATGTTCAAATCTATTTTGAAAACTAATTTATAGAAAATTATAGGGTTTTCGTGAAAATTGTACGGTGTGAATGCAGTCCCGCTCGGTATCAAACAAATGAGTATTAGGTACCTAGTGTGCGCCGCGTCCCGATTTCTGCCTGTTTGTCCCATTACCGCCGGCTAAAGGGTTATTTGTTCCACTGATCTACTAAGGAACTGCCGCGTAGAATATCTTCGGGATTTTCTTTATGGGAGAAAACTATTTTATTTATTTGAGTAGGTATATAAATAGCATCCGTGCTTCGGAAGGTACGTAAAGCTGTTTGTCCCGGCTGCATTAACAACCACCGCACCGTACTGGGCCCGCGTGGTGGTTTATGGCCCGTTCTCCCTATCCATCCATAGGGAAGGCTCGTGCTCCAGCAGTGGGGACGTTGATGAGCTGGTGATGATGATGATGATGATTGAGCGAAGCGATAGCTGATTCATATGTCATGCCCGTGAACGGGTGCCACCTGTGGAGGCTGGTCTGCTCTTGCATACTTATCTTATTTTTAGTATTATTAACTATAATTTGACTTTGTTTTACTTAAACAATTTTTGACTTTTACTAGAGTGCTGTACTGTAGTGGTACTGTATGACATTGTGGAAATTGAAACTTTTACATAATTGTCTGATGTAAATTTGTTAGCTTAGATTTTTTTTTTACATGTTGTGGTTGTCTTCTATATATTTTTGTGTTTATTTGTAATGGAAAGTGTCCTGCTATGATAGGGCATTTTCCAATATTTTTGACGCTGTAAGGGAGAAAAGAGCTGGACACTTGCTGAGTTTCTTGCCGGTTCTTCTCAGTACAAGATCTCCCGCCCAGAGTAGACTTACGAACCGATGGCATAGTGACATTCACAAGAGCTACTTGTAGCCTAAACTGAATAAATTATTTTGAATTTTGAATTTTGAATTTTTTGAATTTTGATATATATTTATTTATTTATTATTTGGACAGTCAACAAAAACATATCCCAGCAAATCAATGATACTGTTACAAACATAAGCCTTGTCTGAGCATTGTTTTTAATTAAAGACAGCCACGGCATGCGTTGTGGACCTATTAAATCATTAATAAAAACTAATCTAGTTAATCTAAAATCTAATAAAATATTGATTACAGTGAAACTATAGATACTAAAGATACTAAAAGGGGTTCACGTAACGAACAATAACTTTGACATTTTCCTTGTATTTACGTGCATAGAGGTGAAAAATGTCCAAATCTTCCAAATCATTAGGGCTGATCATAACGTTGTAGGTAACATTATATCAATTTTAAAAATGGGTGCTCACAAACTCTTTAAAGATATTTCTTTAAAATTTGTAGAAACCACCCGGGACCCCAGAGCTGGCAGCTACTTGGACCAGCGTATAAGCATTGCTATCCAACGTGGCAATGCTGCTAGCTTACTGGGCACTCTGCCTGATGGGGGTGATTTGGGGCAGTTTTTTTTTATTTATAGTTAGTAGTAGTTATAGTCTATAGTTTTTTATAACTTTAATTTTAAGTAGTTTAATTATTATCTTGTTTTAAAAATGGTTGATAAATTTCCACAAGCCGGATTTGAACCCGCACTCATTATATATGTCATTCCGGATCAGGTATATCTTTGATAAACCAGCGTATGTGCTCCATCCTTTAAGGGTGCGCCGTCCGTAAGTGACAAGTGTCATATGTTTTATTTGAAATGTCGTCGTCCATATTTATTTGATGCCGCGCGGCCATACTAATTTTGTATGGGGAATTTAAGGTGCTTAATAAAAAAATATTATTTAAATAACCACTTGATGAATCAAAAATGTAGTCTAGCAATTTGTAGTTTATCCTTTGATGATTGTTTAGACAAAATCAGAGGTACAATAATTTAGATAAACTATAAGAAATCTACTAAACGCCGCCACTCGTTTTCATGATCTTTGCCCAACTTTAAATGATATTGTAAAAAAAACTATAGCGTGTTATGAATTTATGGTTCTGACAAATTGTAAACACGTTCCCTATGATACTAAATATATATTTTGTTCATTTAATACGATAGTATTTTCAATTATATTTACTTAACCGTAACTGCATTTTTGGCATTTTTTGGTCGGCCCACCCTTAGGACATGGGGTCTTTCGTGGTGGTCGGCAAAGTGCCAGCAGTCTGTTGATGTCTGCGTTTGGACGCCATTCCCTATCAATATCAGGTGGAGGAAGATTAGAAAGAAAAGAGAGAGAGGTCAGAAGAAAGAAATAAAATTGGCACAACTGAAGTGGCATTTCTAACTAGTATATTAAATCTTTTCGCTTCTGAGTCAGGATCCCTGTAAATTTAAATAGAAAAATTTAAAATAGTTTATTTTGTAAATTACATCAAGGACATTTCTCTTGTATCTAGTGGTGCACGATAATATAATAACGCCATGGCAGGATGGTAGCAATCAAGTGACTTCACTAAACGTTCGCTAATATCATAATTATCTTTCTTTCCCTGAAAGAGTCTCATAAAGTATTATAGTTACGTTGACGTCTCCTACGAAAATAATTTACGAAAACTTGATGTTAATACGAGTATATAGGATGTGAAATAAATAACTAAAACGGTAATCATTCACTTTTTACTTAAAATAAACAATATAAAATATGTTAAATAGCTGGTAGCAGTTTAAAGTTGTGATGTAAGCCTGAACAAGGTACAGGTTTTTTGAAGTTTTATACAAAATTAACCACGACAGCTTAAACATCATTGTGTATTAAAATAATTACAGAGCAGTACAAAATAACATAAAATAACAGACACACATTATTATATTATTATTTCACTAAAAAATACAACGCCACATACTCATTAACACAATACTGAAGAACAAAAGATTTACAATAAACAAAATGTTTTGACTAAAATCTGTTTACGTACGTTGAAACAAAGAAAATATTTACAATCTTTGAATTTCGTAAAAAATGGTTTTTAAATCAAGTGTAACATCGATCACAGGTTTAAATACTTGAGTAGCTGCTAAAATGGGTGTTCATACCATAGATTTCAATAAATAAAGGCTGTGATCCGTTCAACATGGTAAATTACACACCTTCAAACTAAAATAATCTTTCAGCACAGTCTCATAAAATTATTTTTTATGCGGTGATGGCATTAAGGAATTCAGAGGTTTGAAGTTCAGCAACACAGATGTTAATTATATTTGTGAATATTTGCTATATTGTAAATGTGTTTAATGTCACTAAGATACAAAATGTGAACAAGTTGTTCATTCAAAGGGTAAGCCTTGGCACAAATCTTGAGCGATTCACGATAGGAATAGTTTTGCATGCGCATTAGAAAGACAACTGAAGGCAACCAAGGTCACCGTTGAAGAGCCTTAGGAGGTAGAAAAAAAACTACATGACTATGATTGAATGTTAGCCTAAGATGAATTATCAGTCGAACTACTAGAATTAAACCAAGCAGAGATACCTCCCCACACAAGCTGCGCAATGCTGCCGAGTAACTCCAACACGTAGAAAAAGTAACTTTCACCAGATTTCCCTTCATCACCATCTTGAGCGACATCATCTAGACTGAAGCTGTCATCATCTTCACCGTCATCGTTATTCTTACTGTCGGTTTTATTGATTGTATTGTTGACATCTAGAGTCTCTATGTTGCCCTTCACGGGTAAGTAACTTGAGTACAAAGTGATTTTCTCTGGTTTTCTGCTATGTTTCTTCTGAGCTTCAGCGGACAGTTCTTCGACGTCTCTGTCCTTGGAGATGTCATTGTCCACCGGCAGGTAGCTCGGCTTGGTGACCTCCTCGGGTCCGTCGTCGAGAATTTCGATTTTTTCCCAAGGTCGTTTGGTAGTTGTCACGTTGTCCGTTTTGTTTTTGCCTATTCCCAAAAACCTGAAACGTACAAATGCTATTGATAATTTACGGTTTTCTGAAGTTTATGCAAATAACTCATTAAAATATTGCCCTTTCTACGGAATTTTGAGTGAAAACATGGCAGTAGTTATAGTATCCATAATATACTTATGCTCCTTATCACAAACGATCCCTTAGATTTTAGGGGATGTCGATATAAACGGGTTTAAATTTTAAGCGTTGTCGTCAATGGTATAATGGTGTACTCTGTCTTCGGACCTATATATAGGCGAGGCGATCCTCTCGGCGATGTTGCTGGCGATCTGGTGGTAGACGTTGTGGGGCGGGTGGGTGCCGCTGCTGGTGACGTCCTGCGTGGTGTACACGCTCACCACGGACTCCTCATCGGCAGGGCGGCTGTTGCATGGCTGGTACGCCTGGAAACAGGAGTTCAAGTAGTTAGTTTATTGTACCTTCCTTGAAAGCCCTAATTAGCACTCATACCACGTTCCGTATAGCGATTGCTTGTGTGCGTTTAGAAAATGAGTTGTCACTGAGTCCACCCTCAGAGCCTAAATGAGATGCTAAATGTGGAGTCGGTTCACTAACATGCTGCGGTTGATTTTGATGCTTATCTAACCACCATGCATTGACCTGCCAAATAAATTACAATCACGGCCGCTCGTTGCATAAGCCTACGTTATAATTACCAAATTTTCTGATAATTTTTTTTCAATCTTGTACGAATTATACTAAGAGATACGCTCTTCGAAGATGATTACCAGTTAACATGCAGCAGTACGTAGTCTGATGCTGTCCTTGTCACATATTTTAAAGCTACTAAAGAAAAAAAAAATATCTCTGTCTCACTCTCTGCCGCCCTACACAGCCGGTCGCCAGGTGGCCGCCATTACGTTTTTTTGTGCGGTCTAAGTCACACGTTCGTGTTGTTAATAGTTAGTAATACTTCAATCGCGATCATTAGTGCTACTATGAGTGGAAAAAAGCGGTCGAGAGACGACGATTATGTTCATTAGAACAAAATAATAAATCACGGCGTTATCGTCATGTGCATCGTAGAAAAATATTAACCTCCAAAAGTAAATCTTTAAAACGAGTCATCTCATTAAAAACGGTTAAGGAACACACTGTAAGTAGGATTCCTTTGTTTGCTAAAAGATTTTCTAATAAGCCAATGCACACGCTCGGCGACACCAACAGTGTATAGGCGCCGCGCCGGCCGGCGCCATCATGTCGCGACGGCTTTTGTTGAGGATTGTCTGCTAAACTCCACGTAAATCGTGTTGAGGATTGTCTGCAGAACTCCACGTTAATCGTGTTGAGGATTGTCTGCAAAACTCCACGTTAATCGTGTTGAGGATTGTCTGCAGATCTCCACGTAAGTCGTGTTGAGGATTGTCTGCTAAACTCCACGTAAATGGTGTTGAGGATTATCTGCTAAGCTCCACGTAAATCGTGTTGAGGATTGTCTGCTAAGCTCCACTTAAAACGTGTTGAGGATTGTCTGCAGATCTCCACGTAAGTATTGTTGAGGATTGTCTGCTAAACTCCACGTAAACCGTGTTGAGGATAATTTTGTATTAACTTCACGTATATCGTTTTGTGAACGACACAGACACTATAATGCTATGTATGTTTACTTGCCTTTTATTTAATTTTTTTGTTTCAACACTAGAATAGATGCATAATTGTTAAGTTCCGATTTTACGGAACATTTAAAGTCATCTACTCGGCTCGACTCTAAACGTAAGGGGGGCGCCGCAAGCATCAGCCACCGAGTCACGAGCGTGCCCCATACCGAGAAGGAGCAGGCGGCTCCAGCTTTGGCGTTTTTGTTTTTTTGAAACAACTACAGCTCGAAGACCACGCAACGAAATCGTGGGAGGAGAACTTTACTTCAGAGGTACCTAGTTCCTAAATGTTAGTTAGTTAGTAACGACCCTATAATTTTATCTTGGGTCAATAGCAACAAAAATTCTTTAATAGATATCCAATAGAATACAACCTACTACAAAACAAGAGCTGTACACTAAAAGAGGCCGAAATTATTGACGGTTGTATTTCTAATCTTACTAAGTCTAGTTTTACTTCAACTTGCAGTCCGTGCGCAAAACTAATACATTTCAGCAATTTTTACTGTTTCTAAACTGAACGGCAAACACAGCTTATATTAAATCTAAAAGGTTAATCATGAACACTTTAAAATTGAAGATTTTCAATGAGTTTTATGAGCCATGAGCAATGAGTGATGAGCAAGACCGTACGGTTTTAAAACTCATGAATCAAAATGACTAACATGGCAACAATAGAACAATATACTTACTTTTTAGCATGTATGATTATTGAATATCGTTCTTTACACAAATTAATCTTACTACTTTTTTTGTATTTAACTTGTTTTGTGTACTGCACCATTTTGTTTACACGAAACTTCTAACACATGAGTAAATATCCTATATCTATTCTGTGCTTCTAAGGCCTGTATTGTGTCAGATAGTGCCTAGCATTTTGTGCATTTTTTTATTGAATACAACAACCATGACAAAATCTTTAACAGATAAAATTAATCTTGAATAAAGGATAAGGTAATTAAGTTGCTCAATACCAACAAATTTACTTTATGATAACTTTTAGAATTTATTGAACTTCTGACCTTAGCACGCCCAGCAGTTCGTTATGGCTGGGTTTACACAAAATTGTTGAATTGGGAAAAATATTTAGTTTTTAGTATTCCAATAATAACAAGTAGAAAGTAGTTTCTTTCTGATTTGAAAAAACAAATATGATATGGTCAACTTGAATTAAAAGCTGATATCCATGCATTAGAAACATTTATTTCTCATATTTATGTCTAATATACTTATTCGGATTGATCGTGTCGATCGTGCGTCACGTCAGTTAAGTGTTGATACCGAATGGCAACTTGCTGGATATGCGCTTATACCAGTCATAAGAACATTTCGCTAGCCGAACTTTGACCTTTTACCAGCTTATAAAATGACAAATGCTAGAAATGCGCTTCATGGAACCTTCATCCTCAATCCGAATTAATGAATTTACCAGTACAGTTACAGGAAAAGAGTAACAATGCCAGTGCATTGCTTACTTTTATCGCATTCCTACCGTGTCACTTCATTACCAAAAAAATATTCAAAAATTAAATTGGAAGCGGAAGGCATTGTTGTCGTGCCACACTGGTCATTTCAGAAGTGGCACCTTAAGTATCAAAAAAGGTTTGTTTCTCACGAAATTATATTTAAGCCAAATACGTCATTGCTATATCCTCCTTTTATTATCCGGCAAGCTCTTTTGAAAAGAGGAGCTCCATCTGTCTTTTTTTTTTTAATATGGCTTCTTTTTCTGAAACCACGTTGAATCAATTTAACTCATCTTTAAAGACTTGGCGGGAGTTTTGCCAAGCTAATTATTACAATTATTGTGATAAGTATATTTATATATATTTTACACAACATTTAATATCAAGAGCTAGTGGATACGGCAAGATCAACTATAGTTTAAACACTTCAGTATCCTCACATGGTATGATTACTAGACTGTTAAAGGGCGTTTCCGAGTAAAGATCTCCTAAGCCAAAATATCATGATACATGGAACCCAAATCATATGTCCTATTAAAGTGATGTTTACCCATTTGATAATTTAAGTTTTTGTAATTTATCACTTAAAATAATTACATTACTTGCAATTGCATCTGCTCAGCGAATGCAAAGTTTAATGAAAAATTAAAACATGTCTTGTTAAAAAGTATTACATATCAATAAAAATCATTGATCTAATTAAAACATACAGACCCAGCGCCTACCAACCACTTGTCGACTTCCTTCAATTAAAGAAAATCCCAATATATGTCCAGCACAGGCTTTACAGTCAAAACAAACAAAACTTTAAATATTAGAATGATGAGAGTTGAGAAAAAGTACAATTAGCATAAAAGTGGAATATATATGGTATAACAGGTCTGTTTAGTGCACGCAGCACACGCGGCCACCTCGGCCGCGCGCCACTTTTGGATTAACCATGGGTCTTAAGACTGCGGGCAAGATTTCCCGTAAATATTATAATCGAGATATCAGTACATCTGTAAACAATAACAAATTAGCAATTCTTTTTCTTTTCTTTAATACATAAAACATAAATTTGTGTACATTTTTACAATAATAATACTAGAAAAGTTAGATGGTTATCGTTTTCTTTAAATAATGTATAAATCACTTTTTGTTATCTGCTTAAAATGTTGTTGTTAAAATGAGTGTTTTCCTATGTATTATAGGCAGTCTGCAAAGATTTCATAAGAACTCTTCATGTAACAAATCAAATTTTTCTTTTGAAGCTCTAAACATCTGCATGTTAACTGGTAATCATCTTCGAAGAGATACGAAGTATAATTAATAATTAAACGAACTTACCTCGTGAAGTTCGATTATAATTATACGAGTATCACGAAGAAGATGATTACCATACTCCCACCCAACCCAACTTCGAATACATTCTCCTTCCTTACCCCTTTGAAAAATTTGATTTCAGTTACCTCTAAAATTAATGGCGGCCACCTGGCGACCGGCTGTGTAGGGCGGCAGGGAGTGAGACAGAGATATATTTTTTTTTTCTTCAGTAGCTTTAAAATATGTGACAAGGACTGCATCAGACTACGTACTGCTGCATGTTAACTGGTAATCATCTTCTTCGTGATACTCGTATAATTATAATCGAACTTCACAAGGTAAGTTTGTTTAATTATTAATTATGTTGTTTAAAACTTGAAGAAGAAGCAGCACATTTCGTGATAGCTGTAGTTTACATCAATAAAAACAACACTTACAAATAACTAGAGAAACAGATTCACACCCAGATATTATAAAAGGTCGCTTGAGTCCTTCAGTCTGTGCCGAATAGTCTCTATCTCCATCTCTCGCAACATTGAATTTGTCCAGAAGAAACGGTAACCTAACTATACGGGTATAACGATTTAGGATGGTGTGATTTCCACAGACCTATATTTGGTCGGTGGTAATTTCCATTTGCGAAAAGAAATCAGAATTAATTTATTCAGAGACTAGCAGTTTGCCCTTGACTTCGTCCACGTAGAATGTAGCGTAAGTTACCCACAAGGAATGTAGCTTTCTAACAGTGAAAGAATTTTTGGAATTGGATCAATTTCCCAGAGATTAAAACAAACAAACAAAGTCACAAAGTTTACCTCTTTATGAATAGATATATATACAAAAAAATTCTATATTAAAATGAAACAGTGTTTACGAATTCACTCGCGTTTATTTCACATAATATTATTTTCTCTTAATATTTGTGACACTCTTTGTACTCCACAAACCGAATTGTATCCAAATTCACAAATTTTACCACATTTATAAAATTTGTGTTGATGAAAAACGGAATGCCTACAATTATTTAAAACGAATTATTATGGTTTTTTATATTGCTAGGCGCTAGCATCAAAGCCATTGGCCCAATGAAAGTGTTTTTGTCGCTTGCGGAAAGCACGTACGTCGCTACCGAGTTATCAGAGGAGTAAGTCAAATAAAGAGGGGAAGAGGGGTTAGGGGAGGGTGGGTCGGGACGTGTGCTGAATCGCACGTGATCCATGGAAATTTAATTTGGGACATATGCATTATATTTGAAAAATGTTTCCTATTTTGAAACAGAGATGTGTTTTTTGTACGGTAAACGATTTGGAGAAACAAATACGGAACACATATCAACAATAAATTCAACATGTTGATTTTGAAAGTCTTGAAGGTGCATTTATTATCTTTGGTCTCTATACGATGGAAAACTAAACCTTATAGTATCTAACTTCTAAATCTAATATAATCTAACTCTTATAGTTTCGTACACGCGTATATTTTACGTTCAAACATGCTTGTTATTTTGCGCCTAAAAATAAAATGAAATAAATAGTTATGTCAATGTAAGAGCCGGGAGCATAAATGGCGAATGAACTATAATGGTAGGTATATTTCTAAAAGATATCTTCGTAGGTCTGTAGAATTCTACATAATATCAATATAATATAATAAAATGCTGTAAGTAATTTATTTTGGTGTGTGCTTTGGAAGGCACGTAAAGGCACGTAAAGCCGTTGGCTCCGGCTGCATTAGCAGTCGTTTACAACCTGTAGTGGTTTACGGCACGTTCCTTCCATAGCGAAGGCTCTTGCCCCAGCAATGGGGACAGATCTGATGGTGTTCATGTTTTTGTGATTGTTATGGCCGTACTTTACCGTAATTTATACTATTTTTTTTAATGCACTACATCCTTTTATGTTTGCAAGATATAAAAGATATTTTCTTTATCGTTCTGTGAAAATCATCTGTCTACATAATCTCAAACTCAAATAATTTGTTTACTCAACTCTCGTTTCGACACGAACTCTCTTTAGTTGGGAATGTTTCAAACGTTTCAAATCACCAATTGTCCTGTTGTTTGCCCGCAAAATAATAGGTTCAAATGGAACAACAATATATACCGAGGGTGGATTTGCAATTATCCCACAATCAGCTTTTGTTTGATTTGTCTAGCGTTCACGAACTCTCAGATGGATGATATTGTTTGAATAAAGAGTTTTCACTGTTAAAGCAAGATCCAATAAACATTAGCTGAACGAATAGATGCTAGGGTCAGATGTGACAATTCGTTGTTCAATAAAGTTTATGTTGCTGAATCAATTGTTTCAATCGATCTTTCAATCCTCGGATAAGTGTTATCCGACGAATAACATTGTCATTGTGAGATATTTTCTAAGGAGATTCTGCCATTATGTCAAAGTTAGATAGTTATGATAGTTTTGAACAGTGTCCTACAGATAACAAACAGCGTTGCGTTAAATAGATCATTAAGTTTTTATTTAAAGTATCTTGAGTGTGTCATGCTCTCTTTATTGTCTCTGCGGTGGTGGCGTGTGCGTCGGGTCGTTACGTTCCCTAAAATATGGTTGAGCGAAGCGATGGCTGATTCATATGTCATACTCGTGAACGGGTGCCGCCTGTGGAGGCTGGTCTGCTCTTGCATACTTATCTTATTGTTAGTATTAATTACTATAGTTTGACTTTGTTTTTCTTAAACAATTTTTGACTTTTATTAGAGTACTGTAGTGGTACTGTATGACATTGTGGAAATTTAACTTATACCAGATGTAAATTTGATATATTAGATTTGTTTATTTTTTTTGTTTTTTTTTTTTTTTTTACATGTTGTGGTTGTCTTCTATATTTTTTTGTGTTTATTTGTAATGGAAAGTGTCCTGCTATGATAGGGCATTTTTCAATTTTTATTTTTTTTGACGCTGTAAGGGAGAAAAGAGCTGGACACTTGCTGAGTTTCTTGCCGGTTCTTCTCAGTGCAAGATCTCCCGCCCAGAGTAGACTTACGAACCGATGGCATAGCGACATTCATAAGAGCTACTTGTAGCCTAAACTGAATAAATGATTTTTTGAATTTTGAATTTTGAATTTTGAAAGTTATTCAATGATTAAACTTTAACTGACGATTGAAAGATTAGCCCTTAGAATTATTAACATATTTTTAGGGTTCCGTACTCAAAGGGTAAAACGTGACCCTATTACTAAGACTCCGCTGCTGTCCGTCCGTCTGTCTGTCTGTCCGTCTGTCACCAGGCTGTATCTCATGAACCGTGATAGTTAGACAGTTGAAATTTTCACAGATGATGTAGTTCTGTTGCCGCTATAACAACAAATACTAAAATAAATAATACAATAAATATTTAGGGGGCTCCCAAACAACTAACGTGATTTTTTTTGTTCGTTTTTGCTCGTGATATTGATAACGGCAACAGGTAGACGCTTGAAATATTCACAGAATATTTAGTTATATATTCACTTTAAAAATAAATAATGAAATTAAAATAAAACTAATATTTATTTTTACTTTTTATTTTCAAGTGCTAATTGCTGCACTGAAGCTAAATTAAATATTTAAAACATTTACAATGAAAAACTGACCGCTAATAGCGCTAATAGTGCTCATAGCGGCACAGCGCTCTAAAATTACAAAAGCAGTGACAAAATTCAGCGTCTACGTCAGACTTCCCGGTAGCATAGCGGTCAGTGCAGCCGCGCGGATTGCGGAAGACCCAGGTTCGATTCCTGGCTGGGTCGGGTAGGCGTTTATTTTTTTTACTGTCTTTTGTAAATGTTATAAATACTAATATTTATTTTTATTTTATTTATCTCACATACAATACACGTGATTTTTTTCCATTTTTTTTCTCGGTCTTAATAACGATAACAGGTATTAGAAACTTGAAATATTTTATATAGATAATGGTACGGAACCCTTTGTGCGCGAGTCCGACTCGCACTTGGGCGGTTTTTTTAAATAAACCTTCAGACTACTCGCGAATCTGGCTATAAAAAAAATATAATTATTATTCATCATCACCGTCATCATCATCTCAGCCAAAAGACGTCCACTGCTGGACAAAGGATCTCCACAACGACCGGTTTTGTTTGGTCTAAAACATGCCTTTCGAAGCTCGATTTTGATCTCCCATCTGCGGACTTAACAAATGCCTCAAGGCATTTGCTTAGCATGCACTATCGCTATCCGAACGCTAACCTTTAACCACAACGACATAACAATCGATAAAAACATTGATATAACTACACCTCCATCACCGGCCATTTAAAATAGACGGTGCATTGATCAAAGACGCCGCTATAAACATACACCGTGAATAAGGCGTGGAGCGTGCATCTTGATCCTTGACGCCAATGCCAGACGCCATCGCGACGCCGCTCACGTATCTTGATCCTTTAACTGACGACAATGACACTTTTTCGGTTCGTGTTATTGTTTATCCTGATGCTTCGATTGTGCAATGCATGTGAAAGGATACTGTATGTTTTAAGTTAGTTCAACAGTGATCGAGGAATGCGGGCAGCAGTACCTAGGTATGCTTCCAACGTCCAGACTTTATCGATTGGTGCTTTTTGAGGGAGTTTGCTGACTGCTTCCGCTGGCAATTTTAGCGTTGCCAGACTTTCTTGGGGGCGGCGAGAAACTTAAAGGGTTCCTCAAGCCGAGTGAAACGAAACACCGTCAAAGGTTTCTAGACGTTTCTAGAGAGAATGGCATCACGTACTAGTGTCCCCGTTCCCTACTAGATTGTCCGAGGGTTTCTAATCGGATCGTACCGAGAGGATCGGATCAGGTCGGATTGGTGGTCGAGCACTTCGCTCCGAGGCGCTATTGTAATCTTAAATTATATGTTAATAGCGTCCTTACCTATGAAATTGACGTTTTTTTCTCACTTATTATTAGGTGTATTACTTCTAAAAGTCAATACCGGTTGTTAATATTATTATATACCTTTAATTAGGACTATGTTACTTAACAATGATTATTAATTTTGTGTCTTTATGGCCCAATTTTTTTTTTAAATTAACTACTTTTTTTGTTCGCGAAATTGTCCTTTTTTTTCATTGTAGCTTTGAAGGGACTTGATTTTTTTTTCTTTTTAATGTCTGCTAAATTTAGCTAGTGAAACAAATACACTACTCTACCATTTTTATATGTGTAAATATAAATAGATGCTGAGAAAATTAAAAAATACGTTAGTATGAAAAATACAATTTTATAAAAAATCTTCATACAAAACGTCAATTTCATAGGTAAGGACCTAATATCAATGTTTTTGAAATAGTTTTTTTATTCCTTACGTACGGGTAAGCACTTTGCTTTAATTTCACCTGATGATGATATAAGGCCGAAGGTGAAAGCGCTCATCACCCGGAATCCGACATATAATAATAATAAAATAAATAATAATAATAATACAATACATTTGACGACCTTCTTGGTCGAGTGGTTTGCACGCCGGTTTTCATGGTGTCGCCATCTCTGAGGTCCCGGGTTCGATCCCCGGTCGGGTCAATTTAGAAATTATTGTTTTTCTAACTTGTCTCGGGTCTGGGTGTTTTCTATGTATAGTATGTATGTATTTAAGTATTTTAAGTATGTTTATCCGTTGTCTAGTAATCGAGTAATAACGAGTTTCATAACGAAGCTTCTCTTGGGCTAGATAATTGGTGTGTGAGTGTTGAAATCCTCAACTACTGAGGCACTGTATATTATTCTTTCAAACTCACATTATTATTAAAATTAAACCATGGTTTAGCATTGTTTTCCGTGTTGGTATTGACAACGTAAAGACGCTGTTAATCTGACATTGTCTCCCAATTTTGGTAGTCATTACGCACTGTGACGTCATAAGGTTAGTTGTTTAGCCTACCAACCAGTTCAATGTTTTATTCAAATACGTCATTGCTTTGGAAATAATGCATTGAAGACTAAATACTGTGTGGCTTGTATGTTATGACTTTATCTCTCCTTCGAGACTGGCTTCGATATTCCAATTGTAGTTAATATGATCCACGTTTAGATAGTAAAAACCATTGTCTGAAAAAACATAATTTTTTGTTTGTTTTTGAAGCACACAAAGCATGCACTAATTAATGTTGAAAACCTACTTGACTTTAATGAAAACAAACGCAAATTAAATAACATGAGTACCTACGCATAAGAATATAATATATACTATGGAAATATTTATTCAGTCCTGAGCTACGGAATAATATTTTGGGGTAGCTCGGTAAACGTCAAAAGTACCTTCCTACTACAAAAACGTTGCATTAGAACCATATTTTCAAAGAAATATGACGAATCCTTGCGAACTATTTTCGAAGAAAAAAACATTCTAACTTTAACCGTTTAAACATTTTAATTTGCCTATTTGTGAAAAAAAAAAATGTTAACTATTTTCACTTGTTAACCCTATTAAACAAAAGTCATTACAAAAATTGAGGTGTTCTAAACAATTCCGTTATTATACACTAGCATTTCAAATGAAGATGACACTAGTATCCATATGGGGTCGACTATTTATTTATCTATTACCTCTGAAACCTGCACCGTAAACAATGCATTTGCAATGCAAAACAAACATCTATACATATAATAAGAACGTAGGGATAAAAAAATCTGTAATTGCAAGATATAAAAAAAAAATTACACAGGTTGCCTTAAAATCACTTACGGATCACGATAGAATAGCTTTAAAAAAAATTGTTTGTTTGTTTGTTTGTTTGTTTGTTTGAAGTCGATAAACTCGAGAACTACTGAACGGATTTTGATCCGGTTTTTACCAAAATGCTAAAAAAAATCCGGAGAATAATGTAGGCTACATAAATACTCGAAAAATACAGCGTGTCTAATTTAAATCTGTCAGTATGGGAAAGTCTGAAACTATAAGACATACGAAGATCTGTCCTTAGGAACCATGTCATCGATTTTAATAAGAAGAAAAACTGCATTCATACATTTAAAAAAACCTGTACTCAGCTCGGAAATCGAACCCGGTTGTTTTGAAAAAAATAAACTTATACTATTTCTATTTAGATATCGATTGTGTAGGTCTTAAGCAGTAAACGGCTCTCTGAAACATGATGTCTAAAATGAATAAAATGCATTGTTTTCAAGTACTTCAATTTATTTTAGTAGGTGTTCGAAGTGACCACCGTTACATTCAACAAGTTCAGGCATGTAAAATTGTCTCTATGGTTGTTTGTACCTCTTTGCTGGTTTTGTAATTGTAAGATCGTTACCTAAACGTGTTGAATATTGTATTGACCTACACAATCGATATCTAAATAGAAATAGTATAAGTTTATTTTTTCAAAACAACCGGGTTCGATTCCCGAGCTGAGTACAGGTTTTTTTTAAATGTATGAATGTAGTTTTTCTTCTTATTAAAATCGATGACGTGGTTCCTAAGAACAGATCTTCGTATGTCTTATAGTTTCAGACTTTCCCATACTGACCGATTTAAATGAGACACTCTGTATAATAAGAACGTAAGGATAAAAAATCTGTAATTGCAAGATATAAAAAAAAAAATTACACAGGTTGCCTTAAAATCACTTACGGAACACGATAGAATAGTTTAAAAAGAAATTGTTTGTTTGTTTATTTGTTTGTTTGAACACGATAAACTCGAGAACTACTAAACGGATTTTGATCCGGTTTTACCGAAATGCTAAGAAAATTCCGGAGAATAACATAGGCTACATAAATACTCGAAAATTGTTAAATTTTGATTTGGTCTAAACCGGGATTTAATCCTTGGTTGCTTGGCAACTGTTGTTTATTATGTAACATAGGGGATTTTTTTTAATGAGTTTTACGGCTCTGGCATTTGAGGCTCTGGCTCTCTATTGCTATCGTGTTTTACGGCTCTGGGTTCTTTGCCCTTTTGAGCCTGTCATTGATAGTTGTTGTCATGAGAATACCGATTTTGATGCGGTTATCACCAAAATGCTTAGAAAATTTCGGAGAATAACATACAAATCGAAAAATGTTAAACAAATTTTGATATACGTATTTACGCGACCAACTGTTAGATACGTTCGTTGAGTTATTATTTTAGAAAAGTTTTGTTACTTTCTAAGGTAAAACCTACCCTTTATAAATCTGTGAGGCACCTAAGCGAACATTAGCACCGCAGTAGTAAAGCAACGGAAAATAAAAACAAGCTCGAAATCACGCACATCATTAAACTTGGCTGTACATAGGTACACCTTTTGTTTCATTTTCCAAAATAACCAATAATAATATGGCTATTTAGTCGCGCCTGCGCGCGGCGCTTATTGCAGTTTTCTAATACACAGAAATGTTAAAAGTTAAAACATTAAGTACCTATATTTGGCGGTATAAACCTCTGTGTCGTTGCCCAGCATAATGTCTCTTTTTTTAGTTATGCATAAAAATGTTACCTACTCATTAAATTTGGCTGTATAAAACTTTGTATCATTGCCCAAAATCATGTCTTTTTTTTTATAAAATATTGCACATAGAAGATATCTTGAATTACATAGCTTGGCTGTATAAACCTTTGGGTCGTTGCCCAAAATACTTAATGTTATTTTTTCAAATCTATTTGGTGAAAAAACGCGAGAACAGGAAAATTTAAAAAAAAATTGGCGCTCAAATTTTGAAACGAACAGAAGGAAATTTTGATGTTTTGCAATGCATTAAGTACCTATTTTTATTTTGTTAATAATTTTCAAATTATATTAATTATTCATTGTGTAAAAGTTTTTTAAAACATTTTATGCAGGTACGTTAAATATTTCAGTACTTATTCAGATCTTATTAATTTTCAAATAAGATTTATTCATTGTGTAAAAGTTTTATGAAACATTTGATGCAGGTAAGTTAAACACTTATTTCAGTACTTATTTTACATGTAAGCGGTTTCTTACTTTGGTTTCTTAACATGTTTATAGGATAAATCGGTGTTCAATGATACAATATAAGCAAGTAAGTATCATAACAATTTTAATATCATAAAACCTTTAAATAATGAATTTTGTACATACTTCTAGATTACAGAAAAATGGTTATTCCATTCTTCTATCGCATAAGACGATGGCTACCTCTGGTATCAGAGTTGCAAAAATGTTTAAGTTTGCAGGGTACAACTGTATTAGAGGCACGGACTTCAGATTTTTTTTTATTAGAGGTGACTTCTTTCTGTGTCCTGTGATCTACCTCTAAAAAGCTACCTACCTAACAAGATGCCACGAAGAAGTTCAAATTTATCGCAAGTATGTATGTAACATAAAATACTATAATGGATTACCTAATAGACAATAATATAATTTATTACAGTTCTCAATTTATTGATATTTTGTATCTACGAATAAGAACCTAGTTGGTAAATAGTTTTTTGTGCCTTCTGGCCGACAACCAATAATCCTGGACCGCTACCTGCTACTCAATATCCAGCTTCGGTGGACAAGGCAAAACATATTTTGAAGTCCGTGGTTGGACAGTATAACAGTAGACACATCTTAGCTAAGATACACCAGTGCCTAGGACGACTCCGGACGAGTACCTGAGCTGTAAAATACCAATTTTATTACATATAATTGAGCTTCAGTAAACCCAATTCAAGGTTTGTATGACGTAGCAAATACTAGCAACCCACCGAGAAACGGTGTTGTATACTGAATGTATGTGGAGGGATAATTGAAACGGGAAAATGAGTGAGAATCTGTATGAACGGGACGATTCTGTGCTTCAAACTGAATATATGTATGTACATGGCAGAGATGATAGTCGAAAGAATAAGAGATAATGTATGAAAATAATGATGAACGTAAAGGAGGCACAGGAAGTATGCCAGAACCACACTAAATGGAGATCGATTGTCTTTGTCTATCTCAGCATTCCCAGCTGAAAGGATATTAAGAGTGAGTAGATGTACGTATGTCGGTAAATACAATGTCAATTTTCTAATTTCCAATGCATATAATTTTATTATATATACATATATACATAAAAATTAAATTGTACAGAACAGCCTTTAGCTCACGCGGACGAAGTCGCGGGCAACAGCTATTTAGAATAAGTGTTAGTATCATCTATATATATAAAAATCAATTGCTGTTCGTTTGAGTGGCTAAAACTCGAGAATGGCTGGACCGATTTGGCTAATTTTGATTTTGAAATATTTGTGGAAGTTTAGGGAAGGTTTAAACGATGAGAAACATAAATAATAAGTAACGGAAATTAGTGAAAAAAAAAATTAATTTCCAATAAAAAATGTTTCTTTTGTTGTCATGGAAACTGTCAAAGCGGTACGAAGTCCGCCGGGTCAGCTAGTTAATGAATAAATCGAATTGACGTTAATGAAAATTGAATTGTAACAGCAGTTGATTAATTTATGTAATAAATAAATTGTTGAATCTTCAAGTGCAGTTTTTTAATTATTTCAAGGTAGCTAATATATCACTCACTTATGTTAAAACTAAGCTATGATTGTGCTATGGTTTTTGGTTTTTAAATTTTTCATACAATATTTTAATATAAATAAATCTTTTACGTAAAATCTTTCCTGTTGACCAACTGGAAAAGGTTGTCAATACCATGCCTGTCAATGGTTGCTTGGCAACGCTTTGTTGGTAAACATTCTTTATCGAATTTGGCTATAGTTTAATTGTCTTGCGATTTAAAAGAAGACAGAGCATGTTCCTCTAGTTGCGTTCTTTTAGTCCTGTACTGACTGCACTTCAGACTATCCAAAACCGTCAAATTTCTTCAATAAATTCACAACAGACTAATACATAGTCATAAAGTTTAAGTTTGTTGAGGATTTTTGACAGTTTGTAGAAAGTATGTTGTACAGACGTGTGTACACCAAGTAAATAAATAGGTAGCTATATACTGCGTTAACTAGAAAAGTTTTCGTGCAGTCGTAAGGGTTGCCATCCAGCAAACACTTACGCCCTTTACAACTTGTAACCGGGACGCCTCTGCCAACCCAATAAATGTTTAGGGCTTATTTACGATTGTCAGTGTTCCCGAAAGAGAACTAATTCGACGCAGAGCCTATATAGCAGTTTTACAATCGGTTTTATTTGCTAATAAAAACTTGTTAGGAGAATGATAAATAGTTTTATTTTATGTACCTATTGAGCTGGCAGAAAAGGAAAATTAGCACAAAAGTTTGCCATTCCAGGTACATACCTACATATGTCTGGACTATCTGGACACTCTTCCTTACCCCCCTCGACCCGGTTGTAGTAAACACAGTACAAACTTATATAGGTACTTAAAACAAAACATAACTAAAAGTGTGTTCTAAAAGGACTCCACTCAGCATTTGTTGCAGTAGTGGACAAAAACTACAACGCTGATCTTCCGTGGAGACCCCAGTTTTGTGTGAATGTGCGCAGCGTCGCGCTGTACATTACATTATTTAAAAGTACAGTGACATAAACCTCAATATGAGCACATAGTTACTAGTTATAATACTCGTTACTGTTATTGGAGATATCCCAACAAATACAGTTGATTACAACAAAGGTAAGATTAAATTAAAACCTAATCTGACATCTTACTTAAATCGTTGCTCAAGCCGTTTGATCGAAGATGCCATTCCTCTAGAAAACCTCTGACCACCGTCAGAGGTTTTCTAGAGAGATGGCATCATCATCATCAGGACACGCTTGTCCTCCTTCCCTACTAGATTCTCCGAGGGGTTCGGATCCGACCGCAGCCCATGGAAACAGTAGTTCACTGAATCTGGTTTAAACGGTACACTAGTACCATCATAGTATTGCAAAACAATGCTATTTTAATTGAGTCATAGTTTTCTATTCTCTCCTCTTAGTAGTTATAATAAGTCGCCCAGTGGTCGAAATTCGACCGTAATTTTATTAAGGCTGCACGGATTGTATCCTATAAGCAATGAAAAATTTAAAAAGATAGAATGTGAGTTTGGATGGCATCGGCCGCTTCTCTTCCATTTTGAAATTTTTGAAAAGAGTATAGTATATGCGTGTGTCAAATACATATGCGCTTGTGTCAAATACATGGTAGTGTGTGTAATGTTTGTTTTATTGATTTAAATGTAATTTTTATGCATAATTTTAAAAAAATATTAACATTCTGTACTCTTTCTCTATATAGTATAAACTGTAAGCACAATCTATAAGTGCGCGAAATTTCATACTCCTCCGTCCACGCAATTTTCGTAAAAAGGGGTACTAAGTTTTTGCTTCAAGTATTAATATACGAGTATAGATATAAGAGAGCATGTCTGAAGACACTGTTAAGTTAATAAAAAAGTTTCCTAACACAGAACATGTTTTATAAATTGTTCCTTTCAGCTTGTGTTAACATACTAAGG
Source organism: Eudonia lacustrata (assembly GCA_947562085.1). NCBI lineage: Eukaryota > Metazoa > Arthropoda > Insecta > Lepidoptera > Crambidae > Eudonia > Eudonia lacustrata. The sequence continues at coordinate 1,080,473 of OX387329.1, forward strand.
CTCCCTTTGTGATCTCATTACGATCCGCTGTGGATCCACAACTAAGAGAAACTTGAGTGTTCGGGATATAATAATTAATGATGCTATACTCCTAATATCCAATTTCTGGATCCGATTAGCTTAGAGCGTCCCGCTATAGATGTAAGCTTATTTTGTAATACCGGGCTCTCGAAGTTTATGATTGTAAATGCAGGGTCCGTGATCACAGGGAGTCTGAGGTGTTGGTCGTCTCATAATCAGTTAGTAGCTTGTTTCAATAAATTTTAATCAGGTGCGTTCCGTTTTACGCAGAAAGAGCTTACAGTATCTTTTGGTCTTGCTGGTAGTATGGTGTTGGGGCTGGGATTTAATATTTTGTATGATGGGTTCCCAGGCTGGTTGAAAATTCCAACCATCTTCTCCATTGAAATTAGGATGCTTTTTAACTTCAATAGCCTCGCGTATAATCCTAGGGATGAATTATTGTACTCTAGCGAGTATTTGAGGCTTATCAGATCTGATGTAATGGTTGGGCCCCTCAAGTTTAAAAATGTAAATATACAAGTTTATTATAGGGTTAACTTTAGGCAGAATTACGACATATAATATTATAAAGAATTAAGGAACAGACATAAATAAGACAAGAAATATACAGAACAAGCAGTTAAACACATTCATTCAAAATTTAATCAAATTAAACCAAAAAAAATAGTTAATACATTTTAAATTAATTTAAAAGTAGAGTAATGAGTTAGAATCAGTGTATTAAATAATAAAAAACAAACTAATTCCAAAGAGCATCATCATTTTTTCGTTGAATTTACGTTTTCAGTATTTCCTCTTTTTTTTGTTTTCTATTGTGATTTCATTTTCATTCTAGGGATGAGAATTATAGGTTCTTGAGCCAACATACGAAAATACCACGAATAATTTTTTGTTGTTTTTTTTTTTAGATAAGAGACAACTGTTTAAGATAATCCGAAACAAAATGATTTTAAATTTGAATTTATTATTAAAAAATACTTTATTTTAATAGTGTTGTAGAGTTTTAGAACTTTTTTGAGTTTTAGTCAGAAAAGTATAGTTTGTATAACTTTGTATAACAGCAGTATTTTCTAAATAATTACGATTAATTCTAAGAGAGAACTAACTGGTCTCTCAGTAGCTGAGAGAAGTGGTCACCGCTGCCGTATTGTATTTTTAATGTTTTATTTTATTTGTTGTCATTGTTGTTTTAATATTTTGCTCTAACAATCGTGTTTTTGGTAAAAAATGCAACGGTTACAGAACCTCGCCGAGTGGTACAGACGCGTGCACATCAACCTATCCATAACTGTCAAATTTCTTTAATACATTTTCAGCCATACCTCTAAGGCATAAAGTTCGAAGTCTATTGAAGAAATTTGACAGTTTGTGGTAGGTTGATATGCAGGCGTGTGTACTGAGAACTTTTCCGAGCCGCAACATCGCGCGCCCAAGTGGCCGTAATGATAGCCGACGTTCGATAGGAGATGTCACATTAAGAAGAGAAGAATAGTGTTTGTAAACAACTATTCATTATACTAATTTCTACTACTATTAAATACGTGAAAGGTTTACAAAAACAATGTAAAAAACACTATGTAATACTATTATATAAGTCGGACAAAGTGCAATATACAAAATACCTATGTAACAATAAAAAAAAAAAAATAACATTGAAATGAAACAACTTTTCTCACTTTTAATTAAGGGTGCGCCGACAAAAAAATGCCAAAAATGCAGTTACGGTTAAGTAGATATAATTGAAAATACTATCGTATTAAATGAACAAAATATATATTTAGTATCATAGGGAACGTGTTTACAATTTGTCAGAACCATAAATTCATAACACGCTATAGTTTTTTCTACAATATCATTTAAAGTTGGGCAAAAATCATGAAAACGAGTGGCCGCGTTTAGTAGATTTCTTATAGTTTATCTAAATTATTGTACCTCTGATTTTGTCTAAACAATCATCAATGGATAAACTACAAATTGCTAGATTACATTTTCGATTCATCAAGTGGTTATTTAAATAATTATTTTTTATTAAGCACCTTAAATTCCCCATACAAAATTAGTATGGCCGCGCGGCATCAAATAAATATGGACGACGACATTTCAAATCTATACTAATATTATAAAGCTGAAGAGTTTGTTTGTTTGTTTGTTTGTTTGTTTGTTTGAACGCGCTAATCTCAGGAACTACTGGTTCGAATTGAATAATTCTTTTTGTGTTGGATAGTCCATTTATCGAGGAAGGCTTTAGGCTATATAACATCACACTGCGACCAATAGGAGCGAAGCATCAGTGAAAAATGTTGCAAAAACGGGAAAAGAGCCTAAAAAATTAAAAATGCTGCCGAAAGTCACTATTCCACGCGGACGAAGTCGCGAGCACAGCTAGTAAAACATATACTTGTCACTTACGGACGGCGCACCCTTAAGAAGAGAAGAATAGTGTTTGTAAACAACTATTCATTCTACTAAATTCTACTACTATTAAATACGTGAAAGGTTTACAAAACAATGTAAAAAAACACTATGTAATACTATTATATAAGTCGCACAAAGTGCAATATACAAAATACCTATGTAACAAAAAAATTAAAAAAAAAATAACATTGAAATGAAACAACTTTTCTCGCTTTTAATTAACACATTACTTTTAATTAATGTTTATCCTGTATATCCTGTTTATCATGTATGTTTAAGTTGTTTCATTTCAATGTGTTGTGTGTTCTTGTAAACATTAGAAAACAATAAAAAAATAAATATTTTTTAACACATTGTTTAGTAAAATCTACAAAAAAGTTACTTACCAACAGAATGACAAGAACGACAGCCCTCATGTTACTTCCACAGCTTCTTGAATATCGCGAACCGCCTGCTTCTTTTGAACCGCCACAGTCGGTACAGACGCGTTGCGCGCGCGCACATCTGCGAGCGAGTGCGGCGGCGAGCCACTCGCACGGGGAGGACACGAGGACCTGTAGGTTGTATGTCATTGAGGAATCTACGGTACTTTTTTTGGGCTAATAAAAATATAGCTTTTATTAAAAACTAAAAATACATTCTAATTGCGCATATAGAAATTTGATGACTTGTACTTTCTTTATCGCACTTCCAAAAGATAGAAGAGTCTATTAGACACACGTTTTTCTTCTTTCCTATGACATGGGGTCTTTCAAACGAGGTGTGATGGCTGATGCTAGGTCGTTTTCATGCTGCACCTGTAGTCTTTGCATTGCGTTGCATCTGGACTCAATTTCCAAATAACATCAAATTAAACTGCTAGAGGTCGAGAAAAGTGTCGAAAAAAGGGTTTTGGGCAGCCGTTTGTCCAGTAGTGGGACGAAATAGGCAAAACAAAAAATACACATATTTTTTAAGTGACAGTAAACCTTCGTTTGAGGCTACTACGGCAAAAGGTTTATCCCCACGTGTGCTGGAGAAAATTCACCAGGGGTCTTCCAATATCTATCTCGAAGACCCATAGACCAAGGTTTTTCTTTTTCAAACTTACATAGTAGTCCGTTTTCTCGAAAGAAAACATTAAAATCTGGTAGTAATTTTAAAACTGTTTAAAATTGCAGTTTATTTTTATTGCTATTGGAAACAAAAAATACCAAAAAAAAATATGTTAACAAAGTATTTTTATATTATACCGTTTGTATATCTGTTTCTAATCATAATAATTATAGTTACCGTAACACAGTAAACTCCAATTCGGTAACCATAACGATCGTCAATGTGTCTGATGTCAAGGCCGTTGTAGTTTTTTAGCTTTTTTCTTAATAGTAATCACAAAGCATGGCGACCCTACAGCGACCTCTGCGCCTGCGCCGCCCGTGAGCCGACCACCAATTAGATGTGCTCCTCCAAAATCAAATCATTGTCACCAACGTATGAACGATAAGAAAGCAACATTCTTTGAATTCAGATTCGTGTTAGACACTTCTATGTATACATAATGTGTACTTTTACCAGGTGCCTATGTAACAGAGCGAAGGTGTTTTTTTTTAATACAGAATACTGATTATTTACATATAATTTTACGCAAATATTGTTGCGAACAAATTACAATTTAAAAAAGTCAGGTGCACTACCAACTATGTTATTGTGGCTAGTTAGTAGTGGAGCCACAATAGCATAGGTAGTGCACCTGATCCGGCATGTCATAGGGTGCGGGTTCGAATCCTGCTCGTGGATTTTTTTCAACACTCTCTTTTTTCTTAAACTAGATACTATTCGGTGATCTTTTTTGTACTAGTATAATGCTTTGCGCATACACTAGACCTAGAGGCGACCCCGGGTCATGTGGGAACCACCTCTTCTTCCCGCGTCCAGCCACTATCGACAAGTGGAGAGGACATCTACCCACTAAAAACCTACTGCAAATCCTTCTCTGCCAAGGGAAGTGGCTCGGGATTAGTAACGGCAAGCACCGAGTTTATTCCTGGCCTAAAACCTGAAGTTACTGGGTTCAGTTCTTAGATCGGGCAAAGTGCGTTTAACTCCATAACTCATGTCAATTGTTTCCATTCCATGATCCATCTGACTGACTATAGAGTAAGTAGCAGCATCTTACTGCAGGAAGTCACTCACAGGAGGAGGAGTCTGTATCCTGTTAAAAAATAATATAGAATATATAGAATATATAGAAATATATAGAATAATAATAATAAGTAATAATAATAATAATAATAATAAGAAATTAAAATTAAAGGAACGAAAAGACATAGTGAGCCTCTCGGTTGAGCGAACAATAGAAATAGCTTGTGTGGAGCTGGAGCGACTTGTTGTATTAAGTGTATACAGGCCTCCGTCAGCATTGTATGATTATTTTGAAAAAGTAATGGATGAAGCATTATATAAAATCCGCAATGTAGGTAAAAAGATAGTAATTTGCGGTGATTTTAATATTAATTTGTTAGAAAAGTCTACAGGTTCTATCAAAATTAAAAATTTATTTCAATCGTATAATTTAAATAATTTATTTATGGAGCCAACTAGAATAACTGCCACTTCGGCCACTTGTATTGATAACATATATACCGATCTAGTACCACTGTCTAAACTCATTATTAATAAACTGGACTCTGATCATTGTGGCCAAATGGTCAGCCTTCCACATCAGTGTAAGCAAGTGAAGAAACAGAATATTACTGTTGTACCAAAAACTGCAGGCCGTCTGGAACGGTTTAAAAACAATCTTTATGATAATATATGTTTTTTAAAGTATAATGATAACCCAAATGAATTTTATAATAATTTCTTTCATAAATATTGTACAGAATTTAATAAAACTTTTATTCCAAAAAGGATCTCGGTTAGTGGTACTGTTACTTTTAGTGAATGGGCTACAATTGGTATCCACAAAAGTAGAAAGCGACTTTATGAGCTATATGATGAACGCAACTATAACACTAGTGAAGATTTTAAATTGTATGTCAAAAATTATTCTAAGTTATTTAAAATAGTATGTCGATTAGCAAAGGCAAAGTTCCTGAGTTCAAAGATTAAGCTAAGTGTTAACAAAATAAAAATGACATGGAATATTATAAATAGTGAAACTGGAAATGTCAAAAGTCGTAACAATGAGTACAAATTGAGCTACGAAAATCAAACCTTAACTTCCGATGCTGATGTTGCTGCGGCATTTGAGAAGTTTTTTACTGATATTCCAGTTTCAACTACAAAGGCTTTAAACTCCTCCCCCACTGTAGCTGAAGCGGTTCTAAAGGAAAATGTCAAACCTAGTGAAAACTATTTTAGTTTTCAAAAAATTGATTTTAGAGATATAATTAAAACTTTTAATACTCTTAATAAAAAGAAGACTGCTGATCTGTGGGGTAATTCCGTCGACGTCACTAAATCCGTTATTGAGACAATAGCTCCAGTTTTAGCTTGCATATTTAATGAATGCATTGACTGTGGTGTTTTTCCTGACCTAATGAAGCACAGTAAAGTAATCCCATTATTCAAATCAGGTAGCACATGTGACCCCTCTAACTTTAGACCAATTTCTGTGTTACCCACATTTAGTAAAATATTTGAAAAGATAATTCTAGACCAAATTCAAGTTCATTTTTATAGAAATAAACTTTTACATTCTAGACAATATGGTTTCACTAGGGGTCGCTCGACTACTGACGCTGGTGTTGAGCTTATTCTTCAAATATTTAATGCCTGGGAGGATTCTCACGATGCCGTAGGGGTTTTTTGTGATTTATCCAAGGCCTTTGATTGTGTTTTACATGAAACCCTGGTCAGGAAGCTCTACCACTATGGAATTAGAGATGCATCACTGAATCTTCTTATCTCATATTTGAGTGATAGGGTTCAGAGGGTTGATGTTAACGGTAAAAGATCTCCGGGATCGGTGGTTACAATGGGTGTTCCACAGGGTTCAATTCTTGGTCCTTTCTTATTTTTAATTTATATTAACGACTTGCCTTACTTTGTAAAAGACAAACATGAGATAGTATTGTTTGCAGATGATACCTCACTTTTATTCAAAGTGAAACGACGACAGCCGATTGATGACGATGTGAACAATGCTGTCACAAAGATAGTTCATTGGTTTAGTGTTAACAATTTGCTATTAAATGAACAAAAAACCAAATGTATAAGATTTGTATTACCCAACGTTAAGGAGGTAAAAACCAGTGTAAAAATTAAAGATAAGAATGTGGACCTTGTGGACACCACAGTGTTTCTAGGCATTACGTTGGATGCAAAGCTACAGTGGGGCCCACATATAGATAAATTGTCGAGTAGACTGAGCTCTGCGGCTTATGCAGTAATGAAAATTCGTCAGATCACTGACATTGAAACAGCTAGACTTGTTTACTTTAGTTATTTCCATAGCGTAATGTCGTACGGCATTTTACTGTGGGGCAATGCTGCCGATATTCAAACTATCTTTGTGCTGCAGAAGCGGGCTATTCGAGCAATTTATAATCTAAAAGCTGGTAATTCTCTTAGGGAGAGATTTAAAGATATTAATATAATGACAGTTGCATCACAATATATTTACGAGAACCTAATGTATGTATATAAAAATATTGAAACTTTTTCTAAAAACAGTGATACTCACAATGTAAACACTAGAAATAAAAACAAACTAGCAGTACCTAATACTAGGCTCCACAAAGTAAATAATTCATTTAGAGGCCTGTGTGTACGTTTTTACAATAAAGTTCCAAGTAATATCCAAAAACTAGATATTAATAAATTTAAAATCGCTATTAAAGAAAAGCTTTATAAAAAAGCTTATTATAAAGTGTCTGATTACATTGAAGACAAAACAGCATGGGTTTAAAATGCTCCAATCTATTTCTAATCCAATATATTGTTAAGGTTTTTTAAACTTGTATAACTTGGTAACGTAACGGCATATAATTTTGTAAATGTCGTTACATAATGAATTAAAGCTGTGGAGTTTCTTGCGCCCATTCTTCTCCACAGCTAAAAAATAGACGTCCTGAATGGGTAGTAGGTAAAAAAATTATGGACGATTCAAAAGCACTTTTCTAAAGTTTATTTGAATAAAGAATATTTGACTTTGACTTTGACTTTGACTTTAGAAATAATAGAAGTGTCTAATATGTCAATTGAGTATGTAATAGAAGTCTGTGCGGTTGAACTTGTTAAAGAAAATATAATTTTATTAACTTTATGTTTTAATGGAAAGAAGGAAAACTTATTCTATGAACAATTGGACATTATTCTAAATTACATAAATAACACATAACTTTTACTCACAGTCTGTATCGAAGCGATGGCTTTTTATATTTTTTTATTTATTTGTGTTCGGGAGTCTCACAGCAAAATAGTCTAGTAACTAAATAATACACAATAATTATGGCGATGCTAACAACAAGTCTCCACCCACCCACACATACCAGTAATAACATAGAGGCTTAGTGGTAAAGCACATAGCCCGATCTAGAGGTCCTGGGTTCTATTACCAGATCGGGCATAGTATGTTTAAGCGACTATACCTTCAAAGACAGTGAAAACTGACCTTTTTTATTTACTAATTAAAAAACATAGTGATCTGCCTTAAGAAAGTCAAACGTGAAAATAGCCTATATACTGCCTCACTGCTGAGCAAAATGCCTCCATTATTGAAAGCAAGTCATCGCTACAATGAGTAGAGGCTTATCTGCGTTAAGATTTTTTTTAAATTGTTGATCACGAAGTAAGTCCAGCTTATAGCTAAAACATAACATCACTAAGTCTTATTATTTGCAGCGGCGATCTCGAAAATGTCAAGAATGGTTACTATGGGTTACCAAATAATATTATTGAGACAAACTTACTAACGCTTATTAAGCCAGCGTGGTAGGACATGGCCTGATCACCATAAGGGAAAGCCTTAACCCAGCCGCGGGGTGTTGACTGATAATGATAAATGTGGTATTTGCAATGTCATAAACTGTTTAATCTGATAAAGAAAGTGAAGTGCAAATAATCATTACGCATTGTTAGCGTTTGTTTTCTTGTTTTTGATGAAAGATAAAGCAAATGTCAATCTAATAATAAATATGTATTTGTTGAATGTCTACGCCATCCAGCCATAGTTTGCGGTGGGAAACTTTGACACTGAGAAGAATTGTCAAAGAACTCGAAGTTTTTCAATCTTCCTCACTTTTGCAGCATCATAGGAGCCTCAATTTTCAGTAACCAAGCAGGCATTGTATAAACACGGTATATTTCAAATTTCATATGATTTGAACCAGTACTTTAAGAATTATAACTAGTCAAAGTTTCTAAATTTTCCACTCACTCACTCACTCACTCACTGACTCGCTCACTCACTCACTCACTCACTCACTCACTCACTCACTCACTCACTCACTGACTGACTCACTGACTGACTCACTGACTGACTCACTGACTGACTGACTGACTGATTCACTGACTGACTGACTCACAGACTGACTGACTGAGAAAATAAATATGTCGGAAAATATGTCTCTAAGGAAATAAGGCGTTAATACTTAATATCTCCGAAAGTATATCATTTTCGCGACATTTTTAGCTTGTATGGACTATGTCTATCAATTGCCATACGTTTCATCACTGGCCACCATATTTTGATTTCTCCATAGTGGGGCTCGCTTGGGTAACCTTAGGTATACCAAGCCCCATACAAATATCTTCCATCTACAGTGAAAAAAGACGATCGGATTTTTTTATACAAGAAAATAAAAATATCGGAAAATACATCTAACAAATCACCTGGGCACTTCTTCCCTCCTACACGACCCGGTCAATCCGATCCGAACCCCTCGGAGGATCTAGTAGGTTCCGGAGACACGCTGGCATGGTGTTACTTTTCCAATTCTCTCAAGAAGTGAGGCGTGAGGTCTAAGTGAAGCCCTACATCGTAGTACTATTATTTATTCTGTGCCTACATCTTTACTGAGATACTTACTCAAGGGGTTGGTGGTATATAATTTCTCACTTCTCTTTTAATCATTCATCATATCATTACATTATTGTTAGCGTTAATAAATCATACAAGTAAAAAATATTCGGTCGGTCAATCAGTTTTTTTTTTTTAATTTTACGGGTAAGCACTGTGCTTTGATCTCACCTGATGATAAGGCCAATGATGGAAGCGCACTTCACCCGGGATCTTCAACTAGTGAGGGACTGGCTATCTTATCTCTAGCTGCCGGAACACAACAATGCTACAAACATGTATGGCGACATATTTAGATAAGATGGTGGTAGCTAGCCACGCCACAGAATAAATAATAGTACTACGGCCACGCGGACTAACAAGCCCTACCACCTACCAAACTGAGTACACAAACATGTACCCCCGCTGGGGATCGAACCCGGGACCTCTGGGCCTAAGGCCGGTGGTCTTAGTCTAGACCACAGAGTCCGTCATTCCGTCTAGAAGTACCTACTCTGACGGTGTTTCAACCACAAGACTTGAGTTCTTGACCACAAAAAGTTCCTCAAGCCACAAAAAAGTCCAATGGCGCTGTAAAAGCCGTTTGAGGCCAACTGCTTGTATTTAAAAAACATTGAATTGTTGAAAATCCTTCCTAGTACCAGTGTACCATACCACTAACTAATACTTTATTTTATTTTACTCTAATTGGGAAACATACAATTTAACATACATCACTAAAGTTTCCACTTATTACTAATACATAAGTTTGGGTAGGTAGAAAATTTTACATTCCCTAATAATACGTTTAAATGTAGCGATCGTATTATGAAATCCCATCAAAACCATAAACCGTCTTTTCGCGTGAAAAGCGTAAAACGTTTAAAAAAAACGAAATCACATACAGTCATACAGAAATATTCAGAATCGCCTTCTTAACATTTATGTATATTATAACTTGAGTACGCAATTTTTTAGAAATCGTACACATGCTCGCGAAGACGCGGAATTTGAAATGAGACCCAAGTTCAATATTATGATGCCTTGGTTGTTAACTTCAATGTTAAAAGAAGTGAGATCTAAATGAGTGCCAAGTTCAATGGTCAGTCCTGATTCAACATAAAATATTTTATAACTTAAAAATATCATATCTTCTTATAACTTAGAATAATTATATTAAAGCCTTAAGTCTGACTTGGCTAGTTCTCATATACGAATTAAAGTTCCTACTAAAACAGTCATGGACGAGCCCTATATTCGATGGCTAGTTTCTACCAGCCAGCCAATTTCCCGGATGAATAAAATAAGAACTTGCAGCTTTAGAACTTGCGAAGGCTATAATATAATTCATATATGAAAACAAGCCAAGTCAGACCTTAGGCTTCAATATATTATCCTATTTTTTCTTATACAGGTTTTGACTTTTACTAGTACTGATATGATGATATTGTAAAAAATTAAACTGGTAAATTATGTTTTTGCAGACTTAAATATTTTATTTAGTTATTTTTTATTTTTTGTGTTTTTTTACATGTTGTGATTGTCCTTTATATTTTGTGTTTTTATTTGTGATGGAAAGTGTCCTTTTATGATAGGGCATTTTCCAATATTTATGACGCTGTAAGGGAGAAAAGAGCTGGACACTTGCTGAGTTTCTTGCCGGTTCTTCTCAGTACAAGATCTCCCGCCCAGAGTAGATAGACTTACGAACCGATGGCATAAAATGACGTTCATAAGAGCTATTTGTAGCCTAAACTGAATAAATGATTTTGAATTTTGAATTTTTGAATTAAGTTGTAAGAAGAAATTATATTTTAAGTTGATATAAAATATTTTATGTTGAATAAATTTCAGGACCGACTATTGAACTTGGCACCCATTTAGATCTCACTTCTTTTGTCGTTGAAGTCAACAACAAGGCATATATCATAATATTGAACTTGGCTCTCATTTCATATTTATGTGTTGGTGGGATATTATTACTGTTTGTAAAGAATCATTAACATTCCTAAAACTAAGTACATGCATTTTTATAATAGAAAACCTAAATGTAATAACTTTACCGTCCTTATTAATTATGAACCCATTATGAGATCAGACGAAATTGTTTTCTTAGGCATAACAATAGACAGTCAATGTTCATGGAAACAATATATCAAAAAATATACTTCAAAATAAACAGATTTACTTACGCACTGTGGCGATTAACACATATAAATCAAAAGGCTGCCTTGGTTGCCTACCATGGATACGTGGTTTCTAATCTTAAATACGGGATATTACTTTGGGGAAACTCAGAGCCTTCATATCCCAAAAACGATGTATACTTACGAGCCATCTGCGACGTGCCACCTCATCTATGACCTCATGTAAGCAATTATTCCCAAAACTGAACTTACTTAGTCTCCCCTCTTTTTATATATATTGGAGTGTTGCGTTTTTGTAAAAAAAACACCAATATTTATTTATTCAAAATTATCAAGATTCTTGCAGAAGTAGAAGGTATCGTGGAAAGTTATTGTTACCCAAAATGCAAACTCAGTTCTTTAAGAAAAATTGTTTTCCTAGTTGTAAAAAAATGTATAATAAGCTTCCACATTCTTTAACTGAGCTTAATGTGCCTAAATTTAGAAAAAGGCTTTCATATTGGTTAAAAATTAAATGATTTTACTCGGTCAATGATTATTTGAATTGTAAAATTGACATTTAATAGATATTTTAATAATAATTATGTGAAGTACTATGACCCAGAGTAGCGCAGGATCGAGGCGGATGGCACAAGCAAAGAGAGGCCTATGCCCAGCAGTGGGTCAGGAGGGGCTGATGACGATGATGATGAAGCACTATGAAGTACTGTGAAATACTATACGCAGAGGAAAACGCCGGTGTACACGGTCTTTCTAGATCTCTCTAAGGCGTTTGACCTGGTTGATTATGACCTACTGTGGTCGAGCTACATGACGTATCATTGCCAGCTGAACTAATTTCAACCTTCTAGCACTGGTATGGTCATCAAGTTAACCAGGGACCCGACCGCCTAACCAATCGCTTTGACTTCGTGTGTGGTTTATGACGTCATCTTGTCGTTTCGTGCCGCCTATGAAAGCAATATCGAAAGCTATAGCCTTTAGCTCGCTTTGGCAAGTCAGATGGTCTGGGGTACTTGAGTGCGGCGTAAAGCAGGGAGGGCTGACTTCTCCTGCTCTTTTCAATTTATACGTCAATGAGCTCATTGACGGTCTCAGGGGCACTGGAGTCGGCTGCTCTATTGATGGGCATATGGTTAACACCATAAGTTACGCCGATGATATGGTGTTGTTGGGTCCGTCAGTGCGCGCGTTGCGTGAATTGCTGGCTGTGTGTGACGTGACGTGAGAAGTATGCCACTAAGCATGGCCTCCGTTTCAATGTGGCCAAAAGTAATCTGATGGGTTTACACGGATCGAGACAACGACGGTTTCATCAAGGTCCAAAAGAAGAGGGCACGCCGTCACCGGCGGCGGCGGCCGGATCAGAACCGTTGCGGTACCGCACTGGCAGGGCCCCAGTTCCTGTTGCGCGCTGCGACGCCGACTACGCCGATGTACCTGTCGCGCCTACACCACACCATCACAGAGCAGGATGTGATAGAGTACATCAAGACGAAGACAAATTTCCTTGTGAGGGTGGAGCCGCTGGAGTCGCGACACAATGTCAGCTTTAAGGCATTTGTGGCGCGAGTCCCGACAACCAAGCTGGTCGACGCCTTTATGAGGGAAGACTTCTGGCCGAAGGGCGTGGTGTACCGGCATTTCCGCGGAAGATTACCCGTCAACACCACCGGAACAGCACAAGCTAGTGCTTAATATACTAACATAGTTATAAGTTATATATCTACTAACAAAAATTTGAAATAAATGTTTTATATTGTATGTATGTTAGTCTGTAAGGTATTTATTATATGGGCCCCTTTGTGTTTTTACCATCTTGTGCATTGTGTGTTGCCTGAAATAAATGATTTATTATTATTATTATTTATTATTATTTTAGAGCAGGAAAGAAAACACCGGCTACTATACTGCCTATTAAGCTCCTTGATATTGCTCTAATTAGAGTGGAGAGTTTTAAATATTTGGGGCACGTTGTGACTGAGACCAGACTGTCAGATGACCCTGATATAGAGCGAGAGCGGAGAGCGTTGGCAGTCCGATGCAACATGCTTGCCCGCAGGTTTGCCAGGTGTGAAAGACATGTAAAAGTATCTTTATTTAATGTCAGAGTTTTTACACCTGCAGCCTGTGGTGTGATTATGCGCAAAAGACTGTCAATACACTCCGCGTTCAGTATAATAATGCCTTCAGGACGCTGACGGGGCTCCCCAGATACTGCAGTGCGTCTGCCATGTTCGCAGAAGCCGGTGTGGATGACTTTCACTGCAGCTTAAGAAAGCGAACAGCTTCGATTTTAGGAAGAGTTCGGGAGAGTACCAACAGCATCCTGACAGTTGTAAGGGACAGGCCTGATTGTCAGCTATTCAGACGTTGGGTCAAAAGGCATATGAGCGGTTCCACAAAATACTTGAATTGATTCCGCCTATGTACGAGTGTCTTGCCTCCCTGCCTATCAAAATTCAAAATTCAAAATTCAAAATTCAAAATCATTTATTCAGTTTAGGCTACAAATAGCTCTTATGAACGTCATTATGCCATCGGTTCGTAAGTCTACTCTGGGCGGGAGATCTTGTAATGAGAAGAACCGGCAAGAAACTCAGCAAGTGTCCAGCTCTTTTCTCCCTTACAGCGTCAAAAATATTGGAAAATGCCCTATCATAAAAAGACACTTTCCATCACAAATAAAAACACAAAATATAAAGGACAATCACACATATAAAAAAAAACAAAAGAGAAGATATAATAATATCTACATTTGCAAAACATCAGTTACCAGTTAAAATTTTCACAATGTCATACAGCACTAATAAAGGTCAAAAATTTTCTAAGAAAAAAACAAAAAAGAAAACAAAATTAAACTATAGTTAATAATAATAAAAATAATAGTATGCAAGAGCAGACCAGCCTCCACAGGCGGCACCCGTTCACGAGTATGACATATGAATCAGCCATCGCTTCACTCAACCATGTCTTAGGGAATGTAACGACCCGACGCACACGCCACCACCGCAGAGACACTAAAGAGAGCATGACACACTCAAGATACTCAAAATAAAAACCTAATGAAAAGTTTAACGTAACATAAATATTATTTGTAAACTGTAGGACATTGCTGATAAAGGCTATCATATCAGCGCTAAGATATTTTTAAAGTAATTATTGATCCCAATAAAATAAAATAAAGAGTAGTTTTATTTTTTATTATAACCAAGCTGTTTTGTCATCTAAATATTCTTTGACTGTATAATAACCTTTCTTAAGTAAAGAAGATTTTACATGTTTTTTAAACTTATCTAAAGGTAAATCTTGTACAGTACTAGGTATTTTATTATAGTAGTGTATACCTTGCCCCAAGAAAGAGCCAAGAACCTTTTGCAACCTGAACAGTGGCATTACAAGTTTTTTCTTATTTCTAGTATTGAAATTGTGTACATCACCGTGTTTAGTAAAAGAGTTGATGTTGCAACGCACAAAAACTATGCAATTATAAATAAACTGAGATGCAACTGTAAGAACACCAATTTCTTTAAAAATATTTCTTAAAGTAGTTCGGGAACCTAGTCTATAAATGGTTCTTATTGCTCGTTTCTGCAAAATAAATATAGATTCAACATCAGCTGCTGTAGCCCACAGTAAGACACAAATCAAATATCATACAAAATAGTTATTATTTATAATAATTTCTAACATAGTTTTTAGGGATTATTGTTACTAACAAAAATGGACCTTGTCTGAATAAATAATTTAATAATAATAATGTAATCTAATATGAATTGAATTATGTCAAAATAATAATAAACATTAAATAGGTATGGTATGGTAATAATTATTAATGGTCTTACCCTAGCGGCCGCTCGTAGTTTCACCCACGTAGTTCCAGTTCCCGTGGGAATATCTGAATAAAAAGTATCCTATGTGTTATTCCAGGTTATAAACTATATGTATGGCGAATTTCATTTAAATCCATCCATCCTTTGCAGCGTGAAGAAGTAGCAAATATACGAACATAAGTACATACACACAAACTTTTGCATTTATAATATTAGTAGGATCAATCAAGTTATGTCAATTTAATAATATAGTTGACATTTTATTATTTATACCCACATGCATGTTAAATTCACTTCACCTCTGGCAAGATAACTATACCTATCACTGTCCATCCTAAAGTCTATATTTTATGTGAATAAATTATAATTCATATTTCATTTCACTTCATTTCAGTTTTTTTATATTTCTTTCATGTTCGCACTTGGCCTTCATCTGATGTTCAGAAGTGATGATAAGGCAAAAATGAAAGTGCAAATTATTATATAATCCTAAACGGCTAAGGTACTGGCTATCTTATCTCTACCAGTCGAAACATTGCAATGCTAATTACATTGTTTTTTATGGCAACAGATTAAAATAAGTTAAATAAGATCCGAACCTGAGCCTAGTGAGTGGCATACCTTACCACTTAACCACAGAGGCAATACGTTTGGCAACATTTCATCGACAACTCTACCAACGATCTAACAAAACCATACTGTATTTGCCTTAGTATTATAAATATTATTAATAGTTTTGTATTATTAGTTATGGTGTTTGTTTATTATTATTAGTTTTGTATTATAAATAAGTTTTCCATAGCATTGGGTTTTCTCCTTCTAACTAAATAATGCCAATAAAACTTTAAGCTCCTCTTGCTGAATCTAATTTTTTTTTAGTTTTTAATGTTTGTTACATTCCACCTTCGAGTGCCACATTGATATACAATTATACTGAACATAGTAATTACCTATTTATTTAGGTAATATTTACCAAAGAAAATTAAACTGCTTAAAACAAAACTCTTAAAAACTAGGTATCTTATACAAAATTGCAAAATTAGTTTGTGGTATGAAGAACTATACACTATTTTTGTGGCGAATAAAAATAACAATTTAGAAAAATGGTGAAAAATGTCCGAAGAAAATATTCCATTTCAAAGAAACTCAAACTTAAATTCTAGACAGTGACATCTAGCAGTTGTGCAAGTAACTCTAGTTAGTACTGACAGCATTTATTATTGAAAGCACAATAGGGAGCAGCGCGCACCATACTTCTTAGTTCCACAATTGGTCGTTAGATGGCGTTGCGCGGCTTCAGTATAAACTTAGTCAATGTAAAAATTAATAAATAAAGCGTAAACAGAATGAATTAATCTGAATGATATCTTAAGATCTTCTCTACAGTTAAACAATAGACGTCCTGAATGGGTAGTAATTAAAAAAAGTGTATGGACGAATCGAAAGCACTTTTTTTATTTTGAATAAGTTGACTTTTGACTTTGACTTTGCTAAACAGTTTTTTTTGATCTCGTAAGCGTTTATCTGTTTTTCAACTACAATAAATTCTTTTTTAAATACATTAATGTGTAACAAAGTAACAATATCTACATTTTAGGCAAATTTTATTGCGCATAACATGGTAGGTACCTACTTACTTCAGAAAATGTGTTGAAAACATTTTCGTCCACAACTTTCGTCACAATCATAACATCTGGATTAAAAATACCGTTATACCGTTTTATACCAAGGACAACCAACCTTTTCTATAGCTTTGTGCAACCAACCTGCATTTTAAAATCGTATTGACGTGCACGGTTGCTATAGCAACACGGTATGACAAATGAGCTTTGTAGTCCTTGGAAAATTGTATTTGTAGTCAGAGTGAATAACAAACAAAGTATTGCGAAGTTAATTACAGATCCCGTTTTAATATGTCTTTTAATTATCACAACAAGGCATACGATCGCAACAACAGATCTTCAACAAAGTTCAAACGTGCAGCGCCTAAAAAAGTGTTACAATCAAAAAAACTGGGCCACGTAGAAAACGGGAAGAGTTGTTCCACGGGGATTATAAACGACGATTGGCATTACAACAAACCCAAGAAAGTCACAAAATCTGACGTTAGTTTCTCCACGAGAGCCACAAAGAAAAAATCTATCGATTATTGTAAGAAATGTGGCGATCAAGTGCCAAGTAATGGTCATAGTTCTAATTCAGAAAAAGCGGCAAGTCAAAAATCAACACGAAGCAGTAAAGAAGCAGCGTCTAAAACTCATAAAGTTGTCAACAGCAACAACAGAAACAGAGCAGAAGGAGTTAAAAATAAGTTGAACGGCAATGATAAAGTCAACGGCGTCAAACAGTACTATAAGAACGAAAACTTTCAATCGACTGATTCTTTACAAGATGCTGAAGTTGAATTTAGAAAAATGTCATTGGACACCATTAAAGAAGTGCCGGAAGTGTACGCGACGTCCGGCAGCGCAATCAATATATACGAAGTATACACTGACTCTGATGAAGAAGTCGGATTTTTGGATACAAACGACTCTGAGAACATTATTAGTTTAAAAAAGTTTCGTGATGAAAATTATTTCGAGTGCCACTCTGTTAAATCCAGGGTTGAAGGTAAGGGAAGTGCCTCAAGTTTGATAGACCACAAATGTGTTTACAGGTTCTATCTAAACGATCGTCTGTTCCCTGTACCTATCAGCACTGATCACCATAACAACGTAAGATGTGTAGAATGCCACCTGCCGATTAATTTGAAGCAGGACAACGATCTAGATTCTCTATCAAACGGTACTATCCAGGCTAAAGTTAAACTTAGCGATAACGAAACGCAAGACATGATATTAATGTTGCCCGTCAAAGATTCTTTAATAATAAAGGAGAAAAGGAAACAAATGAAGACGGAAGACGAAGTATTGTACTTTGGAGTGATCAAACTGGACACTTATGGGAATTCCGTGTTCAAGTCTACTTTGCCAGCGGATTCTTTAGCCTTGAAGTATCAGAAAGGCTACCATGAGCATGGAAGCAATCAAGAGTATGCGTACAGCGGCGTGGAGAAGGACGACATCATAGTTATTTGAATTTGCTACTTGTAGTTTGTACATTAAAATGGAAGAGAATTACAATATTGTATTTTGAGTTTTGTTAGTTTTTTTACTTGTTACTGTTATATTTATTTATTCATTTATTAATATAGGGTAAATGCAGTAAGGTGAATTGAGATAAAACATTCAAGTGGAGATAAAACATAGATGAAAACTCTAAATTGTTTTAATTAAGAAAACATGTAAGTGTATAAGGGGAAGGGTGTGAATGGAAGTGTTAGAAGGGGTAGACCTAGGCGGACGTTTCGAGACCAAATCGGGGACGTCTTGGAAAAAGGCCAGGTCAAGAGTACCCTAAACCGGAGAGTATGTATGAAGGAAATAATGAAAGTGGACGAAGCGAAACAAGTATGTATGGATCGTGCCATTGGAAAAAAGTGGTCTCTACCTACCCCTACGGGAAAGAGGCGTGATTATATGTATGTATGTATGTAAGAAAACATATTTACGTTCTTGTTGATAAATATTATATTAATTCAACGTAGAAAACGCATTACTAATTGTTTGTCTTGATTCACCCCTGTATCTGTTTTTCCGTATCGCCGGTTATCAACAAGTGCTTTACATATTTTTAGATTAATATTGGTAGCCTACCATCCCGCATTAGGTCAGCATTATGGGTCATCATCATCATCTCAGCCAAAAAGACGTCCACTGCTGGACAAAGGCCTCCCTCAAGGATAAATCATTTTGAGGGGAATTTGCCATAATCGCCACGCTTGGCAGGCGGGTTGGCGATCGCAGTAAGGTGAGAATAATCACAGAGAGACGCTGCTGCCCATCCTCTGGATTGGTCCCATAGTCGCCTTCTACGACACCCACGGGAAGAAATGGGGTGGTGCAATTCTTATCCCCGGCACCACACGGGGCATTATGGGTATGGTGTGTTATTTATGGAACGGAATTAACATATTTCTCTTTGAATAAAAAATAATTATACCCCATAGGAGAAACACGCAAACTGAATTGAAATAACAGACTGTAAATACAATCATATATAATTACATATCTATCTAATATGTTTCATCATCATCTCAGCCAAAAGACGTCCACCGCTGGACAAAGACCTCCCCCAAGGATCTCAACAACGACCGGTTTTGAGCTGCTATGTATGTATGTATATGTTTCATCATCATCAGCCTATATCAGTCCACTGCTGGACATAAGCCTCTCCTTGTGCACGCCACCGAGCACGATCCACGGCTACTCTCATCCAGCTCTTGCCAGCCACCTTGAGAAGATCGTCATTAATTTCTTTATGTTTATTAGTCTTTAATTATTATATATCTTATTATTATCAATGAGACCAGTTAATTTAATTTATTTTAAATAAACAATGCACTTTATTTCTTAATTATTTTTAATAAATATTAATTTATTTTCCTTAATTTTGACATCATTTTAAATTAAATTTGTTGTTGTTTTATTATTTTATTTTATACATAAATTAATTTATTTTGTATTTTTTAAATATGTTTGATATTATTTTCCTACATTATAATACGATGGACGTGTCATAATAATTATTATGAATGTTTGCCAATAAATAATGAATATAAATAAGTTGCGTCGTTTATCTGGCTCTGGCCACTGTCATGTGGGTCAGTAATGATCTCATAATTGTCTAGCATCTTACAGTAATAATTCAAATAAATATTGAGTCTTTGGCATATAAGTGACAAATAAATACCTCCATAAAATTTAATTATTATTACTACTACTTATTAGTAGAAAATGATTGAATACACATCTTTAAAACTAATCGTTTTGTATTGTTTTTTATCTATGTATTAATACGTGAAGCAAAAACTTTGTACCCCTTTTTACGAAAATTGCGCGGACGGAGGACTATGAAATTTCGCACACATAAAGTTTATATAGAGAAGGAGTACAGAATGTTAATATTTTTTTTAAATTATGCATAAAAATACATTAAATCAATAAAACAAACATTACACACACTACCATGTATTTGACACACACGCATAAATACTCTTTTCAAAAATTTCAAAAATGGAAGAGGAGCGGTCGAAATCTGTCTGTACAGTCAACAGCAAAAGTAGATGATGTTTACTAGATTTCAAAATTAAGTTTCGATAGTGTAAGTTGGTACTTTCTATATAACTACAGTCAAAATCTGCAGGTACTAGTAGACGCTCGAAGGTTTTTCGATATGCGTTTAAAAAGTTTTGATTTTCATACTGATTTCATATTTTGAAACTTGACCAATCATTGTTACCTTAGCTGTTGACTGTTCTAGTGTCTTTGTGTGACTTGTTGTTCTAGTGTGACCTTTTAAGCCAGATTCAGTGAACTACTGCTTCCATGGGCTGCGGTCGGATCCGAACCCCTCGGAGAATCTAGTAGGGAAGAAGGCCAAGCGTGTCCTGATGATGATGCCATCCCTCTAGAAAACCTCTGACGGTGGTCAGAAGTTTGACCACAGGCAACCACTAGTATTTATAAAACGTCAATGTTTAACAGATCTAGAATTGAATAATAATTTTACTAGATCTTCTGGTTTCTTCTTCTTCTGTCTCTTCTCTAACTGGTTCTCAGATCTATTCTACAATTTAGCTATTTTGAAATATTGAATTCCCAAACATTGCGTTAACTATAACTACTTTCAACTTCAATTAATTACAAAACTAAAATAAACACTCCTAAAAAACGATTACTACCACAGACCAAATATATTATAGATATAGGTTTGTGATTACTACATTAAAATTTGTTCAGTTTACTACGAAAAAAAAATGTGACTGCGCTCTCATATTTCCGACAATCTTTAATCATTTATATGTGTTGGGCCACAAAACAAACTGCGATCAGTAGTTATATTACCAATCTGAGTTTGTTTGATAATAATATTCGATAAGTGAACAAACAAAACATATTAAAACCTCCCTCCGGCACTTTTGAAGGCGCTATTGCGCACGCCAACCGGCCCGTGCGCATAAATATGGCGCGTGAGGTGCGCGCGCGCAGTCTCGAAACCTTTGTGTAGTAAGATAGTCTGTGCCAATTACAGTGATGAGGAACTGTGCTCTCCTGGTTGTGTTGATGCTGTGCGGGCTCCAGGCCGACGACAGGCTTCGTAAGTCAAACTTTAGATATTTATATTTAAATAAAAGAGAAAAGTAAATTGCCTATATGGGTGAAGGTATACTTTGTTAGAATCAAGTCATCGCTACAACTGATGGGCATCGGGTCAATCACCACGCTTGCCAAATAAGTGCTATAGATCATAAACCTCGGGATATGCATTGGATAATCCTTATTTTCAAATAAATAAAAAAAACTAAAGTAAGGTTTTTTTGAACTTCAAAATCTAAGCCATGGCTTCGTAAATCCTACAATGGAGTCCTAATACCTAGAAGAAGTTGCAAGAAATTCGGCAACAATGGTTATTGTTTTCTACAGTTTTTGGACCAAAATTATGTATGTTAGCAAAAGCGATTTTGTTTGTTTGTTCTTTCTTCATGGCATACCTCACGGAGCTCTTCTTCTTCACATTATGAAGAGTTAGTGTTTAATTTGTTAAGCGAGTTACGAAAAAGTCAGGTTGCGCTTATGTTTCAAAAAGTTCAAAAGATAATTAACATTTTTTTAGCATAATATCACGTTATGAAAAATCTTTCTTATCCGAAAAGAAGTTTTGATAAATATTTTCAATAAATGCCTTAGCCATATATAAATATTTTTAATAAAGAAACTTTTGTTTATTTAACTCTGTGGGGAATAGGTACCCACTCTAAGACATTCTATAGGTATTTAATTTGTTATAACTAATTTAATGAAACTATACATATAGATAGGTACACAATTACAATACAATTAATGCAATACAATTAACAATACATTTACTTACCACAAAGACATTTTTTTGTCATAAACTCACAATAACTTTAGTTATAAATAAAAGTTTTATTGAAAATTTGTTAAATTAACTAGTTAAACTAATTTAACTCTAATTCTTTACTGTAAGGACTCTAAAATAAAATATTTTGCTTCTTAATGAACAAAAGCGAACCTATCGTGAATGATTTTGCAAAGCAAGCAGAGGTATTTATAATAAAATAAAAACGAAATTCGCGGCTTTGCCTATTTCACAGGGACCGAAGTAAATTATTTTTCGGGTCCTTCGATAAACAAAGAAAGTATATATTTTCACATTTATAAAATTACTAGCTGTGCTCGCGACTTCGTCCGCGTGGAATAGTGACTTTCGGCAGCATTTTTAATTTTTTAGGCTCTTGTTCCCGTTTTTGCAACATTTTTCACTGATGCTTGGCTCCTATTAGCTGCAGCGTGATGTTATATAACCTAAAGCCTTCCTCAATAAATGGACTATCCAACACAAAAATATTTTTTCAATTCGAACCAGTAGTTCTTGAGATTAGCACGTTCAAACAAACAAACTCTTCAGCTTTATAATATTAATATAGATAACATAATAGGTATGCTCCATGATCTTATTGAGTACAGGGGTATTTAAAAAATGTCTATATACATATTGTATTACAAATAAGGATTTCCGTATCTACGTATTGTACAACTGTTTTACGTTCCACATATCCTGCTTCGTTGCATATTATGTATAAAGTAAAACTTAAAAGTTTTATTCAAGGAAGTTCACTTTCATATACTATATTTTTTCTATCCTGATCTCTACCGCTTAAATATGAAATATATGACTTTACGCCAAGAATAGTTTTATATCTAGAATGTATACTTACTAATAAAATTACTTATCTGCGTTAAAATGCTTGTGGATTTTCGTTACAAAAAAATTGTAATAAATAGTTTTTATGTCGACAAAAATATTTTTTGCAGTTGCAAAAATGCGTGAATGCTGTAAGAACATTAAGAAATTATTTCTGAAACAATTTCAAACTATCTAGCATATAAAAATCTCTCAATTAAAAAGGTGTATAATACACATTTTTATGAAACCGCAAAATTATTATCTGACTAGACTTTAGATAAGTATTTATACCATGTTTAACATGTTTTTTTATGGTCTTCGAGTATCCGATATTTCGTTACAGCTGCTGGCATGCGCCATCGTTATCAGATAGGTACCTACTAGAGAGGCTTATAATAGAGGAAAATAATAAAATAATACTTATTAATGGCACTCGTTGCAATCTAGTAGTCTCTAGAAAACCTACGAAGGTGACTCGTTTCACACGGCTTGACGGCCCCCAAACAAGCCCGGCCGGTGACGCTGAAAATGCCGTCTCTCTACAAAAAAAAACAACAATATTTAGAAAAAACAACTATCACAAAGGTCTCACATAAAGTCACAGGGAGTCTCCCTGTCACCACGGATCCTGCAAAGGGTTAGAAACATCCATCAGAATAAAATCATATATCATTTGAGTTCATCAATTAGTTCATCAAATTAACTCGAGTAGATCCGTTATAGTGGTTTTATTTGGATTTGTTTTTTTCATTTTCAATAAGTTCTTTATTTGTGGCTTACACTTTTATTAATTTATTAAACTCGTTCATTTGTTTATACCACAATACGTATCTATTCCATTCACAGTGCCAACCGTATTAGTTAACATTACTGTTCAACGCTCCGTGGCGTAATGTTCGGCAGCTGCATTACGCGTCACATTACCTAACGCCCGATTATCGCTGGACTTTCCCTTACTATCACGGTTTAGCTAGCTTTATCAGTCATGCTGATAACTACTGGAGCCTACCGTTATATCATTTCGTTCAACATACTTGGTTCTGGCTTGCTGCTTCTGCCTACTATCATAGCTTAGTTTTTCGCCGTAACAAAAATGCTAGTTGAATTTTGGTTTTTTATTATGAGATAAGATAGCATCTACTGGCTGGCTCATGTCACCCGAAATGTCACCTTTTCTGTCGCTATAATAACAATGTTAGAAAAAAAATTGGTTTCTGATAGTAAGTGATAAGATAGACAGTTCCTAAGTTGAGGACTTTGAATGAAGTGCACTTCTATCTTCAGCCCTAACATCTTTGTCATCAGTTAAGATAATGATGAAGGCTCAGGGCTTCCTTGTTATGGAATAAAAACTTTACAACATACAAATAGTAAATAAATTCAATAGAAACAAAATTGCGATCCCAAATCTTAGTTCGCCGATCACAAAAACTCAATGAAACCTTAAAACAAAGGTTAATAGGCCAATAAATCGGCCAACGACAATAGTCCATCAACGCGTAATGAATCGCGCGCGGTCCCCCAGACCGGCTGTGCGCCGGGTCAAGGGATCCGCGGTGCGCGCGCGCATCTAAATAACCGCATTGTGAACTGAGATGGCGGCGTTTGCCATGCTGATCAGGTAGCTGTAGTGACCTTGACCGTTTGTGGAGGTACCATTATCCACAAAACTAGGCGTACATTAAGATGGGTGCTACCTTGAGTTAGCTGCCATTAAAACTATGACTGGCCACCATTCGCGACTTTGTCAGTAGGTATAAACAGCCGTGATCATTCCGAGGGAAATTTAGAAAACCGAAAAAATCAATTGTCTATGTCGATAAAGGGACTTGCCTGAATAATTTTGGTATTTTAAGTGCAGCGCTTTGGGCTATGTGATGTTGATCGTTCGTCAGTCATTCAGGACTTCACTTTTCATGTAATATAGATATAGATATATAGATACATAACGCTGGAAAAGTTGATGCTTTATGCAAAATTTAAAAATAACCGTTCCTTCCTGCGATCGAGCCTTAGCTATTTGTCTCAAGTTTAGGGCTTCAGAAAATAAGTATCTCGGATTTGGGTAATTTTTTAACAACTTTTACTACAGCCTTTCCAATATAGTAATTCTTGGATATCTCACCTGATACGTTGTTTCTGAACACAGCCTTATCCAACGTTTAATTGCTAAAACCTAAATAACTCTTTACTTTGGGGTTAGGTATTTTCAATGAGCTACCTATTAGATTTGTTCACATTCTGTAAGGCAATTTGCTATGTCCGTTGTAAATTATAGTATTTATTAATCATAGTTTTCCATGAGTAGCTCGTTCAGGTTGAGGGCGTGCAAGGTCGGAAACTTTTGCAACGCCAACTCACCATAATGGTGATCAAATTCAAACTCCAAATAAAAAACCTGAGAAGCTATTAATCCCGGTTTTTAACCTTTTCACCGCCCAACTATCCTGCACGCGATGTCCCGCTGTACGCCAACGTATAAATGTATTTTAATAAAGTAGGTACAAAGAAGAACTTCTATAGAAGTGCTGGCGTGGACGGCACGAAAATCTCGAACTTCTATAGAAGTTGTTGGCGGTAAAAAGGTTAATCTGACTAGCAGCCATTGACCACCAAGTTCCGTGTTGGTCTGTGACAGTCCCATGTTGGTCTGGGACTTAAAAAGAATCTGCAATAGGTAATCGGATTTGATTGATAGTGTAGACGATGGGCTAGAATATCACTAATTCCACAATCGGACTATGCTCATCCTCTCGGCGTGCTGCTATGTGTGTATGTAAGTATCATGTATATAATCTTATATATACTATAAATATAAAATTCTCGTGTCACAAGTCAGTTCCCATACTCCTCCGAAATGGCTGAAACTTTTTTTATATATAAGCGGTAGGTCTGACAATCGGTCATAGTCTATTTTTTATACCCCTAAGTGGGTAAGAGTGGTCCAACCAAAACATTTTTTTTTATTTTTTGGTTTTTTTATTTGGCTTAAAATATGTGGCATCAAAAAATTCATTCAACCCTAAATTTTTACCCATATATCACCAGCCCCTATTTGTATAGTCATATTAATCACTTGATCAGTTGTCTCCGCCAAGCGTCTACCGGTGTTACTTCTCACCCAGTAAACAGCACGGAGTAGGAATGACTATCAATAAGTCCCAAGGCCAAACGATGTCTGTTTGTGGCTTAGATTTGAGCACACCATGTTTTTCACACGGAAAATTATACGCGGCATGCTCTCGAGTGGGCAAACCATCCAGTTTGTTTGTGTTAGCTAAAGATAAGCTTACAAAAAATATTACACACTGTAGCATTAATGGATTGATATTGTTTGTTAGTGTTAATTCAATTCAATTATTTATTGCATTCCACAATGTTATTGTCGTAATTAATGATATAACTTAGTAAGAATAAATTATAATCATCATCAGCTCATTTTATGTCCCCACTGCTGGGGCACGAGCCTACCCTATGGATGGATTGGGAGAACGGGCTTTTAAACCACCACGCGGGCCCAGTGCGGATTGGTGGTTGTTAACGACTGCTAATGCAACCGGGACCAACGGATTTACGTGCCTTCCGAAGCACAGAGGAATTCAAGAATCATCTCGAGCAACCAAAAAGTATCAACACTTTTGGTCACCCATCCGATGACCGGCCTTTGCGAAAGTTGCTTTACCTCAGCACTCGCAGACCGGGCGCGTTAACCACTGCGCCACCGAGCTCCTCAAATTATAATATTTAAATTAGGTATAATAAAGTAAAAAAATAAATATTTAGTGTTTTGTTATTTTTATATTTTGTCATCGTTCACAGCGCTCCATGTCTTTTTCACTCATATACCACATCCTCTCATACTTACATTAACTTAGTTATTTTTGTTCTACCCTACAAATTCCCTAGAAATAATTGGCAAAACAACGTTTGCCGGGTCAGCTAGTAAGTGTATTATTATTATTATTTATTTATTATCGGAATCAAAACACACATTACTTTTATAATATGAGGTACTACTTAAGCCTCTTGGGTTTGCGTGTAGTACCTAACAATAGTACTCTTATATATGAATATATATAACCACCAACCTGCATTGGGCCAGCATATGCATTGATGGGTAGCGGCATCATATTATTCAGCGTTAAATAACCGTCATATTGAATCACAAACGCTGCCTGCATCACGGATTATGTATTCATTGCATAATACACTTTCTCCGGAGAGAGGTATTTTTGGTAATAAAAGTTGTTAAGAGCGTCGAAAATATATGCTGCTGTTTTTTTTTGTGGTTATTAAGCATTATTAAGTCTGGTTTAGGAGTTCATTATCAGTTTTGTGCCCGTCTTCATTACCTATTCCTAAGTTTTAGGTTACCCCTAAGCCATGGTAGGTGATGGCCGTAGGTCACTTAACCTGGCTTATAGGGTTGCCTAACACTTATTAGGAATCATCGATTAAATTAGGCACAGTTCAGCTTTAACGTTACCTACTTGCTAGTTATTTGAGACTTCTAGGATCAGAAGAGGTTTTAACACAAATAGTTAGTTGCGGGATGGGATTGACTCAAAATAATTGAATGGGTTGAAATTCAAAGTGAGTAAAACCACTGCAGGTCCAACTAAGATAAGAAAAGAATGTAAGTGTTCTCTTCGTCGTCGAGTCCTCATGCCTGATGCCTGAGGGTCCTGGCCACCAATAGCAGCATCGCGTACCAGGGCCCAGGAGGTCCTATCCTGGGCTATATGGATAGCTGCCTGCATCACTAGTATAAGCTTCTCCAAATTACTAGGTTCCCGGCGAGCGACGTGACGATGTGTGAGCGATTACAGTCTCACAAATTCCTCTAGAAAAACTTGTATGCAAAAAACTTCACAAATTTTTCGCTGCAAATGTCGACATATGAAAATACAAGTGTAACTTCTATTGAAATGCTAATTACAGTTGAACACATCATTATTATTCAAACAGTTCTATGAGGGTAATAGGGCGCTTCTGTCGCTCAAACCGCTTTGTGGTCCCGTCTTTGATTTTCAGCGGCTAGCTATAACTAAATTATCTAGGTTTGGCTTATTTTCAACAAGGGCTAAAGATTCCAACTGTAGTGTACTTCACTAAAATATCTTTTTTATCTTTTACGACGATTATTCTTCTCCTTATCTGACTGGTTGGCAATACGAGGCTGCTTAAAGGCGTTAATATCGTCAAATTGTTTATTATTAGAAAGTAATAATGCAATGCGTACATATGTTCAAAGCAATTTCTTTACGGTGTTGCAAAAATGGGATCATTCTACCCGTGACTCCACTAAACTTTATTAATATCATATTGGTCGTATTTGCATATTATCTTTAGTCAGTGAAATAAATAAAAGAACCGCTGCGCCCTTCTCGATTCCATAGGAAATTAAAAGAAATGGCGCCTCTCACTTCGCGCGTCACAGCGCGGACCTAGACCTTGTTTGCATGGAAATGTCCGATATCCTTGATCCACTGCCACGTGTGATGCAAACCGCCGGCTGTTGCACCGTGGTGTTGCTCAAACCAGAGCCAGCTGCGGCGCCGGCTCTTTCACAAACCCATACCGCTTTGTCAATTGAACACAACACCTGTGGTACAGACACACATACATTCAGCCTCTTTGCTAATCTAAGCCCGATCCGATCCGAACTCATCATGATGCCGTTCCCTTTAGAAAACCTCTGTCGGTGATTCGTTTCACACGGCTTGAGGATATATAAATATTTATTTCATTTTGTTTTTTAGTATTTGTTGTTATAACGCTATAGCGTTGTTGTTGTAGCGTAGCATTTTCACAGATTTGCCGCTATAGCGGCAACAGAAATACATCATCTGTGAAAATGTCAACTGTCTAACTATCACGGTTCATGAGATACAGCCTGGTGACAGAAGTGTATATAGACACGGACAGCGAAGTCTTAGTAGGTAATAGGGTTCCCGTTTTACCCTATAAGTACGGAACCCTAAAAAAAGGTAAGTTAAAGCTGATTATTTGGAAGTGTAGCACTTAATGTATCTGATACTGTATCAATCTATGTGTATACATCTCGTCCACAAGTTACTGTGTATCTATCGAGAAACGATCCATCGAACACGCACATTTAATAATAAACACGCTTATATAATAGGCACGCTGGCTCGATGCTTGCACTTCTTGATCCTCTGACGAGCAGTTCCTAGCGAGCTGGTGTTGACGTACCTACTCACTTCTTTATTTATTATTACTTTTTTTATTGGAACATACATAGGAATTTGGAATCTCCGACGGCGACCAATATAGACACAAGTTTTCCAATTAATCAAAAACACAGCACTTGATACAGTAATGATACTGCTCTGGGAACTCATGATACCCCTCCAATGGGAATTGAGATGAGATAAGATAGATAAGATAAGATAATAAATTTATTTGCTAGAACACAGTAAATGGAAATGGAAATGAAAAAGGAGATAGGAAGCTCCAGAGAGTCTAGTAAAGTCTATGAATTTAACCTACATGAACATAACTCTTAGGGATGGTCTACCGCTTTCCTCTATAGACATTATAGCAATTTTTTTCTTTTAGTGGTTAAACGACCGCTCTCAGAACGGCTTATTTGCTATTGGCATTTCCTTCTTGAACTTTTGAAATACCTACGTGATTTTCCACCCATTTATTAAGTCTTCACGATCGTAATCAGAACGAAAGATGTTTCAATATTGAGATGAGATCTGTTATTGCGGATACAAGAATTCAATATTCAGCTAAATCATTTAGCATTGCTCATAGATCACGTGTGCAACGCCAAACCGGTGCGTTGCTCAAAGCTGAAGGTCGGAAGGTGGTCTTGCACAAACATTGCAATTGGAATGATGGGACTATCTTGATGCGTGGATGATGTGATGGCAACATACTGCCATCTTGTTTGTTTACTGTCAATAATTGGTAACTTTTTATGAATAACTTTATAAAAAATATAAACAGTATTAAACAACAGTAGAGATTCAACAAACAGTAGTTAAGCTTATTTTTTATAATTCATACTTTTCAGATTACAGGTTAATAGGTAAATGTTGTTTTGTTATCTCTGTCTTTATTATTATATTTCTTTATCTTGTTATAAACATTATGTTTCATATTTCATACATTACTGTCTTCCAGTTCACCTCGTGTATTATGGATCTTCGTATGTAATCAAAGAATAAACTCATCAAAGGTTTTTACCGTAAACTATTGGGAAATGTCTCAATTACTAAAAGGCATATCAGCAAATCCTGAAATACAAAGCACTCACGCTTTGTGTGAAGCATTATCTGATTTTGCCATCTAGCATGGATGGACTGACTTTCTAACGCAAACGGCATCCGCTCCGCGTCATTTCAGTAACACTGTTGTCATTTCCTAATGCCTTATTAGTTCCGCTCATAACATTATCGCATACTATTATCTATGTTGATGACATGTTTACATCATCCCTTGTGCTTTAATCTATTTGGTCTATTTCTATAAATCATTCGATTTCTATCAGACGTTTTTGAAATCAAAATATAAAATTAGGTATATTACCTACTATAGCGCATAATTTTATTATAATAAGGGACATTGCGCAGCCTAGAAAAAAGTTGGTATTTTAACCGTGCCGGATAAGTTTTCCTAGTAGTGTTTCCTCTCCCAAACTTTAATACGAATGAAGATTACTTAAAAAAAAAACGATTGAGTTTTTTAGCTTTACATTCGAGGCAAAGGTTTTATTTAAGGAAGTTAATTTGAAAAAAAACTGAAATGGAATGGAAATGGTTACTTCGCTTTTTTAGAAGCTTTTCATACAAAGAATCACTCGAATGAATCCTACTTTCTGAAATAGAATATAGTAATAGGGAAAGAAAGAAAAGAGAACGCATCCTGTGAAAGAAAATCCGAATTCAATTTATATCCTACTAATCAAGAGGAAGTATACAAATTGTGACGCTGTAAATATACAGCTTCATGAGAACAACTCCAGATTGTAGACATTAAGAACAAACTATCGATAGCTGCTGTCACTGATGTCCAAAGAAGTTAAAGTTTCAATTAGCACGGATAATGCAGCTTTAAAAAACTTCAAGTGTCTCAGGAAAAAACTATATAAGTAAAAACAAAATAATAAAAACTGCAGTATTATCTTAAAATTAAAGAACCTATAGGTAACATTAATTACTGATACATTTTTTGTTGGATTCGATTACCCCATAATTGCCAAAGAGTGTCCTGAATTTACATTAAAACTAATACAGCTAATAACTAGGTCAAGTGCGTATCGCAAAAACCTAACACCCCTATAATAATAAACATTATTTACAAGCGTAACTTTCCGATATGTGTGTAGAAAGGTAAAATGTCGATTTGGCAACATAACAGAGCGGTAAGGCAACAACCTCCGCGACCTTGTAACACATAGCGGATGCTTTGGGACACACCGGCCGTTGGCAAGCGCCACGCGGTTCATGCGACAGACGCAGGCGCAGGCTCCACGCGCTCACGTAAACACGCCTGCACATAATTTTTTTTCTATTTTACGGGTAAGCACAGTGCCTTGATCTCACCTGATGTTAAGTGATGATAAGGCCAATGATGGAAGCGCACTTCACCCGGGATCCTCGACTAGTGAGGCACTGGCTATCTTATCTCTAGCTACAAACATTGATATTATGGCGACATAATAACTTTTTAACTCACACTCCAAAATTGCTGCCGTCACTAAACATGTTTTATTTCTGTTAGTTTTTATATCATTTTAGTTTTATTATTGTTTAATTTATAAATTATAATATTTTTATATACTATTCTGTAAAGAAATTATGTGGTCCATGTTCATTTTATTTTCCATATGCGAATACCTGTTAATAGCTAAGTAGATTTATAGAAATGTATCCATATATTGTTTATGTACTGTTGGTGTTCTGGACAAAATAAAATAAATAAATAAATATTTAGATAATATGGTGGTAGCTAGCCAGGCGGACAAACAAGCCCTACCACCAACCAAACCGAGTACACAAACATGTACCCCCCGCTGGGAATCGAACCCGGTACCTCTGGGTCTAAACCGGTGGTCTTAACCACTAGACCACAGAGGCAGTTAAAACTACCACAATCTTTTTGTTTTGTTTATATAATTTTTAACGCAAATTTTGAAGCGAACAAACTACAAAACACAAATGTTGAAAAAAAAAATCTATCACAATCTGTCAAATTTAATCAATAGACTTTGAACTTTAAGTCTAGGGCATATGGTTGAACATTTATTGAAGAAGTTTGACAGTTTTGGAAAGGTCGATGTATAGTTTATCATGAAATTGCTTTATCACTTTCGACAAAAACTTTTGATACAATATTTCGCAGCTCACTGATTGTCAATAATGACAACGTATGTGTCACTTGGTATTTTAAACATAAATAGAACTTGTTGTTTTGTTTTAAGCAAACAAAATTCACTTCTAAGGTGGTAAAGCAATTTCATTGTCGTATAGGCGTCTAACGAGAGTGCGGCAATTTCATACAAGCGCTCCAAAACGCACGCGCACAGGCTCGTAGCTCACTTACATTTAGCACAAAGAAAAAAGCACGCGAAAGGAGTACGCGACGACGACGCGGGCTGTCCCACTCTCCGCAAACGCGGATCGGGCAGCGGCTCGACGACGACGCCTCGTGCTCACGCTTAAGAGCGTTTACGCCGCTCACATGAATGAAAAAAAAACATATCTAGTAATTAGAGATAGAAAATCAAATTATGCTCAACAAACTATCTGAATGAAGTTATTTAGCATTTTTACGTCACCTAATGAACACCTGACATGTTATGGTTTAGTTAAATAAGGCGTTATAGTTAAAAGTGCCCGTAACGTCTTATTTAACTAAACCATAACATGTGTTGTGTTGTTTTGAGCGTTAAGAAGTATGATAGGAGTTAAACTGAGTGACAGGATAAGAAATAGTGAGATAAGGAAACGTTGTGGTCTGAAAGAAGATGTAGTGACAAAAATTGAGAAAGGTATGCTGAGATGGTTTGGACATGTCGAGAGAATGAATAAAGAACGATTGACGAAAAAAGTGTATAAGGGGAGTGTGAATGAAAGTGTTGGAAGTGGTAGGCCTAGGCGGACGAAAAGCAAAACAAACATTTAAAAATATAAAAAATAGGGGTCCACCGGTATCGGGACCAGGGTCCAAACTACCGGTGATTAGGGCTCCAGAGACAGGAACCTCCTCACAATGCGTGCCGTATCGAGGAGAACTGCCTTCTGAAACAGGCCCTTATTATTATTATTATTATTATAATGATATAAGTATTAATAGTGTACACTTAAATTGTGTGTTTCATTTATAATATAAAAGACACCCAAATTCACACAGTAATAAATTAACTATGTGCGGCTCAACCCTATATAGCCGGTAGGTACAGCTCGGTACGTCGCTTCAAGGTCACGGCACTATTGCCGCTTCACTCTGATCAGAGTGATGGGGGCAATTTTTGAACTGGTGACTAATTCCCACGCTATGATAACAAATTCAAGTACTCTTTTTTCGCTAATTCAAAGTCTAACTTATTTTTGACCCTGAATATTCTCGAACAGTAGCTAGAATTTAGAATCTAGATACATACCGTTGAGAAGACTCATGCCCCAGCACTTAAAATGGGCTGGTATGAAATCTGTAAATATTAGGAACTGAGAAAGGATAAAATTTTTAGAAAAGAACTGTTGTTACCTGTCTATCTTCTGAGCCCAAGATCCCAAGACCTTGTAACACATAGTGGATGCTTTGAAACACCGGCCGTTGGCAAACGCCACTCGAGTTCATGCGACAGACGCAGGCTCCACGCGCTGACGTACAGTCAACAGCAAAAGTAGATGATGTTTACTAGATTTCAAAATTAAGTTTCGATAGTGTAAGTCGGTATTTTCTATATAACTACAGTCAAAGTCTGCAGGTACTAGTAGACACTCGAAGGTTTTTCGATATGCGTTTAAAAAGTTTTGATTTTCATACTGATTTTATATCTTTATATATTTTCTCGCACAAAGAAATTTGGTGACTCGTTTCTTTGTCGCACTTCCAAAAGATGAAATAGTCTACCAGCACACGTTTTCCCTCCTTCCTATGACATGGGGTCCTTCAAACGAGGCGTGAAGAGGCACCTAGTGGGCCGGCAGGGTGAGGGTGACTGATGCTGCGTTGTTTTCACGCTGCACCAGTTGTCCTTGCGTCTGGACTCCGTTTCAACTTAACATCAGGTGGAGTGGAGTCATTTGCCGAGCTATAAATAAAAAAACATTAAAAAAAATATATTTTGAAACTTGACCAATCATCAGTTACGTTTGCTGTTGACTGTACACGGCATTGTGCCTAGCCTAGTGCGAGTTTTATTTGGCATTCAATCACGACCGTTTCACGGGAAATACAGATATCATTTTTCATTGTTTTTCAATTTTATACCAAGTGAATATCGTTAAATATTTAGGTAAACGGAAACGAAAACTTGGCATTGAAGCAGCGCCACCTGGTGACAGACGAGGATAGTTAAAATGCAACTATTAGGAATTGAGAAAATGTAAAATGGATTAGTTAGGATCGTAGTGCGCTAGCATATAGGTATTGCTTCTAATCCGCGTGTGCGGGTTCATTCGTGGAAATGTTTTCAACACTCTTTCAAAATTTGTGGGACTACCACTCCTTCCAGGGACCCTACACCCAAAAATACCCCTTACAGGGCGAAGCACAGTAATCTGGAGATCGGTAAGCCCTACCGCAACAATATAGGGTCTAACAATATCAATAAGCGAACGTTTAAGGGGAGCATCTATACATCACACTGAGCATGCTCACCAAATTTGGTCCAAAACTACAGGCTCGTTACCGAGATAATCAACAAAACATTATCATAATTTACCAAAAAATACACCCTTTCCAAACTCGTACAGCTGTACTACACGCACACAAAGATAACCGTTGTGTCGTGTATCTGTACACTATCTTTTTATCGACGCCTGCGTACGTGTTAGTAAAGATACAGCATGTCTCATGATGTGCATTATTTTAATTGATTTAGTTTGTTAGAAAACATAACTTTGAAAAATCACTATAAAACTGGAGCCCATTTTTTGTCATTGTATTCGGAATGATGTATAGATACCGCCCTTAAACGTTCGCTTATTGATTTTGTTAGACCCTGTATAATATACCTAAGTATATAATTAACTATTTAATTTTAAATTTGGTCACCGTCCGTTTACCAGGAATAGCGAAATCCTGCTCCGCTATAGCTCTTCAATGTAATATAAACACAATAACAAATCTAAACAACGGTAAACAGTTCAACATATTAACATAATCCAGTAAGTTCTCGAAACCTTAGGAATTATATCATGTGCCAAGATTGCGCAAACCGGTCCGCCTTCCTGATCGCAGAATCGAGAATTTCGCAACTGATACTGTAACTAAATATTACCCAATCATTACCTCTATGCTCAAATCTATTTTTAGTCAGCGTAGCCGTACTAAATATAGATATTAAGAGGATATTCATGGTTTTTTTTTTTCTAAATTTAGATCCACTTGTTTACGACTTAGTACCAAGGTCATTTTTTTTTGGTGGAAACTTTTGGGTAGATTTGACTTGATGACTTGATTTCAATGATTGAGGCTTTTTCCCAGTAGGACAGTAGGACAGTTATAGGTTCTCTGTAAATTGAATAATATAATTAAATTATTTTTAAATTAACTTATAACCCATGTTTTTATTACAGCCGAAGATTTCAAGCAATGTCGACAGAAGGACCCCAAGCTGAACGATTGTCTGAAAGCCGCCGTGCCTGATGCGCTACAAAAGATGAAACAAGGTCAGTTGTCCATACTACGATTAATTCAACATACCTAGACGTCCTAGACACGTCCTAGATGACCTCAAAGATCCCATACAGTTGCGCCTCCCGCCCGATCCTCTAAATACCACTACACATTTACAGAATTCGCTAAACAAGCACACTCGCTTAGGTCCAAGACACCGTACTCGTAGAACAAGGGTACGACGAGCCGGTTCTAACGCGCTCTATACCAGGTACAGACATATACCTGGGCACTCCCTACCCGCACGACCCGGTCAACCGGAGCCGCAGCCCTAAACTTTAGGGGCCCCCTTGAGTTGTTCCGATCCGGTCCGAACCCCTCGGAGAATCTAGTAGGGAACCGGAGACGCTTGCGTGATGACAATTGGATGATTGAAATTGCACTAGTAGTTTCAGAGATTACCTACTTACTCAAACAAACAAACTCACAATATATACCTTTTTATTATAAATATTTAATTGTAGTATATTTAATATTTTAATAGTATAGATACTTAGAGCATTAAACCAACTTAATGCTTTAAGTATGGATGTAAATATAGATGTGCACTTTGACAAACAAATAGGTTATGGCCCTAGAACTATAGCTTCGTGGTTATACCTCGTGACGTCACACTGCATTAAGAACAATGTTTTGACATAACATTAAAATGCAATTTGTTGGTTTACGGCAACCTCACTATAAAACTTTAACAAAGTCTTTTTATACATCTATAGATATATTGTTTTCTAAAGTTTACGCGAACACTACACATTGAAATGAAACAACTTTTACGGATCTACTCGCGTTTATTTTACACATTACTTAATCCTGACGTTTCGAATCCTTTGCAGGGTCCGTGGTCACAGGGAGACTGAGGTGTTGGTAATCTCATAATTAGTTGATAGCTTGTATACCCTCATTTAAATTTAATCAGGTGCGTTCCGTTTTACGCAGAAAGAGCTTACAGTATCTTTTGTACTGGCAGTATGGTGTCGGGTCTGGGATTTAATATTTTGTATGATGGGATCCCAGGCTGGTGAATATAGATATAGTAATGTTTTCTTAAATATATATGAATAGAGAAGCGTCGCTCGGTAGCCGGACGGAAAAATGCAAGGGTTGAATGCGAGAAATCGTGGTTCATTACCCATAAGTAGCTCCGTTAGATCCGTGGTTCATGCGTGAACCCGTGCCTAACTAAAAAATATCAAATGACTGATTTTAATAGTGCATTGATAATAATCATTTTAATTTAATTTTTTGCATTCGCAATGCTGAAAACTGCACTTGAAAAAATTACGTTAAGGTGGGACCATACCATACCGACCATACGAAAGTCGACAAAAAGAGGCAGTCGTCTTTTATTAATTGCAATTTAATTGGTTATAGTACTTACACTCAAATTACTACTTACACACCCTAACACCTTACATTTAAAAATCTTTTCAAATGTATTATAGTCGTATAATAATAACACTAGCTGTGCTCGCGACTTCGTCCGCGTGGAATAGTGACTTTCGGCAGCATTTTTAATTTTTTAGGCTCTTGTTCCCGTTTTTGCAACATTTTTCTCTGATGCTTCGCTCCTATTGGTCGCAGCGTAATGTTATATAACCTAAAGCCTTTCTCAATAAATGGACTATCCAACACAAAAATATTTTTTCAATTCGAATTAGTAGTTCCTGAGATTAGCGCGTTCAAACAAACAAACTCTTCAGCTTTATAATACTCGCGAGTTCGTCCGCGTGGATTTGTGATTTAAAAAGAAACTCATTTGTTAAATAAATTATAGCCTATGGAAGGAATGTAGCGCTCTATCACTGAAAGATTTTTTGGAGTTGACCAGCAGTTCCAAACTGTAACCCCGACATACGAACAAACAAACAAAGTCACAAACATTTCCTCTTTACTAATAGTATAGAATAGATAGAGATTGTTAGAGGTAATACTCGTTGTAAGTTAGTTTGAAAATATATTAAACTTAGCAGCTTTTGAATGGCAAATCGGCAAATAAAAGGCAATAATTGTAACCTTTTTAAACAACAACACAGCAAGTCCACTACATTTTATTTTTATTTTGATTTCGCTCATAAGTAGGTACCTACGTAGACCAGGAAACCGCTGGATGTGAGTAGTTTAACTGTATCTGTTCGTTCGTTTATACTTGGTTTGGTACGTACCCAGTAGAACTTGTTTTAAGTACACCTGGCTATCTACCACCATCTTTTCTAATTCAAAAACTACAATAAATTTTTTAAAAAGTGTCTTAACCCGGCGAGAGTGTGGCAGGGTATGTCATACCCACCATGTTCATTATTTGCGTATATTTTTTGTGCGTGACCTTCAAACGTGTTGTCCTTTTGAGTAGCTGGAATTACAGGGATGCGGGAGGGGATAGTGGCGTGATCACATTGTCGCGGCCGCCTGCGCTCGAGTTACACGCTTGCAAACTGCGTTCGGGTATGTGACACCCTGCCACATAGCAGGTGTATGTATTTCATGACAAAAACTTTCATTGCTTTTACTAATATTTCTACTTATTTTCTTTGTTTAATTGCAGATTTAAATAAATAATAACTTTCCTGGTCGTTATATAAGATGTGGAGATTGCCCAAACAAAAAGGATCAGAAGACAAGATACTCATGTGCAAGCTGTGCAAAGGCTATTTGTATGGAGCATGTAACGTTTCTTTGCAAAAATTGCGCTGATTTCAACTCCAGTTCCTAAGATGTTCCTATGATTTTTTGCTATATTTTTTTAGTTTATAATGTTAAGTATTTCATATTCTATCGTAATATTGAGATTTTTTTTCATAAAACTTGTTTTCTTTTCGTCACTTTTAGTTTTTGTGAGACTGAAAATTTTTGTTTGAAATTTAGACTGAATTATTTCCATTTAAGAAAAGAAGTAAAAATTTTAAAAAATTCGCAATTTCTTTATTCTCATTGCGTTGTAATATGATTTTCTTATTAACAAAATAAATAAATAATATAAAACATTTTATTATACAAGTTTTATAGGCAATTTTGCATATGGGTACGTCATGCCCTGCCACATAGTTCTTGTTACATTTTCTCACCACACTCTCGCCGGGTTAAAGCAGCTCAGAGAGTAAGTAATAAAAAATTCTTTACAGAAAATGGGAATAATCCAAGAGCCATTTGGAACAGAATTTCCGCCTCAATTGTAAATAATAATCATAATAATGACATTCATTCAATTAATTCTAATAATATTACATTTAATGAACCTGAGAAAATTTGTGAAATTTTTAATGACTTTTTTATACAAATGGATACAACTGGACAGAAAGAAACAGATAGCTTTAACATGATATATGACAATAACCCGAAAACCATTTACTTAGAGCCGGTTGATGAAGATGAAATTTTTAAAATTATCATGTCTTTAAAAAACAGCAAGTCCTGCGGTTGCGATGATTTCACAACACAAGTTATCAAAAAATGTGCATATTTTTTGTGTCGACCTCTAATGCACATTATAAATTTATCGTTTCTTCAAGGTATTTTTCCAGATAAATTAAAAGTCTCGGTTATAAAACCTTTGTTTAAAAAGGGAGATAGACTTGATGTTAATAACTTTAGGCCCATAACTTTGGTTTCGATCATCTCGAAAATATTTTTTTTTTATCAACTTAACTTTTAACTTTTTATCAAAATGTAATATATTACATCCAAATCAGTTTGGTTTTCGCAAAGCCAGCAGTACAACTTTAGCATGCTTCGACTTAATTAAATATATCGCAGATAGTATTAACGAAGGCAGTCTGGTGACTGGTATTTTCTTGGACATGAACAAAGCGTTTGATTTTGTAAATCATGCAAAGCTTCTCAGAAAGTTAGAATATTGTGGCATTAGAGGAAAGGCTTATGAGTGGTTAAGTAGTTATTTGATTGACAGGAAGCAATGTACCGAAATCACGAAAATAACTGCAAGTAAAAATCAATTGATGAAACTTAGTTTTAGATCTCAATTTAGAATAAAAAACATTGGTGTTCCACAAGGTGGTGTTATTGCACCCTTACTTTTTTTAATTTACATCAACGACCTTTCCAATGCCGTATCTTGTAAAACCGTGCAGTTCGCTGATGACACGACAATAGTGGTGAAGTGTGACAGTAAGAATTCATTTCAAGATGACATAAATAGAGCTCTGAGAGAAGTAATATACTACCTCGATGCAAATGATCTACATATAAACCTAGTTAAGTCAAAATTTATAACATTTAGATCTTATAATACTAGTCCAATTCATCTCAATATTGATTTTAATGGTGTTCAATTACAAGAGGTCGACAATATAAAATTTTTAGGCATTACAATAGACAATCATTTAAATTGGAAGGAACACATAAGTGAAATTCGTAAAAAACTAGATCGTTTTGTCCATGCGCTGAGGCGGCTAAGACAGACAGTTTCATTTGAAGCGGCTCTCACAGCTTACCACGGGTACGTGTCTTCTGTCTTAAGATATGGGTTGATTTTATGGGGAAACTCTACAGAATTTGACTGGACTTTTAGACTGCAGAAAAAGTGTATTCGCGCCGTTTGTAATGCAGAATATCTGGAAAGCTGCAAACCACTGTTTATCAAGTTAAACATACTTGCTTTACCTAGCTTATACATCCGTGAGGCGTGCTGTTTTGTAAAACAATACCCGCATTATTTTAAACGCTATTCGGAGGCTACTAATAGAAAAATAAGAGCCCAATACAAACATTTCCTACATCATCCTCCTTGCCGTAAATATATATATAAGAAAAATTCCTTTAATATGTGTATACAAATATATAACGCACTTCCAGAAAGCATTAAATCAATAGTCGATATTAATAGGTTTAAAAGCAAGTTGACAAGATGGTTGATTGACATGTGCTTTTATAGTGTCAAAGAATATGTATATGGAGTTTGAACACTAGTAGTCTTGTAATTTTGAGGTACGTGTAGCTTTTAGATACTATAAATTAATAATAATTTTACCTTTTAATTTTTTATATACATAATGATTGTTTTTTTTTGACATGTATTTATGTAATTAATTTTGCACGCCTGCAAGCAGGCTGAATACATTGACTTTATTTTATTGTTTAGATCCTTTGTATAATATGTAAATAATAATATGTAATGCAAATAAAGATTTGATTTGATTTGATTTGATTTGATTAAAATACGTCGCCATAATAACATTATTAGTATGTTGTTATAATATACGCCATAACAGCATTTTTGTCACGACAGTTAGAGATAAGATAGCCAGTACCTCAGTAGCTGAGGATTCCGGGTGAAGTGCCATTTATTATATTATATAATTTTAACACTTTCTTTTATCGCGTCTCGCTTTAAAAAGTTCGAAAATTCAGGATAAAATCTAAACATTATGTAAAATTTAAATGCAAACGCAACGTAGATTCGTAAAAGTTGTTTCAATATAATATGCAATACTTTCTCGATGCTGTCGCGACGCGACACATTCACTGACCGACCATACTCTCTCCGATTTGCCCTCTGCTAATTGACGTCGATATTTATTCGGATTCTTTGTCTAAGTTTTAAGTAACGCTTGTACCTATGTGTGTACCTACCTGAACATATATGCATGTGGTTCAAGTTTAAGAAAAAAGTAAAGCTATCTTTCGACCTCATTACCAAAATCTCATTTTATATCCCCATTACTGGGGCACGAGCCTTCCTTATGTGTGGATAGGAAGCACTTTCGTTTAATGTTCAATTTACTGTTTGATTCATCATCGTCTTCAAGAATATTGTATGTAATACTTTTAAAATGTAATAACTTAAGTTTATGAATAGTCGTGTTGTCGTGTAACCCTCGCAATTATAAGATTGTACTTAGATTAAGGTTTAAGGAAATAAAACGATAGTTAATGATAATAACGAGTATCATGACGGTTCTAGTGTAAAATCTTGTTGGTGTACATAAATAAATACACATACATACACAGTTGCTGCAGTGATATGACTGTGAAGCAAACTATATGGTATCAATTCGCAATTCGAATTCTAGTATCAAACTCGTATCAATGCAAGCGTGTATTCAAAGATATTCCTTCCTTTCCTTTCCCCGTCAACTATCTTCACACAATTTTGTCATACTTAATTCTCACACGTGCTGCCTCGATACAATCTAGCTTCTATATAATCGCTAGAGTCAAGAAGCTCGTTTGTAGCGCTGCAAGAAGTCACTCTCTTTAAAGCATTTCATGTATGCAGTCCAAAAACATTTTTTATTTTTTTATATAACCAAGAAGTTTCTTTGCAGTACCCAAAGTGGAAACCTCTACACTCCATAAGTTTATGATAGTGGTCTGTTGGTCAATGACCTCAAACATAGACGATTATTTTTAACTAATTGCTCCTATAGAACTTTTTTTTTTTTTTTTATATTAGAAGGAGGCAAACGAGCAGGCGGGTCAGCTGATGGAAAGCAATCACCGCCGCCCATGGACACCCGCAAAACCAGAGGAATCACAGATGCGTTGCCGGCCTTTAAGGAAGGAATAGGCTCGTTTCTTGAAGATTCCTAAGTCATATTGGTCCGGAAATACCGCCGCTGAGAGCTGGTTCCACAGCACTGTAGTTCGTGGTAAAAAATTACGTGAGAAACGCACAGTAGTAGATCGCCATCCATCAAGATGGTGTGGATGGAAATACAGTCGATTGCGTGTAGTGCGGTGAAGGAAATCAGCGGCAGGGATCAAACCGAACAATTCCTCAGAGCACTCCCCATGATAAAGGCGATAAAATATACAGAGAGATGCAACGTCTCTCCGAAGGGCCAGTGGATCGAGCCGACCAGAGGTTACCACGTCGCCGACAACTCGAGCAGCTCTGCGTTGAATGCGGTCAAATGGGAGGAGTTGGTACTGGGGCGCTCCAGCCCAAAGATGGGAACAGTATTCCATATGAGGCCTGACCTGTGCTTTGTAAAGCTGTAAGCGATGGGTCGGCGTGAAATACTGTCCCGCTCTATTGAGCACACCCAGCTTTTTCGAAGCTAATTTAGCTTTACCTTCCAAATGACCGCGAAATTGAACGTCACTCGAAATATCGACGCCAAGGATTCCAATGGTCGGTTTGGTATCAAGGGAAGCTCCTTCAAAGTTTAGAGATACGACGAAGGGATGTTTTTTAGCGGTAAACACGCAAACTTGTGTTTTGGAAGGGTTAAAATGGACTAGATTAAGTCGGCCCCAATTCGAGACATGACTTAACATGTTCTCAGTGTCAGTCACAAGTTTATTCCGGTTCTCGATGACGCTTTCCAGAGAAATATTAGTACGTCCGGTGTAAAGCGTATCCCCAGTACTGTCGTCTGCATAGCAATGAATGCTGTTGTTATGCAACATGTCATTGATATGCAGAAGAAACAGTGTAGGCGACAGCACACACCCCTGCGGGACTCCAGCATTCACGGGATTCAGGTCAGAGCATGATCCGTCAACTACGACTTTGATGCTACGCCCAGAAAGAAAGCTGGCGACCCACGCACACAATTTCTCAGGGAGCCCGTATGATGGAAGTTTCGAGAGAAGAGCCCTGTGCCATACCCTGTCGAAGGCTTTCGCTATGTCCAAGCTAACTGCCAGTGCCTCCCCTTTCCTCTCGACTGCCTCCGCCCATCGGTGAGTGAGGTACACTAAAAGATCACCAGCCGAACGACCGCGGCGAAAACCGTACTGGCGATCGCTTAGTAGCTGATTCTCTTCTAGGTGCCTCAAGAGCTGGCAGTTTGTAATGGACTCCATTACTTTGGAGAGCAAAGAGGTGATGGCTATAGGCCTGTAGTTGGACGGATCTGAGCGATCACCTTTTTTGGGAATCGGGTGGACAAGGGCTGTCTTCCAAGAACTCGGGACAACGCCAGTCGTGTAAGAGAGCCGGAAGAGGCGCGTTAGAACCGGCGCCAACTCAGGAGCATACGTCCGAAGCACAATGGGAGGGACTGCATCAGACCCACTCGACTTATGAATGTCAAGGGAAAAAAGAGCCTTACGAACTGACCTTTGCAGGAACCGAACGTTTGGCATAGAACAAGCGCAATGCGGTATTGTTGGTGGCGAGTTTTCCCCATCGTCCAAGGTCGAGTTTGATGCGAAAAGAGTACCCAAGAGATCGGCTTTCTCTTTTACAGTATGGGCAAGGCAATCATCGGTCTTGTGCAGTGGTGGAAGTGACGGTC
This sequence comes from Eudonia lacustrata, assembly GCA_947562085.1. Lineage (NCBI taxonomy): Eukaryota > Metazoa > Arthropoda > Insecta > Lepidoptera > Crambidae > Eudonia > Eudonia lacustrata. The sequence continues at coordinate 1,124,769 of OX387329.1, forward strand.
GACAGAAATTCCCCAAGACAGCCTTGGCGAGAGACCAGAATGCACGCGTACCCGAAGGAAGACGCACTAGCCTCTCCCCAATTCTACCTATAAATGATGACTTCGCCTTGGCAATGTCCTTCTTAAAAGATCTGGCAGCAAAGTTGTACTTCTTTTTGAGCACACTGGTACTTGGATCCTTTGATGACACCGCATTAGTCCAGGCTTGGTAATGCTCGCGCTTCTGGCGAGATGTTACTTTGCAACATCGACCAAACCATGGTTGGGATCTGCCGCCAATGGGAACCATAGAGTTTGGAATAAAGAGTTCCATTCCTTGTAGTATCACATCAACGACAGAATCGGCGGCGACATCAGGATCATCCAGCGAGAAGCAAACTCGCCACCATGGGTACGACGCAAAGAAACTTCGCATCCCATCCCAGTCCGCTGACCTATAATGCCAGACCCGACGGCTGACCGCACGTTGCGATTTTAAAGTTTCCATGAGAGGCACTGTGCTCCGAATCAGGCAATGATCTGATGAGCCTAGTGGTGCATCAACGGACACTTGATAGCCGTCTGGGTGCGAGGTCAACAAGAGGTCCAGTAAGGAAGGTGTATGGCCCTCCACATCTGGTACCCGCGTAGGCTCGGCAACCAGTTGGGACAGACTGTAGGCCAAAGCGAAGTCATGAACGGCTCTACCCGCATGGTCAGTAGTGCGTGAACCAAGCCATTCGACGTGGTGGGCATTAAAGTCTCCCAGCACCACGATCTCGGCAGAGGGGATCCGTTGGAGAAGGGAATCTGTGGCCGTTTGGACGCTCTCGACAAGTTGGTCAGTCTCAATGTTACCGCTGTGGGACCTATACAGGCACGCGTAGACGCGAGGGTGGTGTCCGCAGTCGACTTGCAGCCATAAGATTGAGAGGTCCCTAACTTCAAGATTGCCGAGGCGACGAACGCACATATCCTCCCTGACGTAAGCACAAACACCGGCGCGTGGCACAAACGAATGCTCCAGATTGTATTCGGGTAGCGCAAGTAGGAGACGTCAGGAGGGGGGGATATCTGCGTTTCAGTAAGGAAAAGCAAGGCCGGCTTCTCCGTCTCAAGGTGGTAATGGACGGCGCTTAAGTTGGAGTGAATTCCCCTGATGTTGCAGAAGTCCACGCGAAGCGTAGGAGGGGGTGCCGAATGTCTTGCCTTACTCCTGCCTGCAGCATGTGCTGATACGAGCGGACTTTTGCCCTCCCCAGAATACGTAGGGCAGCCTGAGCGTGGACGCTCAGGGGGGGATTCTCCTACACTGGAGGTGCAGGTACCCCCCTGGGGTAAATCTAAATTTAAGTTCGCTGCCATATCAATTGTGTGTGGGGGGGGGGGATAAGGCCTCCGGAACTATCACTGACCGGACGAAACACAACAGCAACGAGTGCCATTATTTCACGCCGGCCCAATGCGTGCTACAACGCAGCGTGGCTCTACCACTCAGTCAGTGTCACTCATTTAGCACCAGCCAGGGGTCACGTGTAGGGTCTCGAGGGTAAACCTACGGACGCGAGTGACCTTAACCCCCAAACATTATAATAATTATGATCATCATCTTATTTGATATCCCCACTGCTGGGGCAAGAGTCTTACATATGGATCGATAGGGAGAACAGACCATAAACCACCACTTGGGCCCAGTGCGGATTGGTGGTTGTTAGCGACTGCTAATGCAGCCAGAACTGTCGGCTTTACGTGCCTTCCGAATGACGGTGGAGCTCTAGACGATAAATTTTGGTCACCCATCCGATGACCGGTCTTTGCGAAAGTTGCTTAACCTTAGCAATCGCAGACCAAGCGCGTTAACCACTGCGCCTGCGTCCTCCTCTAACCACTCCGTCATCGAGAACCTCCTCTATCTTTTAATAACTCCACATTACTCAGGTAACCTCATCTCTTGGTGTTCCAGAAGTGCCATCGCTGCTGGTGCCCCAGAAAGAGCAACTCTTCCTCCTATCTTTCCATTAGCTTTCTATCTCCATTTTTCTTTCCATCTATTTCGAACTTTATTATACTTAAATGAACTGTTTTCTTGGTTATCAAGGAGTGCTTTTTCTGTCAAGGCCCAAGATGGATCCACTTATTTGTATTGGCTGATGATTGGGTGTTCGTCCAGACCTTCTTCATATCTTCCAATTAGCTCCACTTTACTCGAGCGACCTGTTCTCCCGGTGTTCCAGGAGTGCCCTCGCTGGCGGTGCCCCAGATGGAGCCACTCCACGTGTCTTCCATCAACATCGACTCCGGCGCCGGGCCCGTTGTTCTCCTTCAGAACTACAAGAACATCAAGCTGCACGGCCTTACCAACACCAAACTCACCATGTACAAGTGAGTCAGGATCTGATTATCTTATATCACTTATTATTTATCTACGGGTTTTGGAGTAATCTTGGAATTCATAATTAAGCTTGGTGATAGGATTCTGATCAGAAACCAACTGGGTCGAAAATCGATCATAGTTTTTGAATTGCTGTGTTCTAGTGTGAGGGTTACTTGATCCAGCGAAAATATGGGCAACACGTCTGTGCTGCCTTTGAGTCGCAAGCATCCATGAGCGATAGTGGTCGCTTTCCATTATGGTCGTTAAGTATATATTCATCATCTTCATCATCATCGTCATCAAGGGCTTATGAGTTCCCTCATAATCAATAGGAGTTTAGACGGGCATAACCCATCAAGGTGGCGGGGCCCCATGGTGTAGTGTGAGTTTAAAATACTGCCCTCTTTATATGACAACAATGGCCATTGTAACCAACGACTTATCGAACTTATGCTGAACCACAGAGAAGCTTAAGTAATAAATAGGTCACCTGAATGCGCCAGCGGCTGTGCCATGTATCTGTAACTGCTCATTTTAAATATATATTGATGGTAGACAATTACTTTTCCAGGGCCGACCTGAAGCACTACAGGCTGCGAACTGATTCCTTGACGCCGAAGATGGAGTTCGTCGCCGACTACGTGATGAAGGGCAGGATATTGGTACTGCCTATACAGGGGAAGGGCATCGCCAACATCACTATGCGTAAGTCCAGTCTATCCCTATTCTGGAAACAACAATTTCAATCAGTTGTGCTTTTAAGAACGTGGTAGGTAATTGTCTTTATAGGGCAAAGCTGATTGCCTTGTCCTACATTTTATGAGGATGTTTGAGAAATAATGCACTAGCACAAATGCCCTTAAAAGTTATATGTCATGGAAGTTGCACTACGCTGTAAATGGCAGAACAATCACCCTACCTGCAGGCAGATCTTGAGGGCAATCACTAATAGAATTATCTGTTACAGCAACAGAGTTCAAGTAAGAAGACATCCATTTCAATAATGGTCAATAAATTATTATTTTACACTTTGTACAATTTGTATAGCTCGTGGTCACCTGTCTATTTTAAGTTCACGAAAACTTTAATAAGCATTATTAATTAATTACCTTTACGAATCTAATCTCGTTTAATTCCCCATTGCAATGTCAGCAAAAATATGTGAAAAAGGCGCAAGTAGATCCTCACAAAGTGTATAATTTCATTTGTAATGTTCAGAAAACTATTATTATATGCAACATAAAGCTCTTTATCCAAACAATGACACTGATTCTCCACTTTTCAGTAAACCTTGTGGTGAAGCACGACCTGATCGGTGAGCCGGTCACCCGGGACGGCCAGACGTACATGCACATCCGCGACTACAAGGTCAAGTTCATCCCCAAGAAGGTGGTGCTCTACTTCTCTAACCTGTTCAATGGGGACAAGCGGCTAGGAGACCAAATGAACTTGTGAGTGTCACCACTGCTTCGCCTGGTAAATGGATTCTGCCAGGAAGCCGACTTAATGGTCTACCTATTTGAATCGCCAACATTTTAGTAAGGGTAGTTTTTTCCTTCCATTAAAAGGGCCTCAGCAACTTATATCTTGACCTTAGGCACTACTTAATACAGACCACGTGCTCATTATCGCTTATTTACCTATTGACCGCCACAATCGGCTAGGCCCAGTTTTACAATACTGTTAGTTATTCTCTAAATGACGCATTACCTAACCAGTAATTAAAATTAACAGGGATGCTAACGGCACTGTTAAATTTTTATGTCCCATGGTAATAATTTGACAGACCATTACGAAATCAACTATTAGGTGAATGACTCTCAAATCATTCACTCACATTCTAAACCAACCAAAACAAAACGTCATTGTATGTAATGGCATTGCTTCGAAAACGAGCACTATTTTCTCTAGTCGCATAATAGTTTTGTGATATGTAAGGCGACTGATTTTAATACCATGTATTTCGTAGAATTCATTAGAAATGTCAAATATTTTATTTTCTGTTGAGTTTGAGGTTATCTTGTGTTTTCGCATTGTTGTTTTGATTTTTTTGATTCCAGCACATCCAAAACAGATTCTTTCGATAGTCCAAATCTTGTGCGAAAATCAACATCGTCATATTCTTCGAAATAATGACGCCGTTCTTTGAAAGTTTTAGGACGTCGTACTATGTAGTCCAAACTGTCTAAAATTTCCAAAGGATCCTCGTTTTCGTAAATAAAATTGTACGCCATGGCCATCTTCTTCCTGTGTGGCAGTAAACTAACAGCCTGTTACCGTTACTGTTACTGTTGTTTACATTTATCGGACCTAAGCAGCAGCAATTAAGTTTAACAACGAATTACGGATATTTGACATTCGTTAAAACATGATGGGACACTCAATAACCCTAACAGTCTGTTAAATAAATTAACAGGGGTGTTAACTAACTAACTAACATTGTATGGTGAAACTGGATCTAAAAAAGGTTACATTATTTTATGCTAGCAGCAAAAAGGTTAATAGCTGCTATCGATATCCTAGAACCAGATACCTAGATACCTAGAACTTGTAAACGAACACTCACTGCTTGGATTAACTATAGATACTCATATAAACTGGAAGTCCCATGTTGCAAATATAAAGTCAAAACTGTCTAAATTTTCTTATGCATTGCGAGAGATTAAAAAATCTAGTGACAAAAAAACAGCCTTTATCACATATTACGCATACGCTTATTATTGGCATTATATTATGGGGCAATAGTACGGATGTGCCAAATATATTTACACAGCAAAAGAAATTAATCCGAATTGTCGTAAATATAGAACAAACCGATAGCTGCAGACCTCACTTCAAACAATTAAGTACTCTGACTCTACCATGTATTTATATATATGAGGTTAATTTGTAAAAAAATACCCTCCTTTTTCACTAATAGACAGGATATCTCTACAAAATATTCATTTCGCCCAAAAACCCAATCAAGACTAATGCTACCTACCTCAAAACTTCATCTACACGCAAGCAGTCCTTTAGTGATGTGCATTAAAATATTTAACAAATTACCAATTACAATTAAAAACATCCTATTAGAAAAAGAATAACAAATACTTACAGAAAAGGGTTACTATACATTACGAGAGTATTTTAACGTCTTTAAATCTACAAAATAATAAATTAAAATAAAATGAAAAAGCACATGAAACGTCGTTCTCTACCCTAATTTTTTGCTGTGCCCGACAGGGTCCATACTGTTCTTGACATTATTTTAAGATCCTTGTAATACATATGGGAAAACAATAAAGATATAATAATAATAATAATAATATCTGATCATATCAATAGAAATACTCTTACTATCATTATTATTACTGTTTTATTATTTTATTTTAATTATTCCGTTGATAGAGAAAGACATTTCCAGAATGGCTATTCTATATTCATCCTACGTTTTCTTATTTCAGGTTTCTAAATGAAAACTCTGAGCTGGTTTTCAATGAATTAAAGGAATCCTACGAAAAGAGCCTGAGTTCAGTCTTCCAAGATGTGACGAACAAGATATTCGATAAAGTACCCATGAACAGAATCTTTCTTGAAGATTGAAAATGTGATTTAGAATAAGAGTATACTAATAATTATGAAGTACCTATCTAGTTCTAAGTGTCTGCTATAAGTTTAAATGAGATAGGCGAAAAGGTTATTTATTAAGCCTGCTTTAATTAGTTATATTATGTAAAGAATTTTGTACAAAGTCATAATTTTTTGTTTCATTTTCGTACATTTAAACTTTATCGTCCAAGTTAGTTGATCGGAACTCGCGTTGGTTGTGACATCTCTTGGCGAATGCGAAAAACATCTTCAGAAGTGTAATGAACGCCATCTGTTGGTTGGTTTGCGAACTACTTGCTAATTAAATGTGGTTGACGCGGTGTGCTGAGTAGTCTCCGGTGCCGCGCACGTGTTTGGCTTGCCTCGCATGCTTGGACGGCCTCCTTTCGTTAAGCTCTACATCAAGACATTCTGTTTCCAGGACATGTTGTGCGTTTTTGAGACATACTGACTTGCAGAATGCTTCGTTGATAATTACCACTGCAATCGATGTAAATACATTAGATGTTGCAACCTTCGAAGACTTTAAAATAAAATTATAACAAATTCCATTTCATCACCATCGGCGTTGTTAACGACTGCTAATGCAGCCGGGACCAATGGCTTTAGGTGCACCCATCCCACTTCGTGGTCGCCCACCATAGGGTGGTCATAGGACTGGCCTTTACGAAAGTTGTTTTTTTTAACCTTAGCACTCTCAGACCGGGCGCTTTAACCACAGCGCCATCGAGCTCACACACACGTTAAATTGCATTTAACGTATAGCAGAATCGAGATCTCCTAAATGTACATAGGGATTTCGAACCACACAAGTCACCAGGTTGCCTCATTGCGGGTTGGTGTCTACATCTGACATGGGTTCGACGACGCCATAACTGAGGAGTGGGCAGGACACGTTAGGAAGAATGACGTCTAATGGGCCAAGGCGGTGACGGAGTGGTTGCCCGGAGATGAACAGGTGGGCAGACTATATTGTCGGGATGGGCGTAGGGCAGTGGATGAGGCTCGCACGGGACTGGCTAAGTAGGCTTGTCAATTGGAAGACTTATACCTAGCAGTGGTTGCTTACGGGCTGAAATGATGATGATGATAAAATAAAAACTTTTTATAAATTTATTCGCAGTCTGGCTACTCTCTCGAATGTATGAATATGAAGAACTAAATAAAATATTACTTATTACCTTGTATTTTAAAGGAGCAATAACAATTATTTTAAGTAAGAAGATAGGTTTTATGAAGCATTGTCGTACTAACCAATGCCTACAAGGAGAAAATACAGGATCAGGCCTAAGACGACTCCATCATGCTCCATAACTGAAAAGGAATGGGCATAATTATCATTAAAACCTCTAGTTTGATGATTACAGATTTTTTCTTCTAAAGAATACATAACACTGATTGAGCTGAAATATGGTCTGCATGACTCATTTCCAAAATGAAATTAAATTAAATGAAATCATTTTTCAGTTTCTCTATTTTTCACTTTTCTCTGACTCTCGATTTCTCGGACATAGTTTTTACTAATTATTTTGATTGATTGACCGATTGTGTAATACGAACGCACTGTCCAATGTTCTGCCTTGAATAGAATGCAGAATGAGTACAACAGTTTTTCGAAGCAAGATGAAGTTGACATGTTTGCAAAAATATAAAAGCCTGATTTTGAACTCTTTCGTTTCATAGTTAATTAACTAATTTTTTTTTGTTAAGTTTTATATATTAAATTCAGTAGGTGTAAGTTTAATAAGTTTTACGTCTATAAGTAGATATTTGATATTGTTTGCTTTTTTCTCAGTTTTATTATTATTGGTTTTTTTTCTGATACGTCTCACCAGTGCATGTCGTGGCGACCTATAACTGAGACAGCATTTAGCTTTAAGATAAAAATTATAGCTTCTTTCTTGTTTTAATGTATGTCTTGTTGGTTGTCCTATTTAAATAAATAAATAAATACATTTTTATTGTAATGGACATTTTTAAAGTTGGTCATAAGTCGTGCAAAGGCGCATAGTTAGGAAAACTTTCAACCAGTAACTTATAATACAATATATTTTTTATGAAAGCTTTTTAGAGGATCACAGATATTTATAACAAGCAGTCTAGAAACGAAAAGTTATGTGACTACGGTTCTACTCTCTTACTCATATACTCTTAAGTGAGATAGAATTATCAGCACCATCGTCATCATCAACGCCTGCTGGATAAAGGCCCGCTCCAAAGGATCTTCACAACGATAGGGTTTGGGTCTGCTCGCTTCCAGCGGCTACCCCCGACCTTCACTAGATCGTCGGGCCACCTTATAGGCGTCTACACTGCGTTTTCCCGTACGCGTTTGCCACGAGAATTGTTCCGTCCCAACGGTCATCAGTCCTGCGATCGGTGTAAGTTATCAGACACTTACTATTAGCACCTAGAACTTCTAGTAGCTCTCACAAGGCATCTGATAGACAGGTATGCAGCAAAAAGGATCAGGAGGAAAAAGGTGGTCTCCCAAAAATGTGCGATGAGGATTCTCTCCTTCATCCTCCTCCGTTGCCGCTCCTTAAGTAGTGCATCAGGCACGGGATCACGAGTTTGCGTTCATACGGAAATTGCTTCTTCTGATGTGACACACATGATGACACTGACTGTCGATTTCTTCTTTATGAATTGACGGAAGTAGGTTGTAAGGTTATATTTATTTCTTTATTTTAGGGAAAACAGATAAATAATTTACATATGCATCTGCAAACAACCAGTTGCTAATACAAACTTAAGTACAGTCAACTGCAAAGGACCTTCGAGTAGGTATCTGAGTACCTGCAGACTTTGACTGTAGTTATATAGAAAATTTTAACAAAAAAAAAAACCGACTCCAAAAAAGTAGACTAATAAAATTGCACTAAAAAGTAAAAAATAAGCGTTAGACTTATACAGACAATAAGCGTTAGACTTATACAGACAATAAGCGTTAGACTTATACAGACAATAACTTTATTAAGAAAAAATATAGGTACAATTATTGTTATTTTTGGGGCCGGTGCCAGCCAACGAAGTTTTTGAAGCCGGTGCCAGTCCGCGTTTGTAGTTAAAATTTCATACATAAGATTTAATGTACTGATTATAATATAGTATGTCGTTAAATGTTTATGTTAAAGTTACCTTGGCTGGCACCGACTCCAAAAGTAACAATAATTGTACCTATATTTTTTCTTAATAAAGTTATTGTCTGTATAAGTCTAACGCTTATTTTTTACTTTTTAGTGCAATTTTATCAGTCAAATTTTTTGGAGTCGGTTTTTTTTTTGTTAAAATTTTTGTTTATTTTTCGCTTTTTAGTGATTCGTTTCGATCTATTTATCAAAAGCGAATATGGGTAGACCTACTAAACACGCTGCTCGTATGAGACAGCGCCGTTTAAATGAGACAAGCGAAGAAAACGAGAAACGCCTATCTCAAAGTAGGAAATCAAAAACTGAGTTCCGGTGCCTGTCTTCTTTTGCTTTGTCATAGTCGCTTAACTATCTTAATCGAGATATTTTATCGCCACCCGTGAAATACTTATCATTGAGGAGTTCCGATGGCAATCTATGGTCTTTTTCATCAGTTACACTTCATCAAATGATACTTTCTGAATGCAAATGCTTGACTTATTTCTGAAAATACCAAAATCGCGATAGGTATGCCTACAATATTCGAGGAGTTCCCTCAATTCCTTGAGGATCCCATCATCAGAACTGGACCAAATTAAAATGGACCACACGGGAAGCACCAGCTTTTAAATAAAGAAGGAATCATCAAAATCGGTTCACTCAGTCGAAAGTTCTGAGGTAACAAACATAAAAAAAAAAAAATACAGTCGAATTGATAATCTCTTCCTTTTTTTGAAGTCGGTTCAAAATACCAACTTACACTATTGAAACTTAATTTTGAAATCTAGTAAACATCAACTACTTTTGTTCTTGACTAGCAGTGAAATGTATTACGAGTATATTTGCTACCTACCTATATAGTATACGACTTTAGCGTCCGTCAATTTTATTTACCTTTCACAGTATTATGAGCAAAATTACTGATGAGTGTCGTTGTAGCTTCAGTGTTTACGGGGCCTCGATTATAAAACATGCATAGTAGCATGGACTTTTAATATAATTATTAGACCATGATAGTAATGTAGTGAACCCGATAATAACATTTTCCCTTATTCATATATTTCCCTTGTTATTAAGTTTTTTTTATATTTCTTTCATGTTCGCACTTGGCCTTCATCTGATGTTCAGAAGTGATGTTATGGTAAAAATGGTAATTAACATGCCTGCTTAGCCCAAATGTCAAAATCAGTAGTTTCTCCTTAGTTAACATACGAGTGTGGACGTTTTAAGAAAGCAGAATTGAGTGGCTTTACAAAAAAAAAACTATAAACTTACAAAAATGTAATAACTTCCCACAAGCCTTTTTTTTGATACCCTAAACTTAGATCAATTATGTTGTATGAACCCCTTAATTGCAAAATACTAAGTATAAAAAAATATGTCAGACAGTTTGCATGTAGGAAAGAATCTATAATAATTCATTCTTTGAAAAGCCAGCTTTTTAAGCCGGCTTTTTATTAAGTTTTTATTTTATATTTCTACAATAATGGTAAGATGGAACATACTTGCACTTGTGCATACGAAACTAAAAGGGTTCCTGGTTGCTACGGACCCTTAAAGCGACGTATTGGAAATTTACGTGGCGGGGATCTTGATTTTTCCCAACAATTACAAAACATATGAAAGTGATATTTGATGACATGATTTTTCATTTGACTTCATTTTGCTAGTTGCAGAAACTCGATTTGTCAACTTTTATAACAGAGAAAAAAATATCAAAGTAACCTCTTTTAAAACATAGATTTGCATTTTACTGGCTAACCAGACCGATTTAAGCATCTAAATTTTCTTAGTAGATTAGTCTTAACACACACTTCAATATTGTAGTTCATTTTTTTAAATAATTTGTAGTTTTAATTTGAAGGAAAAAAACAGTTTTTTTACAGAGATTTATTGTTTAGCGGTGCGTCGCCTTAAAAACAAATCGATAGCTTTATGTGATAATTCACACCGAATTACACCGATTTAAGCAAAGCCTACGATTTATTGTAGTAGTCAATGGATTTCAGTCAAAATCACGTAAAATAGAATCTGGCGTGCTGCTGGGATCACATCTGGGAATAAAATCTTCGGAATCTTATTTGTACGCAGATGACGTGAAATTTTGTAAAATAATTAGCTCGACAGAAGACTGTATCAGCTCGCAAAAGGATATCGATAACCTCGTGTATTGGTGTTCTGTGAACCAAATTACTCTTATCGGCTCAAAATGTTTTCATGTCAAAAACGCACGCAAAACAAAGATAGTTCCTTGGGATCATCATATAGGGGATGTAAGGATCCAACAGTTACAGCAAATAAAGGACTTGGGGGTTATCTTTGATAATAGGTTAACATTTATTCCTCACGTCCGTCGATAGTATTATAAAATGATCTTCTAAAATATTAGGTTTTGTCATTAGGATCTTTCATCAATAGTGTAAAGATACAAATTGTACAATAGCTTAGTGCGTAGCATTCTTGAGTACGCAAGTGTTGTGTGGAGACCGCACTTTGTTACACACTACTTAAGGTTAGAGCGGGTGCAGAAAAGATTTCTGTTGCATTTAGCTTATGCTAATGGCATCTCAAAAAAGATGAAGGATTTCATATGTTAATATGTTGTCTTTAACTAGTCGCAGTCATTTGTTTGACATCCGCTTTGCCTGGAAGGTCCTTAATGATAGGATTGACTGTACACAATTGCTGTCACTGTTTAAATTTCGTGTCTCTAACAGATATCCACGTAACAGGATTACGCCACTTTGTGCTCAATTCCGTAAAACTGTTTTCGGGTCTAATTCTCGAGTCTCTAGTTTCTGCAAACTGATTAATAAGTATAGCATCACATTTGATGTTCGCTTTGACTCGTTCAACCGTATTTGTAAAGCTGTAATTCAATATAAATCAGAGTAGCTGTCCAAAGCTTACTAGGAACGTTTAACAGAAACTACTTCAATGTTTGTTTCCCTTTTTATGTCTATTTTAAATTAACTAGTAAATTAACTTAGGTTAAATTAAATTACTTAATGTGTTTAAAATTTTCACATAGCATGTGGTATAATTTATTTGTTTGATGCATTTAGATATAAGCCGTAGCATTAATCTTTGTTTCATGAAATAATGTATTCAAATGTTGGTAAATCTTAATAAATAAATAAATAAAATAATCAGAAGGACAAAATTAAATATCTATTAGTTTAAACATCTGTTATATCTATTGTGTTATGTATTTTTTTAGTTAAATATTGTGGTATTGAAAAATGTATACATATGTATGATTTAAAAATAAGTGATGCGAGAAAATGAAATGCAAACTGTATTTTTTAATATTTAATCAGTGAAATATAACAATTTCTATGGCATAGTCACTGGTAACGTTATTTCGAAGAAACAGTAACTTAACTAAGATTTACTTAGCCTCTAGCTTCAACTCACATTTAATGTCATAATTAATACCATTTAGAATTTGGGGCCACCACTTGACCCCTGACAAAGCCTTTTTAACCAATTTCAGTATTAACTCCACACTTATGTTACTTGCTTTGTTTTACTAATTATGACATTAGAATGTAGTTTTAGTTAATGCGATAGCAAAGATATTGCTCAAAAGCTTAAAAAAATATTTGTGAATGCTTTACTAAATAAAGCACCAAAACAGAATATAGTCGCTGATCATCAGAACCATTTCACAATCATCATAACAAATCAGAAAGTGTCTAAATTAATGTCATCACTAACGTTAGGTAAAAATTGTGAATCGTTTCTGAACAAATATCAATTAAATAGCGACAATTAGAAAAGTATCGGGCAGAGCGTTATAATCAATAGAGCCAAAAAAGATTTTTTAAACATCTTTTAAAGTAAATTTTAATAATATAGACAGGTATTTATTATAAGATTTTATTTAAAAGTTTTAAAGAAAGTTCAATATGCGAACAGTTCGGAAACAGGATAACTTCGATCATTTAATTTAATTAACACATTAAATTATTTATGCCAATGAGGGAAGTATCAAAAGGTGTCAAGTCAATCCTATAAACTATGCCTTGTCTAATCGGACGGTTAATATGGCATTCTAAAAGATTTCTAATTTTGCATATTAAAATGTGATTTAAAAAATATTTATTTCATTATTTACGTATACTAAATGAGGTATGACGATGGATGTTATTGTTGTATGCCATATCACCTAAATGTGAAAATGCCTTCTAATTTATCTATATTCAATTTCATATTACGTTATAAGCTCCGAACCCTACACAACCTACCAGAAAATAAAGAAAATCATGAGATTACATCATTTAGACATTGCCTATGGTCCCGGCTCTAAAACAATCATGGAATGATTTCATGTTAAATGCATAGAAATGCTTTTCGACACATTTAGTTATTCTTCTTTGTTAACAATCGTACCGGGCTTTCGTAATAATTATGCTTAATCTAAAAACTTAATTAAGAAAAGTATTATAAAAAGAAAATAATGTCATCTGGGACAAACTACACGGAGTACATAAATGTCTCGTTTTAAAACTTTATACTTATAATAATAATAAAATCTATCTACAGTAATTCGTAAAGCAATAAAACCATCTGGGACGATCCAAAAAATATATAAATCTTTGCATTTTATTTTTGAAGAAACTACATTTTAATAATTTTTTTTGGAAAGTCAACTAACCTTACGAAATCACGTAATTCAATAAAAAAAATAACTTAAATTAACTAACGCTTTCTTCTTAGCACCATCCTTAGCCAACTTTAGAGCGGGTTAATACAACTTTATTTTCAAAAAATCCTACAGTAAATCGATCAAATTGTATTTAGTCACTGCTAGATTTATAATTTACTTGATTTAAAAACTATAGCTAATGGCTATCTTCTAAAAATTTATAAAAAGTTGTTAATATTGTTAGTACAATTATCTAGTCAATAGAATAATTAGTACTAATACTATGTTAGACGTTACATTGGATAATATTGAATACTACCGTCACAATGTGTGTCACCACTTCGTAGGTACATATTGTAACGACGAGTGACGAAACACAAAGGTCTACATCTACCGCCACAAAGATACGAAATTATTATATAATGTTATAAAGGATAAACATCGACCTTGGTCTTATACTCGTAATAATTTTCAGGCAGAGTTTTAATATTATTACTTACTCATATTTGCCTTAAATGATTCGATAACATAATCTCTTAGCGACCTTCGTAATCAAAACTACGTTTGCATCATTGTCCGTAACACCAAGGCAGGGCCATACATTTCGAACATTAATTTGTTTTACACAAAATTGATTGGTTTATTGTTTGTGACATTATTTGGATTAAGCGACCAAATCGCCGGGGTCTGCTTAGTCTTTGGGTCACTGTTCACTTGTGTCCTCACAGTCCTGAGAATCCCCTTGTCATTGAAACTGTGACGTGGAAGTAGACCGACGGCAGCCAATCGCGACTGGAGCCGGTATCCGGGAGGGGCCGTTCCTCTGATCTTTTCGAGGCGTTGCCAACTGCCTTGTGCTCATTGACCGCTCCAGCTTACCGTCAGACATCACCCAAGCCGATGTAAAGTCAGCGTAATCGGAGTCTTTCGAACTAGATCTAGATAAGGAATCGTTATCGACCTTTGAGAATGTTCTGATGATTTCCTTCATTTTGGCTAGCACTGATGCGTCGTCTTTTGCTGTCTCCGCAGACCTTAGAATCTGTTCTAGAAGTGGACTTAAGGGTTTTTGGTTCGGTGGTGATCTCAGCGTAGCACTGCTTGCTCGTAAAGGAGAATTTCTTTTGAACGCTTCAGATTGCACGGTAGTTTTAAGTTTGGCTTTCGGAGATTTGTTAGGGTTATCGAATGTCTCAGCGCCAAATGTAGGTCTAGCTTTGGTTTTCGCCTGGTTTGGTGCTGTTCTACCACTCCATGTGTTTCTAGCTGCAGGAGGCAGTTTTGGTGTAAGCTTGGGCGATGTCTGAGTTGCATTGGGAGTGTGCTTCGGGCTCGGTGTATTCCCACGGCTTGGCGTCCTAGCTCTGACGGGGGAATGCGGTATGCGGCTGGCTTGGCGTGTTCTTAAAGTCTTCGTCGGAGACTCAGTTGGTTCTCTGGACGGCCTTAGACTTTTGCTGGGCGAGTCGTTGTTTTCGGAGACGACTATCCTTTCGGGGCTCCCGCGGTTAGATTTGTCATCGATAGAGCCAGGTTTTTTGCCCCTGTAGAAAGTGTCTGAAAAGTCTGTCTTGCGAAGTCCGGTTGTAACGCTCACGTAGCCGTCTACTCGTTCGCTTCGATCCATGTGGCAGCCATCATCTTGATCGAGACGCTCTGTAACAGAAAAAAAAGTTTAATTAAAATCAACCTCGTAAACCTGTTAAGCGAAATGGTAGATAAAAAACATTTTATTATCTCTAATGAATTGATTGCTCACAAGACTTTAAAATGCTTAAACGGTTATAAACAGTAATTGCAGGGGTATAAAATTGGTTGTATATTAAATTATACAACCGACCAAATCAGTTGTTATATAGGTACATAGGACAGGTATAATAAATTGCAAACACAACAACCGAATTACAATACATAATGGCGCCAGCTTCCTTTTTTGGTTTCGATATAATAGTATGATCATCTGAGTTATTTGATGCTAATAAATCGCTATCCTTTCCTGCCTCGCTATAATACTCCAGTCTATCATTTATTGCCTTAAAAGTGCATGGCAGCCCATTATCAGGCACTTCCTTAATGGTCTTGACTTAAACGTTCGATTCTATTGGTTAGACATTGTATTGTATTTAATAATAGAAGCTTGCGTTTTATAAATCTTGTCAGTCACAGAGAAACATAAAACAATAAATGTGTAACGTGATCAATAAAGTACTTCACTCAAAATTTATCAAACTATTATCGTATAGTTTATTTTCCAACACAGATATTTTTCATATGTGCTCCTTTATTGTTTTTTTAGGCGTCGTTATACTCGTACAATGCCTATGTATGTGGCAATATGTATGTAGTTTGATCACATCTTCATATTGTATCCTAATAATACATTGTTATAATTATATCTCTCTCTTAACGTTCCCAATTAAATATTACATACTGATCTTGCTTATCTCTAGTTCTCTCAGGAGATGACTCTTGGTAATAAAGTCGCTTTTTATGCTACTTCTATGATTTATTTGTATAATCATCATCACCTCAGCCAAAAGACGTTCACTGCTGGACAAAGGCCTCCCCAAGGATCTCCACAACGACCGGTTTTGTGGTGCTCGCATCCAGCGGCTTTCCGCGACCTTCACCAGATCGTCGGTCCACCTTGATGGAGGCCGGCTCACACTGAGCTTTCTTTGTACCATATGTATCTAATTAAGTCCAATATGCCGTATTGAATTGAGACGATGTCAGACGACTTGTAACTGATACTTCGGATGTCCTGCTAGGTAAATCCGTTCAGCAGCTACCATTGTGCTTTTTACCATACGTAAGTGAAACTTGCATTTAGATTAAACCAACGCGTTAGTCCGAGCTTCCAGTAAATACGAATGTTAAATTGTAATGAACACATTACTCTATAGCGGAGACGACCGCTTTAGTTTGGTTACCGGTTTTTAACCAACGGCAGACTTTTATTGGACCGACTTTTATTGGACCGACTTTTATTGGACCGACTTTTATTGGACCGACTTTTATTGGACTGATTTTTATTAGACAGATTTTTGTTGGACTGATTATAAATCGGTCGTTTGCTATTGAAAATCTATAGAAAATATAGAAAATCATTTTGACTTTAGCTACGGATTTACTTTGTTTTGGCGGCCGGCCTTGAGTCAAAAATGATAGAAGTTTACGTTACAGAGCGTTATTAGAACAGAATAGAATACCTTTATTTCAGGCAACTATGGCCCATACAATATATACTCGTATATGTTATTACTCCGGCTGTGGCATTAAACTGAGGAAAAGCCGTTTTGGCATTTCATTTTCTCTTGTTAAGGTTTTTTTTAATTCTTGTATTTTTTTTATTTTGAAATGTCAAAAAAACGTTTTGTTCTTTCTGTCTTTTACAATTTGAAGTGTTATATACACTGTTATTTTTAAGTTATAAGTTTTATAAACAATCGACATAAGCCTATACAAATACTTCAGTACTTCATCCGATTATCACAGTAGCAACATTATTAAAAAAAAAACAAATGACAACCGAAGTTGTTGTATAACAACTTCGGTTGTCATTTGTTTTTTTTTTTTTTTTTTAAACAAATGACAACCAAAGTTGTTGTATAACAACTTCGGTTGTCATTTGTTTTTTTTAAATAATGTTGCGCTGATAAGGAGCTGCCTGAGGCTGGCGTCCAGAGATGAGGTGCACTCAGCAATTGTACAATTGCCGCTGCTATTGCTACTAGGTGCCTAGACGCTTGTAATCACCACCACTGTTGCAATTACTATAGTAGTATTGGGAGGCTGCCTAATCCTGAGTGCACCTCATCTCTGGACGCCAGCCTAAGGCAGCTCCTTATTAGCGCGAGGTCCGGCCCGCGTGCCACGACGTACATGGCGACGGCCAGATTGCCGACAAAGCGACCGAGCGCGGCAGGGCTGCCACCGAACAGTTTTAAACTTGAGTAGAGGTAAAAAAATCGAGGACTATTTATAGAAAGGCTAGGTTTAGAGTAGCTCATTTTATGTCCCCACTGCTGGGGCACGAGTCTTCCCTTTGGACCACCACGCGGGCCCAGTGCGGATTGGTGGTTAACCAGAGATGTATTAAGAAGTCAATGAGAGTGGATGAAGCGGAACACTTATTTTAAGGATCGTAGCACGTGGCAAGCAATGAACTCTGTTTACCAGTAGTGTATACCCTAAAGTTAATGATAAGCTTAATTTTTTTTATCTAAGCTAAGTTTTAAACAGCATAAATTTATCTTATTTTATCTTATCTTATCTTACCACTATGGGAGACAGGCGGTGACTGTGTGTATGTATGTATGTATGTATGTATGTATGTAAAGGTGTACAAGCTGAGGCTTCGCATGTTAACAGCTTGGGTCTAGCTGCATTGAGTCTTCCACCTTTCCACTGCAGCACAATATGCAGTGCTCTAACATAAGACTATGTGCAGCGCACAGCATGGCCGTCAGTCAGTTCTAGTTTATACTGATGCCGTGAAGCTACGCCTCCTGTAGCTTCTTAGTTAGACGACCTTCGTAGCCTAGTGGCATGCACGCCGTACTTTGGGCGGTCTGAGGTTCGATTCCCAGTCGGGTCAATGTCGAAAACGAACTTTTCGATATTGTGGGGTATAGGTGGTTGTGGTACCGTCATTGATTCTGATTTTCCATAATATGAGTGCTTTAGCTACTTACCTTGGGATCAGAACAATGTATGTGATATTGTTTAATATTTAAATTTATATTTAGTTAGAGACAGAAGTTTTGACAGCCTTTCTTATTGATGAAATTACATCTTATTAATGATAATTCATAACATCAAGTCACCTATCTCGTAAAGCTTCGATCGCACGTGTCTTCCATGCCATTATATTCTGTGTATGTATTAATACTAATACATTAGATAATAATTTATATTGTCCTTTTTTATTTTTTATTTAATTTAATTTATATTAAATATTACTTTTTATTTTTAAGTGCTAATTGCTGCACTTAAGCTGAATTATTATTGTCCTACTGTTTTATGGTGTTGCAACAAAAGTTTTACCTACTATCTATTAATAATCTTACAAAAATATTGTTATTATTTTGAATATTGCATCCACAATGCTTTAAATAGCTACAAGATATTTTTTTTACTAAAAAAAATCGAGAAAGCTCGTAAAGTTCGATTCCCATTTAAGCTTCTTGAGGCTGGTTGGTAAAAAAAAATATTTTACATAAATATATAAACAAGTAGGTGTTGCCAGCCCTGAATTCCTACCGACACCTACGCCGATTATGGATGTGATATCAAATCGGATCGCGCTGTAATCGGTTTGATTGGTGAAGGCCGACCATGGTGAAACGTTGACCTTTGCGACCACTGGGACTGTTCTGATGAGAAACGGAAGCGAGGACGTATACATCGGTAAAAGGTTACACAAACAAAACACGAGGTTACGATCGAAAATGTTAAGCGAATTTAGCATGTACTGGATTTTGATTGGTGACCACGCTACAGATGCTTTCAGTTTTGTTTCGTGCTACAGAAGTTAGATTGTTGTGAAAGTTTCTAAATTTATTCCGTCACCATCAGCACCATATTATTTACCGTTAAAGATGCAATGTATTAATTTATTTATTAAATCAAATCAAATCAAAATATTACACATATTATTATTACTACACTATTTAACTTTGTTAGATTCGTCAACAATTGTTGCAATTTCAAAATGGTTTTATTAAATTGAATAATATTGAAGAATACTAAATTCTTACTGCACTATTATTTAGAAACAAACAACATTATTTTATTTAACATTTATGTTATCTTTTATATACAAAAATCTTCTGTGCGTGTGTATGTTGTTGAACTCCTTCTAAACAGCATGACCGATTAGGAATAAATTTTGAGTGTGTGTTCAAATGGATTCGAGAATGGTTTAGATTTACAATTGGACCCGATAGGTGGCGCTGCTCTATGGGTCCATCATGGGATACGGGCGTTCTTAAGCGGACGAATGATTTGTTTGCTTTTTGTCATGGAAACTTTTAAAGTGGTACGATGTCCGTCGGTCAGCTAGTATATGTATAAAAATATACAACGTTATGAAATCTACAATTTTTTATAAATCTTTAATAGACCGAAATAGATAAATAGATTACTATTAAATATTACCCGTTAATAGAGTAATAAAACCGTCTACTTTAATCCCTCACAAATTTTAGATTTTAGCAATTATTCATAAGTTGATTTCAGAAACTTTCGCAAATATTTGAACAACTGAACCACGGAAATCTAGTCAACACTACTTATCCGTTAGATACAAGTACCATAACCGAATTGGTAGGGCACCTAAACCGTTTTCTCGTAAAATGAGGGTTTGGTTTATGAATAATTATATCGACATGCTTTTGAATTAACTGCTTTTCATCATCAACAATCACTACGACCGATTAGTTTAACGAGTTGACTGTAACTTTAAACACCGAGTCAACCGTTAAGCTTAACTATTCTGAAACCAATTGGAAACTTGCAAAACGTATTTGTTTTACAACCCACCGCCCGCCGTCTGCGTGAAACAACGAAACGCAACATCATTATAACAACTTGTAAAGCAGTAAAACACGGTACTTGACATCTCCCAGTGCAAAACAAATAAAAGAAGCAATTGCAACACAAAGAAACCTTTACACTAGGGATGTTATTAACTTCGGTAACTGTAACCGAAACTATTATATCCGAAATAAAAAAATATCCGAAACCTAAAACGAATCTGGTATACCGAATAGTTCGGATAGGGGTAAAAATGAGACGTTATGACAGATTTTCGTTAGGGCGAGCCAATACACTATCAGTCTCGTCGTTATAACAATTTCTAAAAAATCTAATATCAGTGACTGAAAATATCCAAGTTATCCGATAATCTGTTAACAAAGCACTCGGCCCGATACCCGAAGATTCTGGGTTTAATTCCCAGGTCGGGCAAAATGTGCTTCGGAATTTTCGATACACAACCCGGGTGTTTGATTGATCACCAGCCCACATTTGGCAAGCGTGGTGATTAAAAGCCATTACCCATCAATTGTAACGATTACTCGATTTCAATGTTGGAGGCCTTTGCTGCGCAGTGGAGTACATAGGCTATTTACTTACTTTAATATCTGATAATCCGAAATAATATCGTATACGTAACTGAAACCGGTTTTACATCATATATCCGTATCGAAATCCAGATAGGAAATGTCATATCGATAACATCCCTACTTCATACACCATTTTGAGTGCACTCAAATGCAAACTTTATGTGAGTTCACAGCAAATAGTGCAACATACTCCAATTCCAACAGTGATAAGGTTTAAAATCACGCGTGTGCCAAATGATATTGTGTTGTGACATTTGCAAACGTGACATATTTGCAAACATAGCAGCTGACTCAGCACATACTTCCAAAGAAATGTGTTTGTACGCTACAGGACTTTGAATGAGCTTTTAGTCCGTTTTCACTGTGATATCAAAAGTATTAGCAACCCCACTAGTAAATATAGATTCTACATTTAAAATTATCTACGCCCTGAATACCTTAGGACAGAATAGCATAGGGATTGGGCGAGATAGCGTTGGAGGGGCGATCTCGGCTTCTATAAATGAGATTGGTGGGAGACCTTCAGACCGTGGTATGTAAACATCTGGAGGAGACCTTCTCATAGAACGATTTAAGTCAACTGCTATAAAAAGATTAGAGAGGCGAATCTGTGGAATACTCTTCCGGCGACTGTGTTTCCGGACAGATAATAACATGGGTCTATTCAGGGTCCTTTTGGGTGAGCGCGGTCCATCTTAGACCACATATACTACACACTTTCCATCAGGTGAGATAGTGTTCAAGCGACAACCAATATTTAAAAAAAAGCAGGTGAGAGACATTCAAATACTGAGGGGCCTAAGGGCATGTATGTGTTATTTAGAGGCTAAATAAATTGTAAATTATTATTATAACAAATCTTGAAACACTACTTTTCTGTCAGTCACCGATGTAGTGCGTACAAAAAGTGATTGTGTAAAACTACAAAAAAAGTAACTGGAAACACTGTTTGTTTTTATTCAGCATTCATAGCAGCTACTACTATTATTAATTTATTATACATAATAAGTGTATAAATGTAAGTTGTGATTAGTATTATTGTTATGATCGCATTCCGAATCAGCCTGCGCAATAATAACATTCGATTTGTATCTTCTTTATCATATAATTAATCACAACTAATAAGCGTTATAAAAATAACCGTTTCCTATTATCATAATAATTATATTATGAACCAGCCGAAATTCGTGGGAATGCCACAAGTGGGCTTTGATTGTTTTATTTTTTGGTTTGTTCTGGTACGGTTTCTTAATAAATAAATATTTTGTATTTCAATTCAACTTATGAATCTTTTGCGTCCATATCAATATGCCTAAGATACGTAGCAAAATTAAATAAACAGTTCCAAATTTCACACAGCAATCGTCTCAATGTCGCAACTCAATGATAGAACCGAAAATTTGCGTACTAACTTATATAACAGTCCCACGTCTCAGCACAGTTTCTGAAGATGACAATAGCACAACATTGTGGCACAAGGTGAATAAACCCAGAAGGTACGCTTCAGACAAATCGCGCTCGTGCAACGCCGGACACGGATCTCGGACCTCG
Source organism: Eudonia lacustrata (assembly GCA_947562085.1). Taxonomy (NCBI): domain Eukaryota; kingdom Metazoa; phylum Arthropoda; class Insecta; order Lepidoptera; family Crambidae; genus Eudonia; species Eudonia lacustrata. The sequence goes on from OX387329.1 coordinate 1,147,176, forward strand.
ATCCGATCCAAACCGCTCGGAGAATCTAGTAGGGCAGTGCAGCACCTTATACTAAACTCCGCAAAGTAAATAATTCATTTAGAGGCCTGTGTGTACGTTTTTACAATAAAGTTCCAAGTAATATCCAAAAACTTAATATTAATAAATTTGAAATCGCTATAAAAGAAAAGCTTTATAAAGAAGCTTATTATAAAGTTTCTGATTACATTGAAGACAAAACAGCATGGATTTAAAATGCTCCAATCTTTTCAACAGGTATTTCTAATTTAAAATATTGTTAAGGTTTTTTAAACTTGTATAATTTGGTAACGGCTTCAAATTTTGTAAATGTCGTTAAGTATTTATATTAAATTAAAGCTGTGGAGTTTCTTGCGCCCATTCTTCTCCACAGCTAAAAAATAGACGTCCTGAAGTAGGTAAATAAAATTTTGAACGATTCAAAAGCACTTTTCTATAGTTTATTTAAATAAAAATTTAAAATTTGACTTTGACTTTGGTACGGGTACACGCACTAGTGCTTGATGCCGTTTCCTCTAGAAGCCTTCGAAGGTGATTCCTTTCACACGGCTTGTTTTAGCCTTTATTTTTCTAGCCGCCCCCAAAAATGCCCGGTGAAGCTGAAAATGCTGTCTGAGTCAATCAGTTAACCATCTTCGTAACATAACGTGCCCGTGAAAGGTTTTCTACGTGAGCGTGGGTCGAGCACGTTTGTACGGAGCTTGCCTTCTGTAGTGTGTAGTGTGGTCGTGTAGCACAATTGGTGTGCCGACGCGTTTACGACACACACAGCGGCCCAAGAACAATGGCGGTGCACCGGAATGTCAAAACAAATGTGACAAATGTGGGAAGGGTGTTCACCGCGGAACCGCGACGATGTTTACAGTAGATAGACCAATATAGGAGCGTTGGAGAAGGTTTGGGTCAACGCATCGTATTACAGTTTCATTGGTATGTGAAGCATTAAATTCCTCTTTGTTGGTAACACCAACCATAGATTTAATGTTTTTTATTATTTTAGAGTTGTCTGTAGTCATGTGGCCATATTTTCACTTTGCCTTCTGCTCTTCGAGTAAAGACATCTTATCGTTTCAGTTTGTATTATTTTCTTCTAAATTCCTACAACCAGCACAGTCGCATACATTTTATGGTCCTTCGAGCCGGATATTTTTCACTACAAGTTTCAGGTATATTTTCAGTAAACAAAAATTGTTGTAGTGTTTTATTGACTTCTAAGTCACAACTTGTACATAATAGTGAGACCTTATTTGAGTTTAATATTGCCTGTTTAGGCAATGCCCCTGCTATAACATGGCCAAATCTCGTGCTGATGAAGCTAGGTTGGTGACTTTGTTGAGTTGCATACTCAACACTCTTTGTCAGCATCATTGGATACCTTTTCGTCAAAAGTGACTAGACTCTAGAGTGTGCTTTAGATATTGTGATATTATGTACAGTAGGCAACAATTCAATTCATCCCTTTCAAGTCATGTTTCCTCACTGTATCGCAAATAATGAACATTCTACGAGAGACAAATGATGGAAAGCGAAGGAAAGAAAGACGAACATATCCTGACTGTTTTTTTGCTGTCTTTAACATAATTATCGTAGAGTCATTTTTCACTTTTTCTTTTTCACTTTCACTTTGTCTTGGTCACTTTAATAAATAAATATTCAATTCTATGCTATTCTTAATGAAAACAGCGCTCAACGTCAACTAGGCATTCAAAATATTGATATTTTTGAGGCGGCTAAAGTTTTAATTTGCAAAAGTATGGAAGTTTTGGAAAATAAAACCCCTAGAAGTAAAGAATTTAAAATATTAATTTTGTATTCATGTTTTCAATCCATATATAATTGTTAGTTAGTAACAACCTCTACCGTTCTGTTAATTTCCAAAACAAATTTTGAGGGCATGACTAAAATATAGAATTTCAAGAACACACTGCCAACCCCGGCTTTATGCACAGCAAGCCACTGAATGCCTCTCATTTGCACATTCCTGAAAAGCGTTTGTCAACAATGAACCAACGGACGGGCAGAGCAACCACCATTCATCGGACAAGAGTCATTACACGGCAGGACAACGGCCTGGCATATTATGTCGTTGCGAAAATATTTGCACGCCGATGGATGGAGTCCAAGATGTAATCTGAAGCGTTTCTTTTTATGTCCTTTAATTTTTTTACATACACACATACATACATACATACATACATACATACATACATATATACATACATACATACATACATACATACATACATACATACATACATACATAAATACATACATACATACATAAATACATACATACATACATACATACATACATACATACATACATACATACATACATACATACATACATACATTAAGGGGTAGACAGAGCATCAGCACCATGATTGAGCAAACTTGCCTTTAGTAATCTGTTTAGCACATTTAGCTTATGCAAAGTAAGGTTACGAGGTGGAATAGATAAAATCAGTGATGGGTTGCTACTAGCTTGCCTGCTTTTAGACGTCCCAGACCAGCATGGGATTTGTTTGTTGCTATTTAATTTGTTTGTACATTTTTAATAAACAATCTGAATTTTTACTCTTTAAGCTAATAGGATCAAGGAGCTGAGGTTAAGCAACTTTCGTAAAGCCGTTAATCGGATGGGTGACCAAAAAAGTATCATCTAGAGCTCCTACGTGCTTTGAAAGTAACGTAAAGCGAGTTGGTCCCGGCTGCATTAGCCGCACTGAGCCCGCGTGGTGGTTTATGGCCCGTTCTCCCTATCCTTAAACAGGGAAGGCTCGTGCCCCAGCAGTGGGGACATACAATGACCTGGTGATGATGAAGAATAGGGTCTTTACAAAATTCATCAATACTTACACCGATTTTTGGAATATTATATTGAAAATAAACTAGAACTCGTAAATCGATTACTTTTACGAAGAAAATTATTATCAGTTTCTACCCTTACACTCTCTGGTGGTATCTGTCTTGATATCGTTGAATTCATTAATGATACAGGAGTAGAAGTTACACTAATTAAAATTTTTACTTAAATGTACCTACAAGAATAATGATTTTTTTATAAATCCTAAGTCATTAATCCTTAATTAATAGATTCCTTGCCAGTATCGGTCAACATGATTGCTTTAGTTACAATTTATTCAAGCTCGCATCGTTTGCAATCACAAGCTATGTTGCTCTGTACCTTATGAAATAAGAGATGAATGCATCACACTAAACAATAAACTTTGTTATTAAGTTCCTTATACATTACACTGTGTCGTAACTACCACCGCGGGATGACTTTCCCGCTATTTTGATTTTGATTTGTATTATGCTAACTTCAGCTATATAAATTTTATCTCTCTGCATATTGGCATGTTCAGGAAGCAGTAGGTACTTGGACTGCTCAAAGATACTTAGCCTTTCACCTCATAGTGTGTGTATTGCCGTACTATAATACAATACGGTACTGTTTTTACTATTACATCAAATTGCTTAAGTAGGTACTAGTTATGTATAAGGTTTTATAGCACCTTCACTTCTCACTACACCTTCATTAGCAGATAATCTGTAGTTAATTGTGTTGGTGGCACAACTTCATAAGGTGACTTTGCGTTATAAAGTAGGTACTGACTTTGTTCTATGACCAGCTCACTTTATGTCCCCTTTACTGGAGCACGAGTTTCCCTATAGATGGAAACACCAACACGGGGAGAACGGGTCATGCCTATGCGGTTTCTTTGGGGATTGGTGGTTGTTAACGACTGCTAATGCAGCCGGGACCAACGGCCACACGTGTCGTCCTAAGCACGGAAGTGACTTTGTTCACTCTTTGATAAGCCTAAGCAAAGTAATATAAAACATTACCACTGCTGGGCTTAATCATAGAGGCTTTCAGGTTTCATGACAGCATCGAGCGATTTATACTCCTCTTACTGTCAGGTGAACCGTATGCTTGTTAGTGGACTAAAGCTATTTAAACAACATACTATAATTATAGTACTCTTTCATTGCTTCATTGTTTTTTGTATAATAGTTTTTAGTACACTAGATTGTGCAACCACTACAAATAAATGTATAAATAAGTTTGTATCCAATATATTAAAATAAAAACGCTACCCACTCTTGCCTTGGTCCATCTCACTCAAATGCTCAGTTGCATTTCACGACAGTAATTTTAGTAATATATCAATGAATTGCCTCTGTAATGGCGGACGATATACCGCCGTTATGATGGACTGACGATTCATCTTCAATATTATGATGACTTCTACATCGGCAATTCAATTATTTAAATAGTTGCGTTTCTTCATAATTTTTTTTAAACATTTCTACGAAATTCTTAATGAAAACTTAAATATATTTGAAAAGGATCCAAACCGACTCTACGACAATTGTTCTAAGAATTAAGGTAACTTATATTAGAAATGAAAACAAAGACAACTCACCACTGAATTCAGCGTCTTCAATCGAATTCTGGCTGTGCATCGAGTATCTGTTCGTAGTCTTCGTGGGGGGAGACCCTTGCGTGGACCCGGCCACAACTCCCAAGCTTCTATACCCTTCGTCAGACACCTCCGAACCATTGTCTGAAGTGCTTTCAGCCGCTGCTGGCGCCGGGGAGACGGGTCTCGGGCTCTTATTCCTAACCCCTAAGGGTGCAGGAACCAAATGATTTGAAGCCACAATTTTGGTTCGCCTGTCAGGTGACGAGGACTTCCTTCCAGGACTGTTAGCTCTCGGAACAAAATGCCTTCGGCATGGAGATGGTGCTCTGTCCAAGTCTCCAAGATATGGTAGACTGGTTGGCGCCTCACTGAGCCTGTGGTTCGACTGATAGTGCGTAGCTCTGGAGTCATCACCGTAAACCTTCGCAGAGTATTGCAACGACATGGGTTCGTAATTCTTTTGCAGGGATATTGGTTCGTAGGTTTTGTCTGGTTTGGTGTAGGGTAAGGAAGTTGGGCCAGGGTCTGGGCGTTCGTATGTGACGGTGGCGCCGGCCAGGTCTTGCTTAGGGCGCGCCAGGCGGGCGGACAGCGAGGTGCGGTGCTGGGCGCGGCAGCGGCAGGGATCGTGCTTGTCCAGGTAGTGGGCCAGTGTGTCCCAGCCTCCTCCCACGCGGACCATCACGTGGGAGCGCAGGATCTGCAATTTAGAGAAACAAATGATGAGCACATGGTAAATGGTTTAGTTATATCAATTACATTTTAATACAACAAAATATTCCTATCTAATTTTGAATAAACCCAAAAAATAGATAAAGATCCTGCGCCTATTCAAATTGTCTAAGAACAATTTAGAAAATTTTATCCATTAACCATATACTCTATTTACACTAAGATAAAAATGTTAAAGAAAATCAGACGGTATATAAAATATACCAATATTCCGTACAAACAATGATTTTAAACGAAAACATTCCAACCGTTACGCGTACAAAATCATATTTCACGCACACGGAAGTATTCGCGCGACCAGTTTGGGCCGATCTAACAATATCCCGCTAAATGTATCAAGGATAAATCCTAATCACAACAGCAATCGTATACGCCCATTTAAGTGCCCTCTGTCACTTAGGAGGCCACACAGCGCAACGGCATAATCCGTTAAAGTCCATCGTTCGATGAATCATGCACTCCGACTGACTCCATCTTTGGTCAAATCGATCTAGCGATATATCGAAGAAAACATTCTGAATTCGACCTTACACTAAGCCCATTTTTATTAGACCTTCCATTGCCGATAAAAGTAAGGCAAAGACATCTCAAATATTATTGGTTAGGTCATTGTCTAATTAATAATGACATTTAACGAACAGGTGTCCGTTTGAAAGGAAAGGGCCAAATTATATTGGTCCCGTTTGGGCATCTGGCTCCATTTAAGGGTTGCGAGGCTGGTCCTAAACTGAGGACCGAGGTCGCAGAGTGCGTCGGTCTATTGCGGTGTGGCCAAGGTTGGCAAGGCAGGTTACTTTCCCACGGTTTTTGTAACTATCTTATGAAGATATGTCAATGTTATTCGTAATTCATGTCGTGATCAACATCGTTGCGCCTTTGTGGTAGTAAGACTACCGAACTCAGACTCTAGGTGCGAATGCCAGCAGAGATACATTTAATTGTAGTTAGTAGGTTTGGGTGGTAGTAAGAGTTACTTTAAAACCACCCGGCTAGAAACCACTGTTTTATCTATTTTTTTTTACATTAAGCGTTGTTATGTTTCGACAGGATAAGATAGAGTTATAAAATCTATACTAATATTATAAAGCTGAAGAAAAGAGTTTGTTTTTGTTTAAACGCGCTAATCTCTAAAAAATATCAGTCGGATTTGAAAAATATTTATGCATTTGATAGCCCAATTTTTGTGGAAGGCTATTGAACATCACGCTATGGCCCTTAAGAGTCTGAAAAAACGCTAAGCCGATACGAAGTACTTAATAAAGTAAGCAAAGAGCTAGATATATTCCACCAGAGCCTCAATATATGTTTGTTATGACAATTGAAGTTAAGAGGACATTAGATTTAATACCTATTTTTTATAACTAGTGGTCGTCCAGTGGTCGAAATTCGACTGGAATTTTTATAAAAAGCTGTTTACTAAACAATATTTTAAGGCTGCACGGATTCTATCCTAAGATGAAAAATTAAAAAAGATAGAATGCAAGTTTGGATTGGCATTGACAGATTTCGGCCGCTCCTCTTCCATTTTTGAAATTCTTGAAAAATGTATGAAACAATGTTTATTTAATTTAATGTATTTTTATGCATAATTAAAAAAAAATATTAGCATTCTGCACTCTTTCTCTATATAAACTTTAAGTGTGCGAAATTTCATACTCCTCCGTCCGCGCAATTTTCGTAAAAAGGGTACAAAGTTTTTGCTTCACGTATTAATATATAGGAGATAGATTAAGTATACGTTTATTTTTAGTATTTTTATTCAGCCGTTTCGATATGTTATATTTTATTTAGATGTTGTGCGCGGTTGTAATAGAGGTACAAATTCATAAATAAATAAATAATTGGGCATTTGGGCGACGCGAACGCGATGCCACGCGGTGGGCCAGGGGACAGCTAGTACTTTAATATAGAGCGATCAAGTTGGATCGACGAGAGGACATATTCGAAGGACACCTGCCTCCCACACCCACGCCTGCCTCCCACACCCACAGGTGGGAATTTAAGCACTGCCACGCCATATTTTTAAATGCCAATATCTATTTCGATATCGGTTATAACAAAAAATATCCATCTGTAAATCCAATATTTAATAAGTTGTAAGTCCGTATTGTCTGTAAGTTATCTTTGTGTGGTATTGTTTTATGTTGTTGTATTTCAATGTATGGCTTTTGTCGATAAATTCAATAAAGTATGGCACCCTCTTGGTTTTATACTAGACAAAAAATGATATCAGAAAATTTCAACTAACAGCGAAAAAAAATGTTTCATCATTATTTGATTGCTTGTCAGTTCTTTTTTTATAACGCTAAATACGAATGAAATTTGAGTTAATATTATTTCATCTGTCGCTAAAAGTGGCTTTTAGCACCAAACAATTTATTCTATTCAACAATTGTGACATTTAGCGCTAGTTATCAAAACTAAAGAAGGTTACAATATTTTTCGAAAGGTATCAGCATACTTCATATCTCAGAACACGGTTCCAGTAGCTAACATTAAAGATCTGTCGCCATTCGAAAGAGGCCTTTCGCCCCAACCAATTTCTTCTGCAACTATCATTGAAACCATGTTTTATCGATAGGTAGTTGTTGCAAATAAACAGGCATTTATTTTTGTTGGAAATAAAAACTTTGATTTGTATTATGGACGGATCGATTTGGGAATCGATTATCGAGATTCAATTTATTTAGTGGCATAATGGCCCCATCACTAATTGTTCTTTTTTTTCTTTGTTGGTACACTTGTCTCGGGAAGGCAACAATGGCTGGTTTATAGGTTATCGTGTGTTGATAATTAAATAGATTTTAAGCAGTAATAAGGGCATTTGGAGCCGTATTACTCTAATTAAGTGTATTGTGCAACCTGTGTTTGTGTGTGTGTACGTCGTAAGCGAATCGCATCGGGAGTACAATTCGCCGCTGTCGGCGTCTCCGCTGCTGGAGAAAGCAGGTATTTCCTCGGGGGAAAAGTGCACTTGGGATAGTCGTTGGGTGTGATTAGGGAACCCGAGAAGACCCGGACTCGGATTCCGGCCCCATCAGACCATATGGATCCCGTTCTGGACGGCGGGAGCGGCATGGAACTGTGAGTGGATTTTGTAGATTTTAAGGTGTAACCTAATTTTAAACAGTAGCATAGTGTGTGTTGTGGGTTTCCGCAACAGTAGTTATTAAAACTAAATTACGAGTATATTACTATAATTACCAATAAATATATAAATTGCACAACTACAGTTTAATCCTAATGAATTATGTGCGCGCGCAGTCAAGACTCCGTCATTCCCAGCATTATCTTAATTAAAACTAGTGCAGAGGTGAGCAGGAAACGCGCGGACGACTTTACATACATTACCGCACTATTAACCGACTTAACACTTATAGATGTGGTTAAGCCATAGACTAACCCACACTAATAGATAATACAAAAATAATTTGCAACAAAAAAATCAAAGCTCTGTGAATGTGGTCAAAAACAATATCGAATATTTAGAAGGTCTTTTCTTAAAATGTTTGTTTAACTATGGATAAGCTTTCGCTTTCATCTCTTCTGATGCTGGTAAGTACGAACGTGAAAGCGCACTTCATCCGGAATCCTGAAATCCCAAATCCGGAATCTGGAATCCGGAATTTCCTTTAGAGAAAAATAGCTAATCTTTAACTGTCGGAACACAAATGCTACTAGCACTGTTGTTACGGCGGCTGACTTAGATAAAACGGTTGTAGCTAGTCAGGTGGAATTAAAAAAATCCCGCCACAATCTAAAAAAGTACTACTCGTATATATACCCCTGCTGGGAAATCAAACCCTGGACCTCTTGGTCCAAGATCACTGGTCCAACCACTAGAACAATAAGAAAACCTGCCATAATTATTAATATTTTTTTTGGTCTTCTACATTTACGAAGTAGTTGGCTTAGCGTAAGACGGAAGGTAGAAGCGCATTCCAACAGAATCCTATGCTGTAAATAAATAAATAATAAATAATAAATGTTTCCTACACTCACACCAAGAAAAGCTTCCTTAAGAAACTCGAGAAATGGTTAACTAGACAACGGATAAACATACTTAATATGCTTAAATACATACTTATTATAAATAGGAAACACCCAGACCCGAAACAATTTAGAAAAACAGGTATTTCTAAATTGATCCGACAGGGGATCGAACCCGGGACCTCAGAGATGGCGACACCATGAAAACCGGTGTGCAAGCCACTCGACCAAGGAGGTCGCCTATAAGATGCTATAAGATGCTGTTACCTATCTGTAATCAATTAGGTCTATGGATCTAACTTACTGATTGTTATGGCTGTTATAAATAAATAAATAATTGCGTTGAGCTTGATTTGTTAAGAACCAGAGTCAAATGGGTTCTATGAACTGCACAGAACATTAAAGGTATTCGATTGTGGAAGGCTGGTAACTGCTCATAAAATAACAATGTCCCAATTTCTTGATAACTTTCTGATTAAGACAATCGCTTATGGGAATAAACTAGCTGTGGATATTATGAATTTCCTTATAAAATGTAAAGCATTTCTACAGAACAGAATAATGAGTGATTTCGTTTGAAAAGTAAATGAACATCATAAAGTTAAAATCTTATGATGAAGTACCACTAGTGGTTAAAGAGTTAAACAGACCTATGGTATTGTTATTATGAAAAATATAGAATAATAAACAACAACTTACCCTAACAAAGATCAGTAGTCTAGTGTCTCCGATTCTGTATTTTCCTTCCGACACCCTCACCATCGGGAATTGAGTCGGGCAGGAGCATCGCGCCACCAAATCCCTGACCCTCTCGTCCAGACTCCTCAAGTCATTCGTCACCAGCTGTGGCTGAGGACCTAGCGGCACCAGACCCAGAGCCGAATCGTCAGGTCTCAACTCCTCTCCTGCCAACTCCCTCTCAATCTGTTTCTCCATTTGCACGAGCAGGGGAGCCGGCATGCCGAGCACTGCACCTTTTCTGGCTACTTCGAGGAGACACAAGACCACATGCTTCTCATTTTTCCTCAAGCATAAATCGTCAGTTTCGAATAGCAGGCACTCCAGAATGCCCAACGCCCGGCGGCACCAATCGATGAAGTTGGATAGGTTGTCTCTGGCGAAGAAAGTGCCTGCTTTGGCGGCTGGCAGCATGTTGACCGGGGGCCTGGTGCGGAGAGTATTCGCCAGGAAGAGGGCGTCCTCGGCTTCTTTGACGGCAGACTCCAGGATCAATTTGGCGGATTCGCGGACTGCGTTTGCGTGCTGCAACAAACAAACGGATTGGTAAGATTCATAGCAAATAGCTAAGTAGTTTAGAAAATCTTAGGAGCACTTAGAGAAGAAAGACTACGTGATTTAGCAATGCTGTAATCTTTCCTTCCATACTTGGGAAAGCACGAAACCATCCCTGCTAATGACGACAGTCGCTTTGGCTATGGGTTGTGACCTGATCTCCCTACATGCTATTGTTAATGTGAGAAGACTTAAACCCAGCCGTATGAGATTTATAGGCACATGAAGTATTGTACAAGCTGTTTTACATTTGTACCACTAGATGGCGCTGTGCCTACTATAGTATATTTTCCTGCATCGCGGTATAAAGATGTTTATGACGTATCATAATACTCGTATAAAACCAGAAAAGTACAGTCATTAAGAATTAACGCTAAGATAATAAGTTATTTAGTAAATAAACAGTTCAACAGTCTTTAACACAGTAGTGTACTTTGTACTCCACAGTACTCCAGCCAGCGTTCAGTATTCTGACAGATTTATATCTCTTGGACAGTATTCTGTATTGGAAATATTGGAGTACCAATGTGTCGCATTAAAATTACTTGTTCATATATCTCATAAGTAGCTTCTACATTACTAATTGTCGTCTCGAAGTGGCTGGTAGCCTTTTTGTAAGTAATACGTGAGAAATTATAATAAGTTGGCAAAGGGACTATGTCTAAAAGGTTTTCGCAGTCCGAGGCTCCATTTGCAAGCTAAAGTGCACCGGTAAAGTCCGAATGCCGATGCAAATGCTGGGTCCAATTACCATACATTATTAGTTGGTAGTTGAATAGGGCTGTCGTAAGAAATTGATGGTTCAATAGATTGAAGTCATGAATAATAATAATAATAAATTGTCCTACACTCACACCAATTATCTGGCCCAAGAGAAGCTTCGTCATGAAACTCGTGATATGGTTACTAGACAACGGATAAACATACTTATAATACTTAAATACATATTTATTATACATAGAAAACACCCAGACCCGAGACAAATTAGAAAAAAAATAATTTCTAAATTGACCCGGCCGGGGATCGAACCCGGGACCTCAGAGATGGCGACACCATGCTAAAAACCTGCTATCAACCAATTTCAAAAATCGTAGAATTAAACGAATATTTATCCTAAAATTTGTCAGAAAAATTGCAAGTACAGACAGAGCTTACAGATTTATATAGTATAGTAGTATATCTATCTTATCTATATACAAAATTCTCGTGTCACATGTGAGTTGCCACACTCCTCCGAAACGGCTCGATCGATTTTTATGAAATTTTATATGCATTTTTGGTAGGTCTGACAATCGGTCGTAGTCTATTTTTTGTACCCCTGAGTTAAGGGTGGTCCACTCCAAAAACTTTTTTAGTTTTTGAAATTTTTCCCAATACAAAATGATTTGCTACGAAGACGTTTGGTACGAAGTCCGCCGGGTCAGCTAGTATAGATACAGATATTATCTGACCCGGCGCCGGACTTCTTACCGCTTTGACAGTTTTTATGACAACAAAACAAACAAAACATTAAATAGTTTACGCGTGTAAAAGCGTTTCAAAGAAACAAACTCTCTCTCTCTCTATATTAAGTTAGGATTTCAAATAAAAAAAGAGAAAAGAGTACAAAATAAAAGTTTTTTAACTAAAGGTGGCCTATTCTTGACTGGTATTTTTTAAGTTTTATTTGGCAGAATATTTATAACAAGAAGTAACATTGTTTTTAAGTAATATTGGTGTCAAAAGATTTTGAAGAAGGTAAACCATTAATTTTAAAAAAACCTTTAAAGTTCGAAAAATATTACCAATGAGGTTTGAACATGACACTTTATAGCTTAACAAGTAAAAGCATCTGAAACAACAGTACTAACACCAGCCCTACATCAACAGCAAGCGCCCAGAGCTAAACGTGCAAAGAACAGGACATTTCGGTGTTGGCTCACAAGCGAAGATGTTAAAATTGCTAGTTTACAACCAGACCCGAGTTTACAACCTAGTTATTACGAAAGCCCTAGGTACTAGGCACTATCGTCATCAAATCAAAGCCTTTACGATTGAATGGCATTATCTTGGAGCAGTTGAATAATAAAGAATGAATGAATGTCGTAATAAATCTTAAAATATATTTTATAAAACGAACGAGCTTACAGTAGTCGCATATGATGTGTAACGTTTGACATCTCACCTTAGTAATAAACAATTTTAATATTATATTCTGAAAAAAATGGGTCAGGTATTATTTGAAATGATTTTTCATATCAAAGAATAGTTATTTTTAATGAAAATTGTATTTTATTTAATTGACACTAAGAGTAATGCAATACCGCGCGCTAATTCGTCAAATCAAATGGCGCGCGCTTGCGTGCTTCCCCGACTTCCTGTTACACACTTCCGTCCCATTTCACGAAATCACTCTCACATTTTGCAAGAAAGCGAGAGGAAAGATGTTACACATCAATATAATTGTAATGAAACTTTATTTTTATTTTGAGGTTATTTTACTATTTTTATTTTATACGTACTTTTTTACCACAATATCCAATGAATAGTGATAACGTGAATTGTGATGTCATTAAAAAAGCGTTGATAAAGTTAAAAGAAATATACTAGATAATAGAAAATAAAACAATCTACCGAATAACGGAAGTGAAAAACATTCTCAAAAAAAAATATCGCAACAAAATAAAAAATATCGCTTTTATAAAGGAATTCGTACTTGTTTAGATATATGAGTAGTTATATAAGCTTTTGTATAGGGAAGCCACGTCTGCATGATAATCAAAAACATATACAACCTTATTTTTAGTTTATACGAAAACCGAAACACGGGTCAAATATTTTCATTTAAAGAATCCGTACAAAAAAAAATTAAAATAATATCTTGAAAACTCACAAAGTTACAAGCTTTTTGTGCTGCCCCGTTGTGTGTTTTTAGTAGGGAATAATTTATTTGAGATTTTTTAAATATTATTTGGTCAAAATGTAACATGGTATAAAAAATATTGAAATCGATTCTATTACTGATTCTGAACAAACAGTTTTCAGGTTTCGTATAAACTAAAAATAACATTGTATATCTTATGTACAGTACAACCTTTATCGCGTTATCTCAAGTCACATGCATGCGTGTGACCTGCAGTTGGTAGACGCACCACGTCCGACATCGCATATGCATGCATGCAACAGTACCAGTTACTTGAATGCATTGAAGCTGAGTAGCATGACAATGTGTACCGCAATTCCTACTAACTGTTTGTTAAATACATTGAAATTGATTAGTATCAGTAAAACGAATTGATAGTCAATTGGATTATAATTGATAGATTTGAAGCTTTATCTTTTCCTAGTAATCTATTTACGTAATAGGAAAGTTGTCAACAATAATTAATTCCATAACATGACGTGACCGTTCTTTAAAACATTAACCTATGTTTTATTTGACTTATGCATTAATTTCAGTAACCTTTAAAAAAAATTATAAACACTCAATTGACGGAACAAAATCGTGACGTCATAGTTTGCCATTCCCATACATTCCCAATTACTATAATAAAAAAACGCTTTGACAGTCGCTAAAAGATTCTCTATTGACTGACTAGTCGCCAACCCAATTAGCTTGAGACTACAAAGGATAGAAGAATTACTAGTGGAGAACAAAGCAGTTAACGAAAGAAGCGAAAGACTGCAGGAAGAAGCAAACAAAAAAATCGCAGAAAAGATAGAAGAAATGGCAAAGGAAAAAGGTAAAGAAGAAAAGCCGCAGAAGGCAACGTACGCAGGAGTAACCGCAGAAGGTCGGTTGAAAACCACACCCAGAACTCTCCACTCCCTCATCGTGGCGTCGACCGACGTAACCCTGACCAGTGACCAAGTTATGGAAACGGTCAGGAAGACGGCGGACACCGATCCTGATGGGGAGTGGATACAGGTCCAAAGAGTTCGAAAAGCGAAAGACCAAAAGGTCATTATCGGGTGTGGTACGGAGAGAGATGTTGAGCTTTTAAGCAAGAAACTAGAGAAGGAGAAAACATTGAAAATAGAAAGGGCCAAAAACAAGAATCTACTAGTAATAGTAAGATACATAAGGGGGGACAAGAAGAAAGAACAAGTAGAGCAAGCAATAAGGAGGAGGGTAGGAATAAAAGAAACCAAAGATGGGAAAGATGAGATAGAAGTTGTGTTTGAGAAGCAAACAAGGAATCCGCACGTGGCACATGTAGTGGTCAGGGTGGCCCCGGCAATATGGCAGCAGCTGACAGAGGCGGGGACTCTTCAGCTACAGTGGGGAGTCTCCAAGGTAGAGGATCAGTCCCCGCTGATCCAGTGCTCCCGCTGCTTGGGCTACGGCCACATCAAGCGGGTCTGCCAGGAGCGGCTGGACAGCTGCAGCCACTGTGGGGGTAACCACCTCTACGCCGCGTGTACGGAGAAAGCAAGTCCCCCCCGCTGCCTTAACTGTGAGAGAGCCGGCCTCGAAGACAAGTCCCATAATACCTTTAACGAGGTGTGCCCGATAAGGGCCAAATGGGACAGGCTGGCTCGTGATAAGGTAGCGTATAAGTGCTAAGGGCAAAATAGCGTCAGCTCCCACGGCAAACAAAACATTTAAGTCGTTAAATAGATGCATTGAGAACACCAGTTTGAATGAGTCGACGCGTATATTGGCCGGAAAACTTTATATGGAGATTCCCGGTGAGGGAGAGAACGAGGACCACACAGAAGCGAGAAGAAGGGCAGCCGAAACGAAGGAGGGAAACAAAGATGACCTTTGCAACCCTCCATTCGTGGAGGCTGTACCTCTGCAAGCAGTGGTCTCGTTCGAACCCATGAGAGTTCCGAATCATAAGAGCGATACGGCCAATATACGCGTAATAGAGTACACAAATATTATCACACAAAAGACACACAGAACATACACACAAGCTAGGGACACATTGAAACACAAAAACACAATAGGCAAGACCAAATACGAGGCAGGATATTTATTGGGGAAAAATAAAAATTGTATAAACAATATGGCTAACGATGAAAAGAAGTATTATAAACAAATAAGACATTATAAAACTATTGCAAATAAGATAAAGAGTAATACAAAACATGCAGAGAAACATGTATAAAACAGGAAATTTAATAAAGAAATGTATTAATAAATAAGAAATATATCTTTATTATGAAATGTGATAAAGCAAATGTAAATAGAATAAGAAATATAAATAAAAAGTAAAAAATAAATGTAATTTAAATATAAGAAACATTAGATAAGAAATAATGTAATAGTATGTAAGAAATAATGTAAACAAAAGAAGAAGAATAATGTAATAGAAATAAGACATATTGTAAAAAGAAAAGAAAAGAAAGAAAAAGAAAGTATATTAAAAAAAGAAAAAGAAAAGTAAAAAGAAAAGATAAAAATATAAGAGTAGAGCTCTTCAAGCTCATGTCATTCCCCATTTGATAAGAAAAAAAAGATATAAAAGTAAACAAAGGCCTGCCAAGAAGCGGGGAGCAAAGATAAAAAAAAAAAAAAAAAAAAAAACCCAATTAGCTTAAGTCGTAGTGGATGTTTTTGTTTACATTCAACCATAACTGTTAAACTATAAAATATTTTTGGCATTTCCGATTATGGCTAGAAATGTATACAGTTTATTTTTCAGTTGCATTGCAAACATGATGTGGCACTTGCATACGCCAATGCCAACATAATATTAAATATGCGTGTGCCATAACTAATCTGTTCGCCCCTTATCTTGGCTTTGAAGCCATCATTCGCTCAAACTGCCTCCTTGATCAGCAAAGTGAGTAGTTCCAACAGCATCCTAAAGACATTGGCAGATCGCTTCACAACAACGCTCCCCGTGACTGTCAATCTTCGTACAAAGGACCACCACCTTTGTACGAAGATTGACAATCACGGGGACTTACCCTTTCTCGTAATGCTCACTCCTAATAGCACAACACTTACAATATTTTAAAGTTTTATATTAACCCATATGAATGAAAATTCTCGCTTTCTATATTACACAATTTGTGGGAGTGATTTCGTGAAATGTGACGGAAGTAGGAATAACAGTGTGACAGGAAGTCGGAGAAGCGCGCAAGCGCGCGCCATTTTGTAATTTTAAAATCGATAAGAATATTAATATTATTATTATATTGTGTCATTCGACTATCAAAGGACATTTTGATATGTCGAATATGTCTTCTAATGAGTATTTACTGCATTTATTTTACAGTTATAAAATGATGTAGGTAGGTTATACCTGACCCATTTTTTTCAGAATATAATGTTAAAATTGCTTATTAGTTAAGTGAGATATCAAATGTTACACATCATATGCGACTACTGTAAGCCTCGCTCGATTTTTATTATCTACAGATTTGTTAGAATGACTTTAACCTTTTTACCGCCAACAACTTCTATAGAAGTTCGAGATTTTCGTGCCGTCCACGCCAGCACTTCTATAGAAGTTCTTCTTTGTACCTACTTTATTAAAATACATTTGTACGTTAGCGTACAGCGGGACATCGCGTGCAGGATAGTTGGGCGGTGAAAAGGATAATTATTGTTTCATTTAACTATATCGAAAAACAATTTATGTTACGTCTTCTCGCTCACATTTTGTATTTATTTACCGAGACGTGACGTTGAACGTAAATTATGAATAACATTTTAACGTAATCATACTAATATTATAATTATTAAAAAGGAAAGTTTTTTGTATGTTTGTAACGAATAAACTCAAAAACTACTGAACCGATTTAAAAAATTCCTTTACCATTAGAATGCTACATTAGCGCTGAGTAACATACGCTATATAAATAAAAAAATTAACGGGCCGCTAGTATACAATATGTAAATTTTCTGTCATCATCATCATCATCACCAGTTCGTTGTTACGAGTACGTTCCTGTCCCTGTGGATGGTGAGGGAGATCGGGACATACTCCATGATGAGAGCTCAGTGCGGTGCGGTGGTTGCAAACGTCTGCTAAAGCAGTTGGGACCAACGGCTTTACAGACCTTTCGAAGCACGGAGGAGCTGGAGTCGATACATTTTGTTTGATGGGTGACCCATCCGATGACTGGCCTTTGCGAAATTTGATTAACCTTAGCACTCGCAGACCGGGCGCGTTGACCACTGCGCCATCAAGCTCCTCAATCTAATTTCGCATTATCTCCTCATTTTCTGTATTGCTGAATAGTTTTTATAATTTTGAAACGGAACGAAACGATATTGCCTCAAGTGGGACTCCAATCTACAAGCTATAGAGTATAGAGCATTGGTTTAAGTTGTAGTATACCTACGGTTTTTTTTTAAAACATTGTTCTGATTCCTATTTAAGTAGCTAAAGCACTCGTGTCATAGAAATCAGAAACAATGTTGGTACCAAAACTACCCAGACCCGACACTATATCGAAAAGTTCGTTTTCGACATTGACCCGACCGGGAGTCGAACCTGGGACTTCAGAGTTAGCGCCGCCCAAAGTCCGGCGTCCAAGCCACTCAGCTACGGAGGTCAGTCTACGCGTTTTTCTTTGGATTTAAATATACTTACTGGCTTTAATAAACAAAATTATATTTTTTTATCTTTCATCTTTACTTTAGATCTATAAAGATTGTAGATCTATAAAGTTTATCACGCCCAATTTGTACCTTGTGTAAGATAGATAATAACAGTAATTAGACAATGAGTTCGACGCGTATCGATTTATAAAGTGTTTATTATAGATCATTAGCATTGATCTAACAACCGTTTAAGGCGCAGGCGCGGCGCCAACTGTCAAATCACCATAATTTCACAACGCAGTGCATTTTTATTGCGCTATTGCCTTAGCTAAATTATTATCAAGTAGTTGGTTAATATCTGTAAATTATATTTTTTATGTATTCTGTATTTTAGAATGGACAAGCGGATGTTTATCTTTACCTTTTAGAAACAAGATTTTTATATGTTCTCTAGTAGTAGGAAAGAAAAAGTTATATTCGTCAGTGTTAACCATTGATGAACAGAACAGTTACTATGGAAAAAAAGTGTGAAATGGCAATTTTTTATTATATGAAATTCGTCTTCTGGGCAGTCGCTCATAATCGAACCTGTGACAGAGTTTTACAAGTATCAACGCCAATTTATTTATTTATTTTGTTTATTTGCTTGTTGTAAGATTTACAGTCATATAACAATTGTTACAAGACAATTTGAGTTAACCGATGACATTTACAGATCTCCGCATTTCATACTAGTTTTATTTCATACTAAAGTTACTTTATAGTATAATCTATGTAGGTCACTGCAATTTGCCTACCGCACTCTATAATTATATAAAGTGCAATCTATATTAAATTTTAGTGAACTTTAACGACCTTTAATAATTAATTATGACTGCCTTGTATAGGCGAGCGCTTTGGGCGGAATTCGAACCCACGAACCATGGACAAACACTTGAAATATTTAAAAACCAGTGTATTAAAAACTCAATTGGATGGGTTATTATGGGTTGAGAACCATCTATGACCACCATCTTCTTTATTTAATAAGAAAATTTTTGTACCCCTTTTTCACAATATGCGCTCAGGGAGGAAATTTTGCATAGTTAAAATTCATATGGGAAAGAAGTATAAAAAAAGTATTATTGTTATTATTATATTTATGTCTATTACCTAATATGTTTTTTTTGAGAGTTTGCTAATTGGTGCTGGAGGAGCTCGGTGTGCGATTGCTGTAATTAAGCAACTTTCGCAAAGGACGGTCATCGGATGGGTGACCAAAATTTTATCATCTCGAGCTTTTCCGTGCTTCGGAAGGCACGTTAAGCCGTTGGTTCCGGCTGCATTAGCAGTCGTTAACAACCACCAATCCGCACTGGGCCCGCGTGGTGGGTTAAGACGGCGCATTGGTAATTTACGTGGCGGGGATCTTGATTTTTCTCAGCAATTACAAAACATATGAAAGTGATATTTGATGACATGATTTTTCATTTAATTGACTTCATTTTGTTAGTTGCAGAAACACGATTTTTCAACTTTTATAACAGAGAAAAAAATATCAAAGTAACCTCTTTTAAAACATAGATTCACATTTTACAGGCTAACCAGACCGATTTAAGCATCAAAATCACACTTTAAAATTGTAGTTAATTTTTTTTAAATAATTTGTAGTTTTAATTTGAAGGAAAAAAAACAGTTTTTCTTATGGTACGGGGCGCAAACGCTCGTATCAAAACGTATGAGATTTATTGTTTAGCGATGCGTCGCCTTAAGGCCCATTCTCCCTATCCACCCATAGGGAAGCAGCAGTGGGGACATAGAAATGAGCTGATGGTGTGGTGGATGGTTAAGTTCTAGCATTCCGGACAAACCTCAGTGGTTTTTAATCGGCTATGATGCAAAAGTATTGTATGTTTTAGTGTAAATATATTTTTTTTAAATTTGGTTTCCACTATATTTACGTATCAATTGCATTTTTTTTTCCTTTAGTTCACATCTGATAATTATCACCAGTCGAGACAAAGTCAAGGGTACAGCCTGTACCTACGGTACTCAGTTAAATTGGAATACGACAGGATTAAAGTGGAACCGTACTTTTTAATTGAAACATCAACACCAAGGATTTTTATTAAAGACGACATGACATGCAAACACGCCGTGGCTCCACAGCAATACTGCAAATTGGAGGCGAGCAAAATAAGCTTTCTCATTCTCGTATTACGGTATACAATCAAATAACTACGGGACGGTAATGAAAACTGTATTCACTTTATATTGAAAATGTCGAAGGGCGTACTGAAACCTCCTTATTATGAGTCGTATCATTATTTACCCGCAGACTTGTTTTTAATTCTTTTTATGACCACAAATGCTGGGGTGGAGGTAACTTTTTAGTGGTGACTTTAAAGGTGGCTACACACGAAGCGGGTTACCTACTGGAGTGCAAAAGCCGTATCATCGAATTTTGTTTTCTTCAAAAACCTTTCAACGAATTCTCTATACTGCGATAATCAACGATTTTCCTAAGTAACATAACTACGCAGTAACAAGAGGTCGATTGAACAAGGCTTCGCAGTAAGTATTCGATGTAACGAAATATCGCAGTAACAAGACGTCGATTCAACAAGGCGTAGCAGTATGTCGTGGAACGGTTTTCGAAGAAACAAAATTTGGTGATACGGCTTTCGCATTCAAGTAGGTAACCCACACGAAGCCGACAATCATGGCGGTTTTATTTGCCATTCCATCCATCACGTCAAAACGAGGGTTTTATGGCATGCAAACAGCGTCTCCTGGTGCCAAACCACACAAGCAGACCACATCACAAGTGGCGTAGACATTCGATGTGTATTGTAAAAAAGAAATGTACGCTAGATCTAGTCGTTCACAGTCAACATTTCGATGAACATAATCATTGTTGATCAAAGAACATCACCAATAACCATGGTATTGCTGAGTCTAATTTCTCTTAATATTGCTTAAGGCGACACGTGGAAAAAATACATCAACTTTTATCGAAAGTTGTAGGAGTATGACAAGACCAACGAATCTGAAATTTTGATATATATAACTTCATGTTTCATGGTCTTTAAAACCCTTGCTCAAAAACACGATTGTGGCAATTTTGGCTCGATCGTAATTCTTTACGAAAACACCTCTAAAAATCATTAATGCTATAATTACAATGAAATTACTTAATCTATATGTTTTCAAATCACTCAAATTATTGATAACATCAATATTCGTAATTTAGTTGCTGCATATTTTGATAACTAAAACCAGTATTTTTTTAGATTCTGTTAATTTGCGGTCTCAATTGTCGCAGGCGCTACGTTTAACATTTTTTATAAAATTACTGGTTATAGTTATTAAAATTTGCAGCAACTTAATTACGAATATTGATGTTATCAATATATCTAAATGATTTGAAAACATATCTATAGATTAAGTAATTTTATTGTAATTATAGCATTAATGATTTTTTAGAGGTGTTTTCGTAAAGAATTAAGTACGATCGAGTAAAAATTGCACAATCGTGTTTTTGAGCAAGGCTTTTAAAGACAAAGATATGAAGTTATCTATATCAAAATTTCAGATTCGTTAGTCTTGTCATACTCCTACAACATTCGATGAAAGTTGATGTATTTTTTCCACGTGTCGCCTTAATGATTAATAATGTTAATTGGCATGTTCGAGTGCTAGCTATAAAAAATGTTGCATCCTTTCATAAGCTTAAAAAAACATTTCATTAATAATATGACTCAGCTCTTCTCATTGCTTATTCTTCTGTTTTGTTCACACAGAAAAACAGATCACCTGCTTCGTAGTTGACATCCCATAAAATTTAAATGAGAGTATATGTCATTTTTGGCAACGAAAACTGTGTTGGTCACTGGGCTTAGTGTCGAACACCACTGGCGCCACACCAATAGGCAATGAATACTGATATAAACATTGAATCTGAACTGTCAGATTCAATGTTTATATTAGTATTCACTGCCTAGATACACTGGTATCTTGACATATTATTTAAATTTTTAACTATCATACTAATACTCGTATTATAAAGAGGAAAGCTTTGTATTTTTGTACGTTTGCAACTAATAAACTCAAAAACTACTGGACCGATTTAAACAATTCTTTCACCATTAGAATGCTACATTAGCGCTGAGTAACATAGGCTTTAAAAAAGAAATCTCCACCCGTGCGAAGCCGAGACGGGCCGCTAGTTAAGTAATATTTTATTGAATAGGTTAATAATCTTTTGGCATAATAACTTGTAATCGTTTTGGATTGTTCTGTAAACTTATAAGCCTTTTTTTTTAAACAAATAAATAATATATTTTTTTAAATACAGTGAAAAAATTAAACGCCTACCCGACCCAGCCAGGAATAAATTAATTAATTAAAACCGGTATAGAAATAGAGCTCTGCTAAATAAAACGATCTCTATAGTATTTGATTTGGCATAGCACTAGGCCCGCTCCAAAAAGCACGGTGTCTCCAGCCACTTGGCCACTGGTACCAGAACTGTGTTACGTTGCGTGCCACCCACGCGCTGTTCATTGTCTCTGCCTACCCACAGATCATCATCGTGTGAAGTCATTAATACCTGTTAACATCACCGATGGTGAATCACTTTCTTGCGTTACTAACGGTACTCGATAAAGCCGAGTTACTTGCAACAGGTACTTCAAATATAATTTAAGACTCTTTGGGTACTTTAATGTGTTCAATGCTAAATTAGGTACCTACTTATAGATTTATTTATACCCAGTGGTCGAAATTCGACCGTAATTTTATCAAGGCTGCACGGGTTATATCCTAAGCAATGAAAAATTAAAAAAGATAGAATGTGAGTTTGGATTGGCTTTGCTTTGACAGATTCCGGCCCCTCCTCTTCCATTTTTGAAAATTTTGAAAAGAGTATATTATGCGTGTGTGTCAAATACATGATAGAGTGTATAATGTTTGTTTTATTGATAAATGTATTTGTAATACATAATTTTAAAAAAATATTAACATTCTGAGGAGCTCGATGGCGCAGTGGTTAACACGCCCGGTCTGCGATTGCTGAGGTTAAGCAACTTTCGCAAAGGCCGGTCATCGGATGGATGACCAAAAATTTATCATCTCTCGCTCCTCCGTGCTTCGGAAGGCACGTAAAGCCGTTGGTCCCGGCTGCATTAACAGTCGTTAAGAACCATCAATCCGCACTGGGCCCGTGTGGTGGTTTATGGCCCGTTCTCCCTATCCATCCATAGGGAAGGCTCGTGCCCCAGCAGTGGGGACTTTATGAGCTGACGATGACGATGATTAACATTCTGTTCTCCTTCTCTATAAACTTTAAGTGTGCGAAATTTCATACTCCTCCGTGCGCGCAATCTTCGTAAAAAGGGGTACAAAGTTTTTGCTTCACGTATTAATATAGGTATCTAGGTAGATAAATTCTTTATTACTTACACACAAATGATAACAAACGGAAAACAACGGATATGGGCAAAGGCGGTCTTATCGCTCAAGCGATATCCTATGTGTTGATTTGTAGAAACTCCTAGAAAACCTCTCAATAGCCGGCTGAAAACGTGGCAATGTTAGGTTCAGAAATTCCTGCAACCCTTTAACAGGCAAAGGGATGTATATTCCCACCACATTTTGAACTTTATGTCATAGAGATAAGATTGAAAACCAATGAAATATTCATATATGTTATGCCATATTAAGGGTTAACAATAGTACATAGGTAGAAGCGATTAGTTAGTTTTATCGACTGCTAACTTACGACAACTACCAAGCCGACAGGGCATACCTAATTATAATTTAGTCTCTAATCAAGTGACCTGCCTATACGAAAGTTGTTTAACAAGCTTATCAACAGCTAAAAAATAGACGTGCTGAATGGGTAGTACGTAAAAAATGTTTGGACGATTCAAAAGCACTTTTTTTAAGTTTATTTAAATAATAAAAAAATTCTTTGACTTCGACTTTGACTTTGATTACAACCCAAACATTAGTCTGCACTATTGAGCTACTCTTGACATCTACACAACCCGCTATACACTACTTCAAAGTTTATACTGACACCCCCTACCAACCTTCCGGTTACAAAGTAGGTGTCAGAATAACCTTGCGCAAGCACAAGGGACCATCTACGTCAGGTCATAACGCCAGATCAGAACACGCCGGTACGCATCCTTCATCCAGTACTTTTAAGACTAGTGTCTCAAGCTAGTCGCCCCGTGGACACGTATAGTCCACTACCTAATATCCAGATAGGTCACCGGAGCTGTAAGCTCGCTCACTTCTCGTTGCACTAAGAGCACAGTACCACACACAGTACTCGCAGTGTACCACTGCTTGGGCCGTCAGCTCTAAAGCCGACTACCAAATGTCCTCTTTGGTGGCGGAGTTGTAAGCACACTCACTTCTCGGTACCCATCCAGGCACCTGATCAATTCCAAATTCCTACGCGGCTGATTAAACCGGAGGCCTTTGCATCTAGCGGGCACCTCTACTAGTTCTCCGGACTAGTACCGGAGATGTTGGAGTAACTACTCAGTGAAAACCACCGAGCACCACACCAACTAAGGGTAACTCACGTACCCCGCAGATCTTTTCGCTTCAGGCCCCCACCGGACCGCTACTAAGACCCGCTCGCTATGCACGAAATGGAAGCCTGGCCAGACCAACCAGGCAGACGAACATTCCCACTTCTATAGCTAACCACATGCCACCACGAGTCCAACCCATGTCCGGGGCCTGCCGGAGACGCCCGCGAAGGCATAACCGGCAGGGGGCCTAGGATCCGGAACTCCCGTGGTACCCTTGAAAAGACAGCCGGACCCGTAGTTCCAGCTGCCATACCCTACCTATCAGGGTCAGTAGATAGGGACATCTACAGTCATATGTATCAACCACAGAACAGTTAATATCTATTCCGTGGTATCAACTATTGTATTATGTAGTACATTATAGCAAACTAGCGGCCGCTCGCGGTATCACCCGCGTGGTTCCCGTTCCCTTAAGAATATCGGGATAAAAACTATCCTATGTGTTAATCCAGGTTATAAATTATCTGTATGCCGAATTTCATCCAAATCCATTCAGTAGTTTTTACGTGAAAGAGTAACGAACATCCATCCATACTTACAAACTTTCGCGTTTATAATATTAGTAGGATAAACAAAATACCTTTACACTTGCTGCTATAAATACTACTGAGCATTTCTGATCCACCTCCCCATTCCACCTCGACACAGAATCCAATTTGCCCTAAATACCGTCAAGGCTCCGCAAAAGTCCTTGAACTATGTCGGGGCCCGAAGCCTCTCGCGGCCCCGGGTAGTTCCTTGAACCCTGTCCTCGTATCAGAGGTCGCCCTTGCAAAGGCCTTGGCTGTGGCAATGTCCTTGGCCCTGCCTGAGGCATCCTTGTAGCGTAGCTAAGTGAGAGTTACGTTCGAAGGCTGTCAGAAAACAACAGATGTCTGTTTAAGTCAATTAGAATTTTTTCAGTGATTACTTTCTTGAGTAAGTAAGTTCACCTGGGAGCTGATTACCATACGTACCAATTACCACCGCGATAACAGTTGATTTGTTTTGCTAATACTCACTTAAAGAGTAATGACTACGTGTTTGTGCAACGAGATGATAATCAAAGCTTTCATCGTACTTTACATAATATAGGTAGGTGACCTAGGCATATCTTTTTATAGCCGACGTTTTGACGAGTTGTACTGACAGTTGTTATGGGCTGACTTAATTTTATATTAATACGTGAAGCAAAAACTTTGTACCCCTTTTTTACGAAAATTGCGCGGACGGAGGAGTATGAAATTTCGCACACTTACAGTTTATATAGAGAAGGTTATCCGAATGTTAATTTTTTTTTTAATTATGCATAAAAATACATTAAATCAATGAAACAAACATTACACACACTACCATGTATTTGACACACACGCATACTCTTTTTGAAAAAATTAAAAATGGAAGAGGAGCGGCCGAAATCTGTCAATGCCAATCCAAACTCACATTCTATCTTTTTTAATTTTTCATTGCTTAAGATACAATCCGCGCAGCCTTAATAAAATTACTACTAAGGCTGCACGGATTGTATCTATTGTATTAATATTGTAAATTTTCATCACTTTTTAAAGATTAAAGAATGCAATTGCTTTATTTAGTATACATTGAAGAATTTATACTTTGTTTTATTAATCCTAATCTGAAGATTAAATCTTTTCTAAGATTGTTTTATAAAATTTACGTTTACTCATAAGTATATGGTTTTAGTTCACTAAGTGTTCTTCTCATCATTATACAGAATGTTTGGTAATACGTGTATCTTCCCGAAACGTACCCATGTCATCAACATGTCTATATAAATACTATGCCACAACGTCAGAAAATGGAAATTGTAAAAAAAAAATGACTTTCCATACTAACTTCATTAGCTGATGGGTCATTTTGTATGGAGAGTTGAATTTTTTTTTCTACAATTTCCATTTTCTGACGTTGGCATAGTATTTATATAGACATGTTTTTACATGGGTACGTTTTGGGAATATACACATATTACCAATCACCTGTAGGTATATCTACTGATTTGTATTACTAATGATACAAACTATCAAAATAATGATGAGTTATTGCTGTGATCAAAAAAGATTTCATAACTTCAAACAATGCGATTAATTGTTTAAATCTTTCCCAACCTCCAAACTACCTGTAGGTAAAACAATGTACAAATCCAGAATTGCAATTGAATCATAATTCAATAATATCGATAACAACCATTAGTAGTGGTTTCGCAGATTCCGTAACCGTTGCGCCAAGCCACGCGCCGGCGCCGGCGCCGACTCTTCGATACTCCAATCGGTACCTACCAACAATTTATTCGATTGTAAACAATCCATTAGTTCCGAATTCCTGTAATAGGAGCAAGGATTCTAACCGGCTACATGTTCTGGTTAATTAATAGCTTTTGCATAATACGATTTTGTACGAAAACATTGTCCGTTCTACATTAAGAATTTATTAGGTAGCCCAGAGGAATAAATACTTGCGTCGACTTGCAATTACAACTAACGACTTGCGCCAATGGTTAATTTATAATTCACAACTTCAAATATTTGATTCAGTTAAGATTATAAAAAAAATTGCTCGGATGTCTCTACGCCATCAGTTCGTAAGTCTACTCAGGGCGGAGACCTTATACTGTGAAGAACCGACAACAATGTAAATCGTCGCCGTAGAGCGAAAAGTTAATAAGTCGACATTTGGCCAAAATTGAGTTAGAAACATAATCAAATTCTCCAATTTTTTCTGCACAATTTCAACCTTATTGACATTAACTTTACATTTGCACTACTCATTGACAGTCGAAAACTAACCAAGTTCGTTTAATACTGTTTTTTTATGAGGCAGCATTGCAAATATGTTAGCTAAGTCGAGTTGGTTATTTCTCCCTATTACACAATAAATCATAATTAGAACTCGATCCATACCAAAATTGAGTGAAAAATCACTAACTCTCTTCTATAACTCATTAACTAAACATATCGGTATAGGATTTGAGGGTAAAAAATAACTAACTTTGTTTTTGTCATTATCTCAGTAATTCAACGTAATAAGTTGAAAGTTAATATTTCCTTATGAGCTTATCTGTTCTTTAAGATATGAATCCATAAAATTAGAATTATCTCATACCAAAACTAAGTTATGATTTTTTTTTTTTTTTTTTAATTTTAAACCGTCATTACTCAGACACGTTTTAAACCTATTTAGTGACTTTTCGCTCTACGCCGACGAAATACAAGAGCATATTTTTCTACCTTTCTTATATAGCGTCAAATATTGGAAAATGCCAAATCATAGAGTAATTTCCAATACAAAGAATCACAAAATATCAACAATAACATGTAATCTATCTATCCATATATATACTATATATATATCAATTGCTGTTCGTTTGTCTCGCTAAAACTCGAGAATGGCTGTACAGATTTGGCTAATTTTGATTTTA
The DNA here is from genome assembly GCA_947562085.1 of Eudonia lacustrata. Taxonomy (NCBI): domain Eukaryota; kingdom Metazoa; phylum Arthropoda; class Insecta; order Lepidoptera; family Crambidae; genus Eudonia; species Eudonia lacustrata. The sequence goes on from OX387329.1 coordinate 1,175,133, forward strand.
AAATATTAGTGGCAAGTACAGGGAAGGTTTAAGCGGTGAGAAACATAAATAATAAGTAACGGAAAATACTAAAAACGACAATTTCATTTTCCAATACAAAATGATTTGTTTGTTTTGTTGTCATGGAAACCAAAGAGAATTTAATCACTTGATGGAAACTGTCAAAGCCGTACGAAGTCCGCAAAATATAAATAAATGCCTAACGACATATTCTGTGGCTGTAACTTGCGTCCAATAACGCCAGTTCTGTTTAAAATAACCATAGTATTTTTATAATATTATGCAAAAAGACAGCCCAAACTGCAATGGATGAGATAAAGCTGTTCAGCAATGCGCCACCATTAAACCGATCCCTTATCCCCGCTCCATCACCGCCGCACCGCCTTCCTTTTATTTGTAGCAGATATAGATAATGCCTTCGTAAACACGGGACAGGATAGGGCAGTTAATACTGAAAGCGGTGCTTTTGAAAATGTAGCATCGGCTAACTTTATCATAGATAGAAACAATGTTCGCGATGACACCAATGTGGCAGCTTATATGGCAGACTGAACTTTTCGGGCAGAAGCTATGAAATAAAATCTTTATATAGAGGTAATAGGATACTTCCTATCAAACGGAATATGCTCGAAAGATAATAAGATCTACTACTTTCGATTACAAAGTCTTTGGGTCGAGTCAGGTATATCGAGTTAGTATTTAACTTCATTGCCAGTAAGTTCTACTCTTTTTTCTAAATGTTCTGTTTGCCGGATAACCTCATTGTCTTCTGGCAGTGTTTCAATATAGTACAGCTTTCGATATACCATCCCTTTGCTCATAGCGCTCCTTCTTATATTGCTCACGATATTTTTATTTTCTGCACTCTATTTTTCTTGAGGAATTTAATCAGCGGTTCGTTCTTCAAGTATCGACAGACAGGTACGTGAGAACATCGGCATACTACAGCCGTGGGAGAGAACACCGCTAATTATCCAGCTTAATTTATAGCCTCTAATATCAGATAACTTTGCAATTATAGACAGACAATTAATGATAGTTTATTTATTATTTGTTTGGATGATCATTTACTTGCATATGAATTTGTAATGTGAGCTGATACCCACATAATTTTGAGCATTACCTATTCAAGATTAATTTGACTTGACAGATTCGCTATCATTAGTAATTTCTGGCCCAAAATAGTATAGCTTGAAAAAAGCGTTGAAAATTTTTCTACAAGCGGGATTCAAACTCGCACCCCATGACATACCGGGTCAGATGCACTTCCTTTATGCTATCATGGTTCCGTTTAACCCGCCGATGGTATAACAACAGTGTATAACTTCTTTTCGGAAAAGGAAGGTGCTTTAGGAGATTAAAGTTGGTAATAAAGTTTGATAAATTTAATTTTAATAATTCACTAACCCGCAATGTGGTGAGTTAAAGCCCAATCTCCTCATACGCTATTGCTTGGTCTAGTATTTTTCATGTGGAACGTTCATAAGCTAAAAGTGACACTCATCAATATTAGTCTATTGGGTAAGAATTTAAAATTGCACAAGTTTTTGTAACACACCTAAAAATGAAACAGGAAAACAACAATAAGAAGCGATTGCAAGTTGAAACGGAGGCTTCGCTCGTCGAGCACAACCTCAGTGTAGGTCAAGTTGGGCTGCGGCGTAACCACTTTCTTACTCATCTCGCCGAGAGTGAAGGCGGCCTTGAACCGCGCGGTGATCGAACTTTAATCGAGTCAAGTGTACAGTGAATGTCGGTGATGCGATTTTGATTGCGCGCCCCGGCCGGCCCCGGCCAGCCGCCGCCGCCGCCGCTGCATCCATATTTTGCGCCAAATTGGGTAACAATGCTGCGTGCATATTATTTTTGGATATAATTGGGTTTGTGACGAGCGCTGCTTTTGTTTTTGATAATTTTTAAATATTTCGATAAGGGTAAAAGTTAGTTGTCAGTACAATAAAAAAATTTTTGTCTAGCTAAAAACACTGAAACAATATAATACTAGATTACTACTTTTACATTAACTTTCATGCTCCTTTTATTTTTTTTATAAACCACCAGCCTCTTCCAAAAGTATTAGCTAGATAAATAAACATCTGAAAACCAAATAATATAAAATAAAGCTAACATTTAAGGGTTAAAACGTTGTAACTTGTGCATTCTAATTTAATTGATTAACCAAATGCCAGATAGCTTCAAAACTTAAGTTTAAACTAGGATTTCATTCAACTTAACGTTTGTAATGCAAACTGAATGGTCTATAGACCTTGTTTACACGTTACAATGTCCTAATCACAACATCAAATATCAGGCTTCAATTGAAAAATAAACAGAACCCATTCTGAGATGAACAATGTGCAAAATTACAATGGATACATGGGCATCTAAAATGCCAGTTATATCAGCAACACTGCAAACGACGCATTCAATCAAACAAACAATATATCATTAGAGTCCCAGATTACTGATAGCCGTGTCCAGGAGATGGCTTAACCGCTATTGTTCATTAATAATGATATATTTGAATTGAGAGATCACATCACAATTTGCAATCGATCGATGATCGCTTCTGTGAACTATTGGTGAAGGGCTAGTTCTGATATCCAAAAATCCTGGTTTTAATCATCAGGTCGGGTAAGTTGGTTTCGAATTGTTCGATGCCTAACCCGGATTCGGGATCACCAACCCGCATTTGGTAAGATACTGGTCGATTGTGGCGATGTAGCAGTGGGACAGATAAAAGCTATACTTTAAAATACGGAATACGAAACAAAAATAAATTTTCGGAAAACACACATTCTCTGCATCTTTTTTTTTGAAGCATGTATTTTAGTAAAATTAGTACTATGAAAATTAATATTTTTTTAAATTTAAGTACGAGTATAACTAACGTCTTTGAAACTAACAACAGCTTCCTCAATAGCATTTAATATTTACTTACAAAAAACTAGTTCATATTCTCCTTAATTTAATGGAAACCACGTACTTAAGTTGTAAGTAATATAATGCGGAAACAGCATGGCTTAGCGCTTAGCAGCAAATGAAGGTAATCACATAGTCTCGTGAAGTAACCGAGGCGCTATTAGTAACCGAGAAGAAGCCCACATTGTTTTATTAAAGAAGTCCTTCTAAAAGCAGCGAAAATTAGAGATATATTTTTCAACATGACTCAATCATCTATCATGCAAAGGAAATTAAATTTAAAAAAAATATGGTTGCTATAAAAATTTTCGAGAATATACTTTATGAGACCAACACTTGTAAATACAAACATGAAGCAAATAATTTAAACGAAGGACAACTTAAAGAATCGCCGTAAAAGGTTAGTTATGATCTTGATCTAAACGATCGGAACGTTGTTAATGAAGCCGGCTGGCACTTCGTAAATGGAGATACGCCTGTTCCTGCTCCGCAAGGCTCCGCCGATCTTAGATATTGTTATTGCAATGTCACGAGCAATCCGCATTTGGACATATCATTTCACGGCCCCGGCATACTCCACAACTGCCACATTCCTGATTGATAATGCTTCAAGTAACAAATCACTTCTTTTTAATTTTATAACCACCTTGTATATTTGTTAAACGAGTAATATCTGATGTCGGTCAATCTAGGTGATAACTGCAAATTTAGCAGTTTTTGATTAAGTATTCCTAATCTGTTGACAAATAATATTTGATTTTGACCTTCCAATCTTCAAGAATCGTTTTATAATATAGAGTCAGTAAATCCAAATCCCACAACCAACGTCAGAAAGGGCGAATCTTTGTCATATACGCTTTGTGTGTTATATCACACTGAAAAATGCAAGCTTTATACGGTATTTTATTAAAGCATTCAACTAAGAACATTGACATCGCCGGCTCCATAAACAATGCAGAGGGGTCCATTCATCAAAACTTAACGATCCTACGCGCCCAATAAAACGTTGTTTTATTCTTCCGTAATTATCCCATTTTCGGTTATCAAAATCGTAAATCTCACTCGATAGTGTGAATTTTTATATGAGTCAGTCACCCCTCGCGAGTTTGAGGAAGGTGTGTGGCCTTGCCTGGGCCGGCCTCGACTGGCGCGGGCGGCGCGCTCCAGCCCTTATAAGGCACACCGCGCGCCTGGCCGGCGTTTCCAGGTCACGTGGTATAATTGCATCTAAATTTTCACATTTATTGAAGTAGGAAATAGTTCAGGCACCACGCACATTCCTGACGCGTACTTGGTGCTAGTTGATCGACTGCTGAATGGACACGACGCTGTTATCGTGTGTGGTAATACTTTCACTGTGGGATTCCATGGTTTTGCTTAAGAGTCACCAGGCAGTTCCTGATCAGTTTCAGAAAGGAGCTGTCGCCATAATACTTATTAGATAATTGAGATTTTTTCAAAAGCTACTGTATTGCAATGAAATTATCATAATCTGCTCAGTAGCATTTGTTACATCAAATTGTTTAACAGAATCCTGCAACCCCTATTTCCCTATGACTCTTTACGCGTCGAAAGCACGCTTTTTCTCTGTCAAAGATACATTACATCACATTCAAAGCCTTTTTATGTAAATCTGCTGAATAATTGAATTCATGGAATATATTACATTCATCAACAGCAGGATTGTTACTTCCATCAAAATAGTGTCAAAATCGATACAACGCGATGGATAGAAATCAAAAAAATATCAAAGTGGAAATTGTGTCTTTACAATTTATTAGGTTATTTAAACTATTTTAAAGCCAAGTTTTAAGGAACTAGCTTACATAACATAGCATTGTGGGGCAAATTTATTAATCATTTAGCCTATCAGTGATTTTAGCACCAACGTGTTTTTACCATAAAGTTAATATAATGGTTATTACATCGTCAGTATCAAATTTTTCTTCGCATTTTTGACAAGGACCGTTCTGTTTACCTCCATTACTCGCTACGCGGCGGCCACTGAACCCAACCTGTCCGTTGGAAGTTCGCATTGCCTTTCCAAGATACAATACATAAAACATTATCTACAAAAAGACTCATTACCCAGCTCTACAATGTTGCAGCATCATGCTTTTTAATATATTTTCGATTGTTTATAGAATGTTGATAATAGAAAAATTTACGATGTTTTTAAATGTCTTCGTTTCTGGACTCTGCTTCTGAAGCCTTCTTACATCAGATAGAGTGGAGTCATTTGCAAACTCTACGATAAAACAAAACATTAATAAACGCCCACGTTTTTTGTCTAGACTAGAGAGAGACAAAAGATGAGTGATAACCTTGTATTTTTCATTTATTAACTTCATTAGAGACCCAATCAACCGCTATATTTAAACCATCATCATCTCAGCCAAAAGACGTCCACTGCTGGACAAAGGCCTCCCCCAAGGATCTCCACAACGACCATAATAGATACAAATTTCATTTTTGGTATTTCCCTTTACTCTTCACTTAAATAACTAAAAGGAGTAGCTTCTTATTTTGCATACCTTATATTGACTGAAGCTTTTGAACTTTCTCATTCAACTTATTCTAATATTAACTTATTAAAACCATAACTAATGACATAAGTTTCTCTTCAAGACCCACATTAGGTGCCCCTTTCCGTTCTACCATTTACCATCTGTCACCGATGACGCCAAGAGAAAGTATCGATTTAATCTTTGGAATAACAAACAAACAATCATAAAAAACACTGTAATATATATATATATTATGTATATGTATATTTGTATGTGTATATTCGCACGCCGGTTACCCTCCGGGCATGATATGACCAAATAGGCTTGATTGATATGGGATTGATGTATTAAAACTAATTTGCCTTGCATCCGTGTTGTATGTTTGTTTGATGATATCAATAGTTTGAAACGAGTATTGGTTTTAATAAAATGTACTTCGGTTTTCTAGGTTTTTTTTTTGCTGTATCTGATATCATCATCATCATCATCATCATCTCAGCCAAAACACGTCCACTGCTGGAGAAAGGCCTCCCCCAAGGATATGAGGGGTATTTGCCGTAATCGCCACGCTTGGCAGGCGGGTTGGCGATCGCAGTAGGTTGGGGGTAAACTCAGAGAGATGCTGCTGCCCATCCTCTGGAATGGTCCCTTAGTCGGCTTTTACGACACCCTAGGGAAGATATGGGGTGGTGCAATTCTTTATCCCCGGCACCACACGGGTATCTGATATAAAAGCAATTAAAGATAAATTTGCCGAGAAACAAATATTTGAGATAGAAGATATATAAATCACATAACAAAATAACGAACCGTACGGTGGAAGTCTCGGTGGCAGAGATATTGTTGCTAGCATCAAAAACTATCGGCAATATAATTTGTAAGAACTCAATATATTCATCATATTATCATCACCGACATACTGTTATAATTGATTTATTCATATTTATATTCATATTTCTTCAACTTAAATTTGCTAAAAGAGGTACAATGATATGCAGGATCACTTTTTTATCACCGTCCAAACCTTCTGAGATGACTCTCGTGATACAAATGAACAACTCTTTAGGACCAACTCTCTAACTCGAAAATAAAGTTCAGCTGTTCCATACAAAACATCAATATTCATTCGACCAAAATGTATGTCAACGGGAGTCATCTCAGAAGTTTTGGACGGTGATAAAAAGTCAATCTGTATAACATGAATAGATGTTTTGTGAGTTACAAATTCACCTTTTCAAGGCATTGTGATTGAGACTTTTTTCTGGCAATGTAACGTATAATATTTTTTTACATAACAGGAAAGGTACATGGGAAAGTATCATAACAAAACAATAAAATTGATAGAAAAACCTGTTGTGTTAATGATTTTTTAACTGTTATGATTATTACGAGTTTATCAGAGGCTATGGGAAAATCTTTTGTTTGTTCATAAGAAGTCATTGTCCTATTTCGGCAGATCGGTAGAGAAAATAGTAATATAGGGAAATAAATTTTTATTTATAAGTTATAGTAAAATAAAAATCAAATTGCAAAAATGTCTGAGTTATTTTATTATTCAAGAAAATCTAAGCTTTAGAACTTCAAAAAATTCAAATGAAGTCACTTTACTATATTATTTAAAAATTGCAAGTAATATTTCAATCATTCATTAAACATAAAACAAATGAAAACAAAACAAAAAAAATGTTACAAAAAGGCAAAAAAAAATCTGCGATGGCCGGGAATCGAACCCGGATCAACTGCTTGGAAGGCAACTATGCTGACCATTACACCACCATCGCAGCCGGCAGGACTGCCGAAATAGCGGTACAATTTCCGTTAGATAATAAAATATTAGAAAAGGGAATTCAAATGAAGAAAAGCATAGACAATAGAACTTATTGGTCTAAAGTATACATAGTATTCATTAATAAATTACAATCACTGTGTATTGTTGAAAACCCACACACGTAGCGGAATTAAATGTTGAGTGGGGTTAACCATTTTGGTGTTGTTTTTATTTTTGTTTACTTTTTTATGCTTGGTAGGTATTTAACTTAAAACAAATTTTGAAACACTGCTTAAATAGGTATCTGTGTAGCCAAAAGACGAATAATTATACTTTTTGTAAAATGAAAAAGTTTTAATACTTAAGTATAGATAAGTACCTACCTAGGTGTAGGTACCTTCTTTTATTTTTAAGAATAATAATGTTATTTTGTGAATAATATAATTGATTACAAAATTATTAAGCTTCTTTATTTTTAGCTTTAAAAGACACATTCTTTATTCGTTTGTCATTTCAAATAAAAAAAATAAAAATTTAAAGATTGAAAAAAAAATCGAACTTAAAAAATTTGTAATGGTAATTTATACCGAAATGTGAAATGGTTCTAAATCATAATATAATTAGTAAAACATAATTGTGCCAAACAAATGTTTTTTTTTGATGATTTAAAATATCCTACTCAAACCACAAAGTCCCATTTGTTTAGGTTCTGAAGTGTCTTGTTAGGAACGGTTCTGTTAATGATGATATCAGCTGGCTCATGAGGTCATCTGTCGCGGATGATAACCTTTGACGTCTACCACCGACGGACCTTCAAATAAGACGTTAGATATCACATAATGGCTATGTGAATTTTCTAGAATATTTATAGAAACATACAACACAATAAATGTCTGGATCTAAATTATGCTGGCTTTTTTCTGAATATTCGTGATGCATACGCTCTCCTTACTCATATCACTCATTCAACCATAAGTTATAGGTACAGTCAACAGCAAAGGTAACCGATTGGTCAAGTTTCAAAATATGAAATCAATATGAATATGAGTTGACTGTACCACAGTTATCTTCCACAATTCTGCAAATGTCAGAATCAAGCATTTCACCTAGTCAGATCTTTGTGTAGCCAATTTAATTGCAATACATAACATATTTGTATTTAAGCTAACTAAGACTGTGTGACGATTGTGAACGTTTTAAAATAGCAGAATTTAAAACACAGATTAGTCTCCTAAACAACATCTTAAAATTTTATTATCGTATTTACTTATTATACCTAATCCAATTACAGATCATCTAGGCACAGAGTAGATAATATGTATCTAGGTCTGCTATGTTGAGTTCTACTCAATTCGAAATTCAAAACAATGATTTTGCCAACATCATAAGCTGCATCATGACCAGTAATTGGCCATACTTTCCCACGAGCGTTCGCGGACTCCAAATTGGGAGACCTGGGGCGAAGGTGAGCCATTGTCGGGACATTAATAATCGGTGCCCATAAAGGAAGGGGTTAGGACATACGAAAATGATGATATTCTAATATATTTTTTTGTACATAGGTTGGCATCTGATATTAATAAGCAGAAACAGAATCCAGGTGCGAGGACAGCAGCTATAGAAGAGAAGGATTCTGCGTCATTGGCCGTCCTCTCCTTGCCGATCCGCAAGTTGCTTCTCCGACCGCCTCCGTGGTCTAGTAGTAAATACCACCGGTTTGGCTCCAGAGGGCCCAGGTTCGATTCCCAGCGTACATGTTTGTGTATTCGGTTTGGTTGGTGGTAGGACTTGTTTGTCCACCTGGCTAGCTACCACCATTTTATCTAAATATGTCGCCATAACATCAATGTTTGTAGCATTGTTGTGTTCCGGCAGCTAGAGTTAATATAGCCAGTGTCTCACTAGTTGAAGGTCCCGGGTGAAGTGCGCTTCCATCATTGGCCTTATCATCAGTTAACCCAGGTGAAATCAAAGCACTGTGCTTACCAGTAATTTTTTTTTTTTTTTAAAACCTTATTTAAAGGACCCTATGTTGAAGGATGGTTCAACAAAATAATGATTCACCAAATGTCTTCGTGCTTCGGAAGGCATGTAAAGCCGTTGGTCCCGTCTGCATTAGCAGTCGTTAACAACCGCCAATCCGCACTGGGCCCGCGTGGTGGTTTATGGCCTGTTCTCCCTATCCATCCATAGGGAAGGCTCGTGCCCCAGCAGAGGGGACATAAGATGAGCTGATGATGATGATGATGATGAATGTCTTCGATCGTGATGGAATATTTGCTACAGTAAATCGGTGTCACCGAAGACCAGCACACGTGGTCCTATGGAGGAAGGGAGAAAGAGGGATAAGGGAAAAATATCACCTAGCATAGATGCTTATTAGGTCTGAAGGTGGAAATTCAAAATGGCGTCGTCGGTAGCCGAGTGGCAAACATCAATGTTAGTAGCATTATCGTGCTCCGACAGAGATAAGATAGCCAGTAGTTGAGGATTCCCGCCTTATCATCACTTAACAGATGAGATAAAGGCAGGTGCTTACTCGTAACCCTTCGGCTCAACAACTTAGTTGCCCTGGACACAATTTCCAGGCGGAGGGTGTATTAGATGTTCGATGCATAGCCCGGGTATGTGATCACCAACCCGCATTTGGCAAGCGTGCTGATTAAGCCACTAACCATCAATTGTAGCGACGGACGACTTGATTTCAAAGATGGAAGTTAAAACATTAACTAAAAATAAAACTTAAAGACATCTTGCTTCAGTTAATACTCAATTTGAGTTGATTGTAGAAGTGGGTTCTGGTTTTTAAGACTTTTACTTTGTTCATCAAAAGATCCAAAATAAGAAAATTACAACTGAGAGGCATTTTTTTACACAAACATTTAATTTGAAAATACTCGATACCAAAACCAAACTCATTCAACCTTATATTTAGAAATTATATTAACAAATCCCTTGATGAATTAATTTAAGTAACCGAACAACGAAGGTATGTAAAGGCTCAATTTGATTATTATTTTATTTAAAAACTTTCTGCGAAACATCTTACAATTATTTACAAATCAGTCTTTCGATCAGCTCCGAATTAAATGCACATATTGTTTCTTCGAATACCACGTTTACCGAAGAAATAAACAATAAACATAAAGTTTATTGCCGCTGTTCATTTAATATTAATCAAAGCTTAAAGTAACAAGTTATTTTAGAAGCCTAATGTGAATACCCTTCCTTCGGGTTCAGGGACAAGCGTTGAAGGAACCTTGATTTACGATAATTTATAATTTTAACAGGATTTTCATCAAGTCCCGCTTTTTTAACCCGACTGCGTCAGAAGAAGGGTTATGTTTTTTTAAGTGAGAGACCATCTAATTCTGTAGAATCTTTTAAAGGAAAGTTAAACAAAGAACCTGTCCAACTTAACTGTTACTCAATAACTTCACGTACTCGTCTATAAATTGTGCTATGAAAATGTATGTAAGTATCTATGTACTAATAATATTATCTATGTACCAATAATATTATTTATTTGTTTTAATAGGTCAAAGGTTTGAGTATATTAAGTTTTTTTTTTACTTTAGCAAACTTGCTTGCAACAACAGCTAGGATTTACTGGAAGATATAATTTTTGAGATAATCTCTCTATCTCACCTTTCTTTGCTCGTGTAACGTGTCTTTATTTAATGTCATGTCTTTCTGAAATAATTAATAACATTATTGATAAAAAAACACAAATGTTGAAAAAAATTCCACGAGCAGGCTTTGAACCTGCACCCTTCTGACCTACCGGGTAAGGTGCTCTTCCAATTGAGCTATAGTGGTTCTAACCAGCCTGCCGAAATTATTCAACACTTAATTACTAATTTTTTCAACATTTGTGTTTTTGTAATTTGTTCGCAACAAAATTTGCGTTAAAAATTATATAAACATTTATAAATAGCTTGCCTACTTCTTAACTGATCTTTAGTATTTGTAAAAATATTATGATCGGATGTTAATGACGGTAGTTGTTAACATTGAATGGGCGTCTTTGGCTTTTAAAGTAAAAAGTAAATACTTAGTGTTGAATAATTTCGGCGGGCTGGTTAGAACCACGATAGCTCAATTGGAAGAGCACCTGACCCGGTATGTCAGAACGGTGCAGGTTCAAACCCTGCTCGTGGAAATTTTTTCAACATTTGTGTTTTTGTAATTTAGTCGCAACAACATTTGCGTTAAAAAATTATATAAACAAAACAAAAAACATTTTATTCTTGATAAGAAATGTTTCCACGGGAATAGTTTACTGGAGCTATGGGGGTTGAGCCACGATATCACGCGTTCAACCCCAGCACCTATCCACTTCTAAGAAAATTATTTACGAGCAGGCAACTAACGACCCGAGTGGTTACCTTCCTAAAACACCATTTACAGCAAAATTCCATTTGTATGTAACCAAATTAAAACCGTTACAAATCTAAAGCAGGCAACTGGATCGGGTAGGTGTTATTCAAATAATCTAGACGTAGACAGCTAGACAGCCCTACGGTACACAATAAAATAGTACAGAAGGGCAACTCCATACAAACGGGCGGGCGCACGCGCAGAAAGACGAATTCAAGTAATCCCGGCTATACTCTGAAGAACACTAGTCGTGCGCGAGTCAAAGTCAGCCAGTGCCTTTGCGTACACTTTGTTACAACTTGTCAATCATATTGTATAATTTATTACCTACTATAACTTTTTATTTATAGTAGGTACGTTAGTTGACGATTTTAGCTATAGTTTTATTAAATTCTTAAACCTCAACATTTTGTAGGTCTACCCTAAAGCTACGACAGAACGTAGGTAATTGAGATAGCTATCAGCCAGAGCCGCCTTTCTATACCTATGTATTCTGTGTCCGAGGTATCGCAACGCACTGACAAATATCCTCGACGCGCCTGATTCATTGGCTCCAGTTTGCCAGATTTCTGATAAAGCGAGCCTCGTGATGCAAGATGCTTAGATAAATTGCATTTACCAAACATCGCTGGTCCTTGTGAAATCACACCGTAGTGCGGACTCGACAGATTTATTATTAATTATTGTTTATTTATCAATCATTATTACATTGAATCGTCCACCATTACAATGTATACCAAATGCACAATTAAAAAACACCAATTTCATACTTCTCGTTCAAAGAATGTCAACCCAATATCTAACAGACGCTTTTCAACTTTTAGTAAAGCTTGTGCGAGATTGTGATGATTGACAAAATTTGGTCACCCATCCTGTTATTAGCAGTGCTTAAAAAAGACAGCTTTAATTTTGTTATTTTTGCAAAAAGTCATTAGCAAATCAGCTTTAACCACCCCAATTATATTTAACAAAACCCAGATACAATGAAAATTCTATTGTTTGTCGATAATTATGGCGAATGTGTTGTTAATATTGAAATCTTTTCAATTTCATATTATTAATGTCATACAGAACCAACGCCACAACGTGCCTTCTGAAGCATGTTTCTTAAAATAACGTCCATAATATAAAAAATCAATCATCAAAGTTATCATGAAGTACCGGCTACCATTCCCATACTCCTATTAAAGGCATTTAAGTAAATATCGAATGTAGCATTAGAACCCATCTATCAGCTCTTGATGTCTCATAATTCAATATCGTTGGTAACATTAATAACGATTGAGCAAGGAATGTCGCATTTCTGGGCGGGGCGCCTGGGGCTTCGGTGCATTGTCGCTGGTAAGGCAAGGGCACACAATAAATGGGTACAGAAAGCCAACTCCATACAAACTAGCGATACAGAATCATCATATCCGTACATATCTCTTCTGTGACCGTACGCATACATAGACGCATGCGTACGGTGATATCGGCTATACTCTGGAGAACAGTCACGCGTGAGTCTTAATACATAAAAACTAAAATTTTAAATAGCATTCTTCATTCATTTATTCAGTTAAGGCTACAAACAGCTCTTATGAATGTCACTATGCCATCGGTTCGTAAGTCTACACAGGGCGGGAGACTTTGTGCTGAGAAGTACCGGCAAAAAACTCAGCAAGACACTTTCCATTACGAATATAGTCAGGTCGAGTGCCACGCGCACTTAGTTACAATGAGTTAATAACGTTTATATAAAAACTGCTGAATATGTATTAGTTTAAATTCTGAATAGATATGAGTTGTCATTTTTTTGCTTTTGTTTCGAATTCTTAAATCTTAGAAATCATAACATAGCGATGACGACTTTAGCGTTGCGATAGATCGTAGGTAATTAAATCGCTATCGGCCGGAGCTGCCCTTCTGTACCTATTTATTTTGTGACTTGGGTATTAGCTGTTTAAACTTCAGTAATAGATAATCTTCATTCGACAAATTACTTTGGGGATAATACCAAAATTGACATTGCGTCGCTCGGTTGTTACTGGTGCAGAGATGGGTTTCAAATGTCAAGCTCTTTAAATAGATACCGGCTCAAGTTCTATCCTGAAGGCCAATTGGTTTGTCATAGGGCTTGTTTAAGTCCGCCTTGCTAGTAAGTAGCTATATAAGCCTGTCGTAACATAACAACACTGTAAAACAGTTTAAAAAAAACACAAATGTTGAAAAAATTTCCACGAGCAGGATTTGAACTGCACCCTTCTGACATACCGCAGGTGCTCTCCTAATTGAGCTATCGTGGTTCTAACCAGCCCGCCGAAATTATACAACACTATTTACTAACACAAATGTTGAAAAAACTTTTTCAAAATTTGTGTTTTTGTAATTTGTTTGCAACAAAATTTGCGTTAAAAATGATATAAACAAAACGAAAACATTTTAGTTTTTTTTTTTTAATTTTTACGGGGAAGCGTTTGGCTTTCATCTCACGGATGTTGAGTGATGATGAGGCCGAAGATGGTAATATGAGAGAGATAACTGGCTATCTTTAGCTGCCGAAATATAACGCCACTAACATTGATGTTATGGCGATATTTAAGATTTTACTAATTACTGGAATGCTTTAGATGTAAATTTTAATTTCGCTTTATAATGTTTTTTGAATTATTTTAATTAATTAAGAATTATTTGGAAAATCACTCGAATTGTACTCTTAAACTAGTTTTATATAGGTATACATAGTGAGTAGCCCAGTCGGTGAGTGGGGCAAACGGACAGACAGGTGGGGTTGCGCAAGATAGCTTAACCGGCGCTGACTACACCAACACGTGGGTGGTGATACCAGACCCGACGAGAACGGGCGCTGATTAATTTAATCTAAGGCAAATACCTATTCCAGGTCTAAAGATGAAAGTCTTCAATCAGTGCGTCCTACTCGTCATGACATACGGAGCACTACTGATTACATTGAAGACAAAACAGCATGGGTTTAAAATGCTCCAGATTGGAGCATTTTAAACCCATGCTGTTTTGTCTTACTCTTGCTGGAGTGATACTCCAACAGGTATTTCTAATTTAAAATAATGTTAAGGTTTTTTAAACTTGTACGAGCAGAATAACTTGGTAACGGCATATAAATTTGTAAATGTTGTTACTTATATTAAGGCGACGCATTGGAAATTTACGTGGCGGGGATCTTGATTTTTCCCAACAATTACAAAACATATGAAAGTGATATTTGATGACATGATTCTTCATTTAATTGACTTCATTTTGCTAGTTGCAGAAACACGATTTGTTAACTTTTATAACAGAGAAAAAAATATCAAAGTAACCTCTCTTAAAACAGATTTGCATTTTACAGGCTAACCAGACCGATTTAAGCGTCAAAATTTTCTTAGTAGATTAGTCTTAACACACACTTCAATATTGTAGTTCATTTTATTTAAATAATTTGTAGTTTTAATTTGAAGGAAAAAAACAGTTTTTCTTATGGTACGGGGCGCAAACGCTCCGTATGAGATTTATTGTTTAGCGGTGCGTCGCCTTAAATTAAAGCTGTGGAGTTTCTTGCGCCCATTCTTCTCCACAGCTTAAAAAATAGACGTCCTTGATGGGTAGTAGGTAAAAAAAGTTTTTGGACGATTCAAAAGCACTTTATTTGAATAAAAAAAAAATATGACTTTGGCTTTGAGCCGAAACGTATATATGTATTTATGTATGTATGTATGTTTGTATGTATGTATGTATGTATGTATGTATGTATGTATGTATGTATGTATGCATGTATGTATGTATGGATGTATGTATGTAGATCCATATCTTCTCTTTACAATAAATAGAATAACATCATGAAAGTTCTAAAAGAAAGATTTATAGGTAAATTATCAGACTGGCAAACAAAAATTATAAGACATATAAAACTACTTCAGTTGAAGCATTACAGAAGCAAACACTTGTTTAGCTACAAACTACATGCTACAAACAACCGAACGGCAACAGCAACGACTCAAAGCACTCCCTAATATAAATTAACGAAAATTGACCATGGACAATGAATTACATAGAAGTTATGTCTATGATCGGTAATTGAATTGCGGGTCGTGCGAAACGCCGTGGCTAATAAACAGCATAATTAAACGGCGCTACTCCATGAATTACCGGCCGCCGAACAATTTAGAGGCTGCACGTTTGAAAACAGCATGACTTAGCGCACCGGCATACTTGGCATAAGGCAGGGTTGTCACTAGCAGCTCGACTGAGCAAGGTGGTGGCGTCAAATAACGCCCGGTGTGGAGGGCTGTGGTAGAATCGATAGTTTGAATATCCAAGGCTTTTATACCCTCCCGATGGCAGAAAATGGAACAACCCGTAGTATTATCACCGAAAACAGCAACCAGTAACATTGTAGAATTGCAGCGTGACTGCTCTCTAGTTGCAATTAATAAATAGGTATTTATTTATTTATTTATTTATTTATTACAACACATAACAGATTACAGTCAGTAAATACAATAATATTGGGGAAACTTGAAAAAATTGGACCAGACTATAACCCAATAAAATGCGTCTGTAACATGAACTATGGTTACAAGTAATAAACGTTACAACACAAACAATATCAAAATCAATAAATAAATTTAACATAATTCATCATAGTAATAATTTCAGAACTAAAACAATTAAAACTTATATTGTTTTCTAAAGCTTACGCGAACACTACACATTGAAATGAAACAACTTTTACGGATCTACTCGCGTTTATTTTACACATTACTTATTTAATGTTTATCCTGACGTTTCGCTTTGCAGGGTCCGTGGTCACAGGGAGACCAGGGACCAGGGAGACAGGGGTCTACCTGTGACCACGGATCCTGCAAAGGGTTCGAAACGTCAGGATAAACATTAAATAAGTAATGTGTAAAATAAACGCGAGTAGATCCGTAAAAGTTGTTTCATTTCAAATAAAACTTAATTAAAATTTACCAAATTGAATTAATTTTCAATTATTAATCAATCATCATTATTATTATAGGCATGAAAAGTAAACCAAGTAAATTTACAAATAGAATTACAGATTATAATTATTAAAGATACGATATAACAAACAAGAAACAAGAAACTTTTTGGATTGCCTTTTTGGTATTACGGACATAAATCGCTCAATGATCGCTCGTTTAGTGCATTTGCGATTAAAATGTATGTAATAAATGTTTTTGTATTGTTTATATAATTTTTAACGCATATTTTGTTGCGAACAAATTACAAAAACACAAATGTTGACAAAAATTCCTCGAGCAGGATTTGAACCTGCACCCTTCTGACATACCGGGTCAGGTGCTCTCCCAATTGAGCTATCGTGGTTCTAACCAACCCGCCGAAATTATTCAAATTCAATTCAAATTCAAAAATCATTTATTCAGTTTAGGCTACAAGTAGCTCTTATGAATGTCGCTATGCCATCGGTTCGTAAGTCTACTCTGGGCGGGAGATCTTGCACTGAGAAGAACCGGCAAGAAACTCAGCAAGTGTCCAGCTCTTTTCTCCCTTACAGCGTCAAAAAAATAAAAATTGGAAAATGCCCTATCATAGCAGGACACTTTCCATTACAAATAAACACAAAAAATATAGAAGACAACCACAACATGTAAAAAAACAAAAAAAATAAACAAATCTAATATATCAAATTTACATTAAATTTTGAATTTGACCAACCCCACATACCCGCTGGTCGCTCCAGTTCCACGGGTATTTGAATCACATATTTCCCGGGTAAAAAAAAGTGTTGTCACTTCTATGCTAGTATTGCCAAAGCTTTGCTCCCAGTCATCCTAGTACAAAGTGAGATGTGTACTCAGACCCTTAGACCATGAGTTTTTTACATATTGTACTGTATATAAAGTATATGCCCAGCAGTGGGTTATTTTAAGCAAGCCTTAAATAACCCACTGCTGGGCATAGACTTTTCCGCTTAAAACAATTGCAACATTGATGTTGCAATTGTTTTAGTGGAAGGAAACCCACCCACTTATATACACACATAGTAAGTACACTATGTAAAAAATTACGATGATTATGAATTCAAACATGCCTGCTTTAATAAAAACAAAGATAGGTACATAACGGTTATAAGACACGTCAGAAAATGTTTTAAGTATTGACGTTTTGCGATACGAATTTAATAAAAAGTTGGCGACACATATCCACTTACCGTCAGGCGAGATCGCGTTCGAATACTAGCCTATACAGATTTTTTAAAAAAACATTCTACACAATCGTTAAATAATTTTCCTAACATTTTAGAGTGTGACAACCCTAGTGTACGGTCGAGGTAGAACGAATGCAGTTATTATAATATGCCCTAACGCGTGAGTTGCGGCGCGCGATAGAGCGGCGAAGGTGGCGCTCGCGGAAGTCGTACGGCCGCGGCATTTACCCGACAATGACAGGAATAGATGGACATTGACAGATTGGGCTTGCGAAAGCATTGAAACCAAATGTATTATGGTAATCTTAGAACAGCTGATTTGATTAAAAATTACTGTTTATGTACTTTGCATATGAATTCTCATTGCTTTAAAGTCTTTAGTTGATGGGAACTCTACTATTGGTAAACATCATCATCAGCTCATTTTTATGTCCCCACTGCTGAGGCACGAGTCTTCCCTATGGATGGATAGGGAGAACGGGCCATAAACCACCAAGCGGGCCCAGTGCGGATTGGTGGTTGTTAACAACTGCTATGCAGCCGGGACCAACGGTTTTACGTGCCATCCGAAGCACGGAGGAGCTCGAAATGATTAATTTTTGGTCACCTATCCGATGACCGGCCTTTGCGAAAGTTGGTTAACTTCAGCACTCGCAGACAGGGAGCGATAACCACTGCGCCATCGAGCTCCTCAGAATCATAAATGTAAAATAATAAATTGATACACAAATTAGTACGTACATTGGAAAGGTCGGGTCATATACAACCCTCGTTGACCTAATAATGCGGGTGATGACCCAAAAATCCACATAGGGTGTAAATGGCTGTCATCTTATGACTACAACCGCCCAAGAAACTACTTAAAGTGTATTTTTGTAGGTCAAGATATTTTAATTCGGTCACCCATCTTATTGACTCGGCATAGCAAAACTTGCTTTACTTGTAAGACCCAAAGCCAATACAATTGGGCTCCTTTACTCTACTAACTAAGAGCAACACCGGCGCAAAGGTACCTAGAGCAAGTAGAGCAGTCGTTCTAGACGCCCGGTGACTAAGGGGCGTAGTAAAGAATCCTGTTTTAATGGAGCCTGATAAGCGGAAAAAAACGATTTACCCTGATCAAGGACTAAGGCCGGCGCTGACTAAGAGCATACAACCCGCTCGGCATCGAACCCCGCCCGTCGTGCCGATGCCGTCGCTCCTTGACCGGCGCGTGCTACTTGCCAGCCGGGCTGTGACTCGCAGACAAACGCAGGAAGCGCATTGTCACCAAACTTTGCGACACAACAATGGCTGCCGAGACGTTTGTCAACAGCTCCCGATCTGTGGCGCAATTCTATCGTTTAACGAAGATGAAGTTTTAGCTCAAATAAGTAAGTCAATTAAACGTTTATTGCTTCATTTAAACAAAATGTGTGTAAACAAAATAACATTGAACTGTGTTAAAGCAAAGCCGTGGGTCCCGGCTCATAGCAGTCCGCACTGGGCCCGCGTGGTGGTTAATGGCCCGTTCCCACTATCCATAGGGAAGGCTTTGTTCCCCAGCATGGACATCAGATGGCCATCATCTGGTGGTGATGATATAAAAGCAAAAGCAAGTCCCAGTGAGCGCTAGTTTTCAGCCACTCCAGGGATCTTCATTGACAGTAAGGTATCAAGGGCTTCTTAATTTGCTTAGTTTTCTCCATTTACTTTGCTTTACTTAAACTGTAGCTGTTCCTTGTGTTCCCATAGGGCCATGCAGTATGTCACGAGCTTCTCCACCCATAGCCATTGACCCACATTAAAAGGACCAAAGTTCAGCTAGCCGCCTTCTCCATTTAGGCTTGAAGTAGTCTGCGTTAGGACTGTTCGCGTGCTCCTATAGAACCATGCAGTATGCTTCTCCACCCTTAGCTATCGGTCCATAATACGGATGCTCAAGATCGCCTTCCTCTTCTGCTGCTGTTAATCCCATTTCCGCATCCTCATATTGCTGCTCCAAAGTCAGTCTCGTAAGGAGGCCGCTACTTGCCGACGTCTGTGGCAACAGCGTCACGGGCAGTGGCTGGCCCTTCTGGAGCTGTTCCCTTTTGGGACTATCCCTGCGGCCTCCCAATGCTGACATCCAGTCAGTCTTGTAAGGAGGCCGCTACATGCCTACGACTGCGTCAGGGACAGTTGATGGCCCAATAATCCTAAGTGCTTTCACACGTTCGCCAAAAGCAAACAAACTGTTTTGGACAAAACACGAAACTGGTGACGACGCCCACGCAGCTATTTCACGTGTTGGTAGAAAACTGTGAGTTGTGACCTGCTCCGTCAATCAAAAAAACTGATGTCCTACATTGTACTATCTAATTGACTATAAATTAACCTATGGCATAGCGACATTCATAAGAGCTACTTGTAGCCTAAACTGAATAAATGATTTTTGAATTTGAATTTGAATTTGAATTTATGTATTTTTTTAATTTTTCAAAGTGGGAAATTTTGCAAAAAGGAATTGCTTGGCTTTCATTGCGCTTCATGGTAAAAGTTGATAAGGCCGTAGTAAGCGCACATCACTGGCTGAGGAACTGGCTATCTTAAATGAATAATAAATAAATAAATGTTTCCCACACTCACACCAATTATCTAGCCCCAAGAAAAGCTCCCTTAAGAAACTCGAGAAATGGTAAACTAGACAAGGGATAAACATACTTAATATACTTAAATACATCCTTATTATACATAGGCACAGGTATTTCTGAATTGATCCGACCGGGGATCGAACCCAGGACCTCAGAGATGGCGACACCATGAAAACCGGTGTGCTAGCCACTCGACCAAGGAGGTCTCGTATGTTATCTTATATCTGGCTGCTGGAACGCAGCAATGATACTAACGGTATTGTTACAGCGACAGACTTATTTAAGATGGCGGTAGCTAGCATGGAGATGTTAAGAAAAATCTCTCAGTGTCATAATTCAAACTGAGTACGATGTGTAGTGTACCTCCAGATAGGAATCGAATCCGAGATTTCGGGTCTTAAGACCGCAGCTCCAATCACTGGACTGAGGCGGTATATGGGACGTCCCACTGCAAGATGAATTCTCCATCGTTCCACATTGTTATACGTCACATTGGGCCCATTTTCTCTCCTATTCCAGTATTTTTTTTGTCATATATATTTCTACTTGAAAAATGTTTGGTTTACAAACTTCAAACAACATTTTTTTTGTACAATTACTAAGTAATAACCGATTTAACTTAAGGTGCAAATTCAGTTACCTGTTGAAATCGCTTTTCGAGACCCATAAAGTGCTTGACACTATTCAACTACACAATCTTTGAGTACAACGGAAACATCAAGTGTGCGCTCTCTGTGTCAGTTTGACTTTGACGTGTGACATACAGACAGAGGAGCAAGCACATTAACTGTATACACCTACGCGAACCTACGGTACACTGGAGTGAAGTATTGAATGTACAAAGCGATAAGTATCCAAATCTAAAAGGCATTTGTTGGCTATGTAGCGAGCAACCTGCCAACTTGCAAACATCCCACAATTATAATTGGTTCTAGATGACGGCCTGTGTTTGTGTGACTTTATTTATTTACACTCCTAAAAGTCTAAAAAGTTATAGGTGCACTTTTCTTTTCAATTGTACCTTCTATTGTTTGACGTAGATCTAATAGATGGGTACCATAGTGGGACTTTTTGGTAGGCATTTTGCGAGGGTGCCATAGCGGGACCATACCATAGCGGAACTAACCCGATTAAGGCGACGCATTGGAAATTTACGTGGCGCGATCTTGATTTTTCCAAACAATTACAAAACATGAAAGTGATATTTGATGACATGATTTTTCATTTAATTGACTTTATTTTGCTAGTTGCAGAAACACGATTTGTTAACTTTTATAACAGAGAAAAAATATCAAAGTAACCTCTTTTAAAACATAGATTTGCATTTTACAGGTAAACCAGACCGATTTAAGAATCTAAATTTTCTTAGTAGATTAGCTTAACACACACTTCAATATGCTAGTTCATTTTTTTAAACTTATTTGTAGTTTTAATTGGAAAGAAAAAAAACAGCTTTTCTTATGGTACGGGGCGCAAACGCTCCGTATTAGATTAATTGTTTAGCGATGCTTCGCCTTAACACGTATAATATATATCTTGTGTTTAATGTTAATCGCATATCTTATATGCTATCTTAAATTAAATAATGTGAATGTTAGTTTTTTTGTCCCATATTCGTTTCTACGATGATTAAACTTGTGGCTAGGAGTGAGAACTTCGTGCCTACTGCATGGTTCAATAGGAACACAAGGATGGCCTCAATATGGAACAGCTCCAGTACCGGAGGAGGCTAGCGGACCTTCAGTCTCTTTAACTTGGGCCAATGGCAAGGAGTGGAGAAGCTCATTATTTCTTATCTTATCTTAGTGGGGCCTGCCGAGGTTTCCACCTCCCAGTAATACTTCGACCCATCGGGATCTTTTGTGCAACCCCATCCTTTCACTCTTCCTCCTCTGTAAAGATAGATGCCATAAGTCTGGCAACGTCCTTAAGAGCGAAGAGTCTGAAGTCCTCCGGTTTCGGATAGGCCGACCCCAGGAGTCCCATTCTTTTCCTAGCCAGAGAGTCGCAGTCACACAGTAGGTGACTGCGGTACGGTAGGCACATTATTTAGGTAAAATTACTTTACTAATAACAATTAAATAATGTATTGTTTTCTAAAATTTACACGAATTCTACACATTGAATAGAAATAACTTTTACGGATCTACTCGCGTTTATTTTACACATTACTTCTAATTAATGTTTATCCTGACGTTTCGAACCCGCAGAAAGAGCTTATAGTGCCAAAAGATGCTGTAAGCTCTTTCTGCGTAAAACGGAACGCACCTGATTAAATTTAAATGATGGTATACAAGCTACTAACTCATTATGAGACGACCAACACCTCATTCTCCCTGTGACCAAGGACCCTGCAAAGGGTTCGAAACGTCAGGATAAAAGTAATGTGTAAAACAAACGCGAGTAGATGCGTAAAAGTTGTTTCATTTTAATAATAGGTTCATTACTTTCAACTAACCTAAAATATATGATACAAAAATAATTTTCTTTATTTGATGTGTCTACACGTTTCAAGACAATCAAGCCTTCCTGACAATTAAATATTTGAACAGGTTTATGTTATCAGCGACGCCAAATTGTATGTAAATGGGTCATTATCGAAGGTCACCCATCTGACGACCTCCCAGGCGAAGACACTTTAGTTACAGATAAACTAACACTTATAACAATACAAGAGATTGGCCTCCATTAACAAGGTTCCTAAAATAATCGAAAATGTTTGCGAAAAGTGAATATACGATATATGATAATTTATTTGAAACACATTTTTGGTCTGCAAACTTAACTTTGTTTAGACAGAGAACATGAAGAGGGTTTGTTTTTAATTGTATATATGAAAGAACCACTTACTACCTACATCTCACTTAATCACATCCCATCCCACCTTAAGAGCGTTTACGCCGCAAACTAGCGCTGCCAATGAAAAAAAAACATATCTAGTAATTAGAGATAGAAAATCAAATTATGCTCAACAAACTATCTGAATGAAGTAATTTAGCATTTTTACGTCACCTAATGAACACCTGACATGTTATGGTTTAGTTAAATATGGCGTTATAGTTAAAAGTGGCCGTAACGTCTTACTATTATTACGGGTATCTATGAAACCTTCTTCAGGCAGAATTCTCTCACGGATGAGATATAATTTTGTCATCCATTCACATCTTACAGTTTAAATACCTTTTTAGAAAATATGTTAAGTTTGGATATTTTATTGTTTTCTAAAGTTTACGCGAACACTACACATTAAAATGAAACGACTTTACAACAACAACTGAACGAAGAAGATTAACCAATTTTTACGATTTGTCAAGTGCAACATAGATACCCCTTCAAGATGCAGGCGTGTGCAAACTGGACTGCGACTGTGGGCTCTTTTAGATCGGGCAAACAAAGAGAAGTGCCGACGTCAAGCATAGGCGCGAAAATAAGTCTGCAGTATGCGAACATTCCCTAGAGCGGCCCCCCAACCATTACATCAGATTTGATAAACCACAAATACTCGGTAGAGAACAACGATTCATCACTAGAATGATACGCGAGGCTATTGAAATTAAAAAACATCCTAATTTCATTATAGAAGACGGTTGGAATCTACCACCAGCCTGGGATCCCATCATACAAAATATTAAATCCCATCCCCAACACCATACTGCCAGACCAAAAGATACTGTAAGCTCTTTCTGCGTAAAACGGAACGCACCTAATTAAATTTTAATGAGGGTATACAAGCTACCAACTAATTATGAGACGACCAACACCTCAGTCTCCCTGTGACCACGGACCATGCAAAGGGTTCGAAACGTAAGGATAAACATTAAATAAGTAATATGTAAAATAAACGCGAGTAGATCCGTAAAAGTTGTTTCATTTGGATATTTTGTTTATTTTACTGTCTACATTGCTACATGTTACCAATGGGACAGATAGCTAGATATGCGGACTTAAAACAACGCATATGTTCCCGGTCGTACGAAGAACACTACTTAGCCAGTTTTAGTAAGTAAGACGAAATAGTCTGCATAATGTCCCAATTTAGTTATATTAGTAAATATACATTAACAATTATAATTTTCCTCCGTGCTTCGGAAGGCACGTAAAGCCGTTGGTCCTGTCTGCTTTAGCAGTCGTTAACTACCACCGCACCGCACTGGGCCCGCGTGGTGGTTTATGGCCCGTTCTCCCTGTCTATTAATAGGGAAGGCTCGTGCCCCAGCAGTGGGGACACAAAAATAAGCTTGTGACGATGGTGATGAATTATGATTTATTACTTTGTCACCTATTGCTCCAGACAGACAGTAGACTCAGTCGTCAACCAATCTCATTCAATTACAGGCCTAAGGCATTCACCCAACGTATCATAAAACATCAGCATCGTTATATGAGTCATGTCATGTACAGTTTTTGTCTAAACAATGCGGGTATATAACAATTTGTATTGTCAGGAAGCTTCAAGCATTTTAAGCAGCTGAGCGACAAGTCTGCGTAATATGAGCACTGGCTATAAGCAGTCCGTCTATTGGATAAGCAGCAAAGCTATAGTCGAGAGATACGTGGCGATATACACCTTTATATATATTTATTTGTTTATATCTACGAGTTTTTTAGGAGTTCTTTAAGAGTTGAAAAAATACAAAGTGTTGAAGAAATTCCACGAGCGGGATTCGAACCCGCACTCCATGACATGCCGGGTTTGGTGCTACCAACTATGCTATAGTGGCTTAATCCAACTCGCCGAAATTCAACACTTTTCAACACTTTTTGTCTTTTTCAAATTGTTGCTTCTCTCAGTGTCTTCTACCGGAATCACTATGGATAGTTCTGAAGAGCTTTTTGATCTAATTCCGCCCTCTCCTTTCCTCTCCCGGACTACACGTGCTGGTCTTAGGAACCACCATCATACTGTACAGACAATCAGTACTCGTACCAAAAAATTTGGCAAGTCGTTCTTCTGTAAGACTATTCGGCTTTAGAATTCTTTGCCGGCGCATGTGTTTCCCAGTACCTATAGTCCCGGGTCTTTTAAGCGGGGCATGAAACGGCATTTGTGCAGGCCGTCATGAATGGGTGCGCTTGTTACCGTGCTTGATCCACGGTGGGGAGCGCTCTCATTATTTTGGACTGCATCGGCTGATTACGCAGGCAGGATGTAGTCACTATGACGTGCCAATATAAAAAAAAATATTTAAAAAAAATTGTAGGTAATTTTGTTCTCAACAAAATTTGCCTAAAATTATATATAACTATAATCAATCATACAATGTTTAAAGTTAATCAATGGCTCAATACGTGTTTAAGATATTGTGTCTTTGTCTAAAAGTATTAGCTAAAAAGGGACACCATCTGTTTTAAGCATTGTCTAACTTTAGACATCGTTTTGTAGTAAAGCAGTTAAAGTTTAAAAGATAGTCATAGTATCAAGAAGTGTAATGAAATCAAACATTGCAAACAGACCGGTAATGCAAAATTAATAACAATGAAAAAAAATTGTTCATGCTTAATATGCGATATTTGTGTGAAATTTGTTTACGCAAAATACGTATAAAAAATATTTTGAAATGTGTTTATTTATTTTTATTCATGCAAATGAAATGCAAAACTTATATCGAAACAAACAATATCACTTGAAACAATTATATTGTGCTTTCAGACAAATCCAAAGTTTTCAAATCAATAAAACATAGAATTTTAAGAAAAATATAGCTTAACATTTATGCTAATAACATAATAACAGATTCTCAGACACCAGTGTACAATTAACGAGAGCGTTAAAACAGAAGATTTATAGCATTCTTATCTTATTCTTTCGTATGCCACTGGACAGTAAGATTTAAACGACTGACTGACATAATGTTGTACTATCTTCCGACACAAACTCGACGCCTCAGGATAGATGTTGGGAATTGTTCAACGTGTTTCACGACTTGACAAGTTATCCACTTGGTTCAGTTGACATAGATAGATATTTTATTAAGTATCTAGGTATAAGTACAAGAGGAAATGCAGATCTTTTGTGGTTAAAGTAAGGATCCCGGGTGAAGTGCGTTTCCATTTATGGCCTTTTGTATTAAGGCTGAAGGTGGCACTTCACCTCGAATCCTCAATTGCTGAGGAACAGGCTACTATCGAAATACTACAACGACCATATATAAATGGCGGTAGCTAGCCAGCGGACTTGAAATAAAACGTACCACCAACTGCGTACAAACGGATATCCATACTAGGAATCGAACTCGTAACCCAAATATCCAAGTTATCCAAATACTGGTGATAGTACCACAACACCAGAGAAGCGGTCGACAATTAGTTGCGATCACCATCAGGTGACTTAAGTGGTAATAAAATTCTAAATCAAAATCATTTATTCAGATTAAGCTGATGAATAAATAGAACAGCCGTGTGGGAGAAAGGTTATTTTTGTTATCTATGTTTTTGTTTATTTCGTTAGCGGTGGCAACACCGGATGTTTTAGTCTGTGTTACGAAGGTTACGATGTAAAGTTGTCAAAAAGCTGTTGATAAAAATAAAAAGATTTTGGATTAATTCGACCACTCCTTTCTTCAATGATCCCACAACTAAGTAGCCCTTATGAATGTCACTATGCCATCGATTCGTAAATCTACACAGGGCGGGACACCTTGCACTGAGAAGAACCGGCAAGGAACTTAGCAATGTTATTCTTCTTCTTCTTCAACCATAATTCACCCATTGTTGGGTCTCCTCATGATCCCTCTACTTGGCGCAATCTTGTGCCACTCGCATCCATTTCCTTCCCGCCGTCCTCACAAGGTCATCAGCCCATCTGGCAGGTTTACGTCCGACGCTTTTATACCCTACCTTGAAGCTCGTCTTCACCAGGCTCAACCAGTGGAACAGGCTGGATTCAGAGGCGGATTCGGCAAGGGTATAGAACGTAAATATAAGTGCTTTCCAGTTTTGGGAAACAAACACTATCGCAATCACAAGTGATGTCGCGAGCGTGTGTTCCGACAAATCTCAAAATTGGTCAAGGTCAATTCATTTAATAAAATAAATTGCGTAATCCTCAAATCGTTTCCTACCGCAACGTACCTACGGACAGACACAAATTACGCAGACCTTGGGAGCAGACTGAAGTGCTGCCACGCTATGTAAATAAAGAATTACTACATGGTTGCGATACTTAAACACACAAGTGTCTATGTCAACATAACCTCAACAGATAATTGTAACTGTTAGATTATTTCTTTTGTGATATTAGAATGTTCTTCGGATTGTGCCTGAATCAGAGAGAATGGTGACAACCCTCAATTATATTATAAATTGTTTGTTTGTTGACTCTGCATAACCTAGGATATTATGTGCTAAGTGCTTAGATTAGCCTTTATGACCTTATGTCGATAACTCAATCCATTTTTCGTTTTTTTGATATGTAACATCTTTTCTCTCGCTTTCTAGCAATTTGTGGGACGGAAGTGTCCAACAGTGTAAACCGGAAGTCGGGAAAGTGCGCAAGCGCGCGCTATTTTGTAAGTTCTGTAATCTATATTATGAAAATGACATATTATTATTATATTTGACATATTGTGTCATTTGACTATCAAAGGTTATTTTGATATGTCAAATGTCTTCTAATGAGTATTTACTGCATTCTTTTTATGATTTTAACCCTTTCGTGTAGACTTTATCATTATTTATTTTATAGTTATAAAATGATGTAATACCTGACCCATTTTTTTCAGAATATAATGTAAAAATTGCTTATTACTAAGGTGAGATGTCAAATGTTACACATCATATGCGACTTCAGTAAGGCTCGCTCGTTTTTCTTCACTTTAATATTGTATTTAAACTTTAAGACAACCTGTTAAGTAATGTAACCTACAAAACACGTTTGCTCAACTGTAAAATGCAATTAGTCTACATCATCAGCTCATTTTGTGTCCCCACTGTTGGGGCACGAACCTTCCCTATGAAGGATAAGGAAAACGGGCCATAACCACCACGCGGGCCCAGTGCGGATTGGTGGTTGTTAACGACTGTTAATGCAGCCGGGACCAACAGCTTAACGTGCCTTTCGAAGCACGGAGGAGCTCGAGATGATAAGTTTTTGGTCACCCATTCGATGACCGGCCTTTGCGAAAGTTGCTTAACCTCAGCACTCGCAACCCAACGCGTTAACCACTACACCATCGAGCTCCTTCAAATGTAATTAGTTTATAACGGTTATTGGCCCTATTTGTCATTCATGTTAGACATTAAACAATATCGTTTGATAAGACGGCTGTTATTATTTCATTCATCTTATTTTATCTTATCTTACTTTTTAAAAAGAGGTAAGTAACGTTTGTGACTGTTTGATTGTCGGGTTTAATCTCTAAAGCTGCTGATTTAATTCCAAAAATTCTTTCAGTGATAGAATGCGACACACCTTGCGGGTAACATAGGCTATTATTAATAATTTCTAAAATCTTTTTTTATTTGGGAAATCAAGATTTGAATTTTGTATGGAAAAATACGAAATCCGCGCTGTAAAATCGCGGGCAAAATGCTAGTCTTTACATGAGCTGAACATCACTTGGCTGTATCTACGTACTAATCTTTGTTTATTTACCTGTTAGTGATGTAACTACATCGTCCTTCAACTTGTAACACAATGCATGGTTTTTTGCTGTATTACCGATAAATTATGAGAGATGCAGAAGCTGGTCTTAATTAAAACATTAGACACTTATGTAACGCAATACTAATGTATATACTTAAATCAATGACCTATTTAAGACGATAGCTAGTAGAGATATCATGAAAACTTTTTTATTTTAAATGGTACTTGAATAATCAACGTCAAGCCGAAAACGAATGACAGACCAGCAGCCTGTGAAGTTCTTATAGAAAAACAGGTAAAAAAACCTTAGATTTTAGAAACGAACTTTGTACTAGTAGGTACACATTATATACGTGTTATGTAGGTAAGCACTTTTATATAGTAGATATGTAGATAAAGAAACGATGGATTTCTCTATCTTTGAATAGGGAGAACTAACCTAACCTAACCTAACCTAATTATGAAGTTATGAATTTTATTTTTATTTTTATTTTATTTTATTTGCCGAATTACCCCTTTTATTGATCATATTATTAGACTTCATTCCTTTTAAACCTGTCATGTACTTTTATCTTAAAATGGTAGACTTAACGACGATGACATTCTTTATCTGTGACGTTTCATAAAGAAGTAGTTACTGCAACTATGAATTTTCATTTTTCTATTTATTATATTTTATTCATGTATAACCTTTTGTTAATTACAGAATAAATACAAATATTACTTTTTTTTCGAAGTGACTGTCCCTTGGTGAACACCCAGATGAGTTGCTTTTACTGAACCCATTATAAAAACTGTGCTTCAACAACAAAACGTAATTAAAAAGAAAAGAGAAAAGGTCAATGTCACAGTGATCAAGAAAAAACATTAAAAATATTTTCGTTCAAAATTAACGGCGATGATTGATCTCCATTAAGAGTTAGTGGTAATCAGTGCATCTCTATCTGGAGGCCCCCCGTTCCGCTCGCACCTGCCATTGTGAGGTTGTGAAACAATAATGCCTTTAATGAGCAAATATAAGCGGCGCATGCGCAGGCGCAGAATGATTACTCATGGGTTATGATTAAGAAGAGCTTTCGAGGACTGTGGGTGTTACGTTGTCGTGGCAATCCAATTGAACGAAGACTAGTTTTTTTTTAATTATGAAAACAAGTAAGAAAAAACTATAGAATATAGAAAACTTATATCAAAAATAAATTCTTAATTTATGACTTATTGGAGCTAGCGGTACTACAATACATTTTATCTACTCTGTAGTACTACGCCATTTTGCTATGTAAAGTTTTTCACCTTATATTATATTTTAAATTTAAGTCAATATTGGTTTTTTTCAAGACAAAATGAGTTTTTTTTAGCAAGATGTTTCCAACTAGGTAAATTTACCTATATCACAGATTAATCTCTAAATAAAATAACACTAATAAAATAATACTAGGAAATATTTTTTTGTTAAAGCGTCAGACTTAGTTAAGTTGGTGGTAGCTAGCCAGGCGGACCTAGGACAAGCCTTGTCACCAACAATGGGAAAACAAAAACCTTAACACACTATAGAAGCAGAAAAAAGTTTCAAAGAAAACTCAAGGGCCGCTCAAATTCTTCAAGCCTTCTATTTCCCACATCATTCCAAAAGCTGTCACATCAAAATGATTAAGATACCAGCCCACTAGCCCAGACTATCAGTGGCAGATCTTTAAAGGCGATGGCCGATTACAAATCCCGGTTTAGGAGAAACTAGATACCATTATTTAAAAATGCTTTACTAAAACGGGCTTAGAAACTCCCTAGCTTATCATTAGTGGAGGCTGATATGGAAGTTAATAAGAACGCCTCATTATATACTAGTCTGGTTTAAATATAGATTCTCAATGATTTTAGTTAAAGAGCTAACTGGTTAGTTCTTATGAAATAATTGATTTAGATTAATGAAAATGAATTGTATATTCTATATGTTAATTCCACGGAATAGATAAATAAGGTGTGTTGTGGTTAATTCCACTCCTTTTTAAAATTTAACAAGGCTACAATTATATATTTTACTAGCCGTCACCCGCCCGTTTCGCAGTGTGAAAAATGAATATATTTTTTATAGCCTATCATTTACGCAATCTTATGTTCTTACTACATACAAATTGTCATCAAGATCGGTCATGCCGTTCTTGAGTTATAAGAGGACATACAGACAGACAGACAAAAATTTCAAAAATCGTAGAATTGGTGTCAATGAGTCATAAAACGAATATTTATTGCATGTACAGACAGAGCCTACATATTTATATAGTAATACTACTTCTAGTAGTAGATTATAATATTTCTCTTGTTCTTCTTTTGTTTTTTGAAAATGCTTCGTTTTCGTCGCCAAAAAAAACATAGAATTTTCTTGAAAGAGGTGGTTTGAATTTAATTGTGCTAAAAGTAAAATCATTTGCTGACCTCTATTTTATTTATTTATTTATTTATACTTATATATTATAGGGTACGTATTAGTATATAAAGTATTTTGCTAAACTACAATCCAATAATGTGTGCACACAATATCATGACTTAAATAATCTAGACTATAAAGATGTGCTTTATGTTATAATTTATAATTTAAACAAACAAATTTAGTTTATTATATAAAAACTAAGTTGTATAGGAAGGTTTTAAGGAAACTTTTAAGCAATTCTGGAATCCTGCAAGACTGAGACGAAATAATATCTACACTTAAATTATTATTAATTAATGATTAACGATTATTATGATTTTAATGAATAAAGGAAAAAGATGTTGACCACTGGTCCCTTTCTGACGCGGTGCTAATACCCTACTGTAGGCTTGTTAAAATGACATACAAATCTTAAACTCTTGTAAGGGAGGCCGGAACTCAACAGTGGGGTGATTTTTATATGACAATGAGCCGGCAAACAATCGCCCAATGGAGAGGCTAGAGAACTTCTAAGAAAATCGAAGTAAGTCAAGTGAAAATCGACCTGATTGCCAAGGAGATTGCGACAGTGGCCACTGACCATAAGTTGGTATGTCTACACCTCTGCTCTGAGATCTGCGCACACGCCACCCAAATTGCCACTGGTCACGGAATCTGACATAAGCGACTAGGGTTACCAAATAACCGCGTGAAAAAGAACTTTACCATCTCTAGGTGCCTTCGCCGTTCGATCAATTTAACAAAAACGAGACTTATTATTGCAAAATTTTAACTTCCCTTATTGTCACTAGAGGCGCAGCTTGAAAGCTTTCACTATGGAGATCAAATAGCATAAAATCAGTTGAACAAACTTTTTTATGTTTTCTATTAACTGCGGAGGATGAATCTCTGAGGACATTTTCAACAAAGGAAAAAAAAATTTTTTTTTTCGACCGCGTACCGTAAAGTGCAGTGTGGGCAGGCCTCCAACAAGGTGGAACGACGACGATCTCGTGAAGGTCGCGGGAAGCCGCTGGATGCGAGCAGCACAAAACCGGTCGTTGTGGAGATCCTTGGGGGAGGCCTTTGTCCAGCAGTGGACGTCTTTTGGCTGAGATGATGATGATGATCAAGAAAAGAAACGCCCTTGCTGATTTTGTTGCCGGTTCTTCAAGTCTAGACAGGTCTCCTCGCCCTGTCTAGACTTACGAACCGATGGCGTAGTGACATTCATGAGAGCTATTCGCTAGCCTAAATTAAATCATTTATTTCTAAGTTCGTATTTCCTTTAACCATAGAAAGTTTAATTAAAATCGGCTAATTAGTTAAAACTTATTAGAACTTTTAAGTTTGTATCAGAAATGTACAAATTGCCAGCCCTACATACTCGTACGAAAAACGATGGACACCATTTTTATGAACACTCAGTGGAACTTGATGGTCCGAATTACTTTTGCACTGACGTAAGCACCCTTGGCAAGGTGTTGATAAGAGGCTGCGGTATTTAAGCGTCTAGCTATGATACTCTATTTGATTAAAAATGTTTTATTTAAGTGCCAAACAGCGCCATTTTATATATTTTTTTTATTCAGGCTACAAAAAACAAATAGCTCTTTCTCACTATGCCAGCTATTCGTAATTCTAAAACCGAGAGGCTTTGTACTGAGAAGAATCGGCAAGAAACTCAGCAAATGCGTATTTTTCTCGATTTCTTTTGTCAATATTACAAAATGTCTTATCAGCAAGCTCACTGTCCATAACAAATAAACACAAATATTGAATAACTCATTGTCAGACAGACGTGCTAGACGCTTGGACTCTCCAAGCGCTCGTCCCGTTTCCACTACAGACCATGTGGTCTGTGACTGGCACGCATCCCATCCATCGTTCAACCTTCTCGAGCTGTTCCACCCTTGCTTCGAGCTTCAGCGCTACGCTGATAGACAGTTGAACCTCATTGTACGTACTTCACCGGAACATTGTATCCAAGCTCTTCTCGAATTAAATAAACCACAAGACAACATTCATCATCATCACCATCATCAGCTTATTTTCATGTCCCCACTGCTGGGGCACGAGCCTTCCCTATGGATGGATAGAGAGAACAGGCCATAAACCACTGGTTTTGGTGATTGGTGGTTGTTAACCGAAGCACGGAGGATCTCGAGATGATACATTTTTGGTCACGCATCCGATGACTGGCCTTTGTGAAAGTTGTTCGCAGACCGGGCGCGTTAACCACTGCGCCATCGAGCTCCTCAACATTATTCAATATTTATCTATCAACTAATAATGTTTATAAATAAAGTCTTGATAAACAGTAATGGCTTGTGCAGAATTATTAATAACTAATAATTATATGTTATTGCAGTGCACTGCACGATGGTATAACATGATCATTCAGAATATACTGCTATGCGGCTTTATCAAAGCTTGTCATATCGATGTGGCGATCGTGACACGTTTGGCCATAGCATAATTATTGTATGTTAATATGTGTGTATAATGTGTGGATATTATGTTTCTTAATTTAGCCTAAAGGTTCCATCCACTAACGCCCGTTCCCAATAACCTATCTATCTGTTGTTTTGCCTACTATAGATACAAAATTGACATAAGCTCTATACAAATTATGTCAAATTTCTAACTCCAAAGCAAAAAAACAGACATATAGAATATAGGGAACAGGCGTAAGGGAGCAAATGCTTCTCCCATTTACTTTCATATCTTACGATTCTGAGCTGTTTCCTGCCAGTCTGGGCCGGAACGAGAGAATGAACGGACCTTATAGTTATTTAAAGTTTTTATTTTATTTGATCCGACCTAATTATGGTATTATTTCGTTCAAAATTTATTCCATACCCGCAGTAAGTAGATGTTAAGTTAATTTTAGGGTGTGCTACGCTTTTTTTAAATAAATGGTTTACTTACTAAAAACACCACTTAGTTTGTCCTGCAAGATGCTTGCAAAAGCAGGATAACTTACCTGTAGAAAACAAAAGTGTCATAAATATACAAGGTATACAAAATACTCACAATTTTATTTTAACAAATACATTGAGTTTCATGCTTCAGAAGGCATGCGAACGGCATGAGCCGTTGTTCCCAGCTGTCACGATCAAGATAGCAGTCATCAAAATCCACAAACCCAAATTAGTCCAGCGTGGTGGGTTGTGGCCCAATTTCCCTACGTGCTAAAGGTTCATATAGGAAGGTCTAAGCCCAGTAGTGGGTTGTTTATAGCGAATCAAAATGTGAGCAATAGTTTACACAATTCTATTGGCAAACTCTTGGCATATTACAAAAAGCTCATGTATCTTCGCTAGTGCTGTCTCCTCGCGTTCATTGAACATTTCATGGTCAAAAACACAAATATGGAAACAAGACAATACACTAATTTAGACGCCACAGACCAAACAAAAGAGACTGCAGCGAATCACAATAACAACCCTACTGCAAACAACATAAGGTTTAAAATAACCAACTCTATCTAGGTATAGGATCAGTCTGCGCGCACGATTACTCAGTGCGATGTAAACACCGATCGATATCTCGATAATTGGCCGATGAATCGATGCGAGATCGATTGTTAATCGATATAGAGGACGAATCGATTAGTCACAGTGTCTTTTTCAATAGTGAGATTCATTAAGTTTCATAGTGGTATTATGTATTTTAATGGTTCACTACTGGGATTGGGTTTCGTGTTTTGGGTAGTAATACCATACATAAAGCTTTAAATAATCATTCCTATACCATCAAATATACATAGGTATACAGTCAAAGTCGCTGAACACTTTAAAGCTTTGTCAAACCACTATGTAATGTCATAGGCGCTTGACAAATTCTAGTCAAGCTATTATGACAAGGTATTAAAGTGGTAAATTATTTCAGCTACTGACTGTACCAACTTACTCTGTGTTCACACCTAAACCAGGCAATGATTGAGCTTTTATGAATGTTACTACGTCTCTAGAAACTCAGCTAGGATGTTTTTTTGTACCTTTTATAGCGTCAGATGTTATAAGTCAAAATCGGCCTTTTGATAGTCAAACTACAATTAAAACCTAATGCGATATTACGAATTTGGAAGATCTAAGGCCCAAATTCACTTAAAATATTATAAAACGTATAACAATACCTCAATTTGCTGACACAGTACATTTTCCTCAAGTGCTAATCTGCCATCAAGAATCTTTACATAAGACCTTTGGGTAAAAGCATGCCCTTACTGTTCACAAGTTGACCCTAAGACCCCACAGAAAACAATCCAGTACACAAAGCCAGGGGATTTTAGACTCACTTGCTAGAGGAATAAAGCTGTTGTTCAGTTATTAGATTTCCTTTTAGCTGTGACAAATTGGCGGATCACGAATTAGCGATTCGTTTGAAAGTTGTCATTATGGGAATAGTATCATACTATGTAACAGGTTGTGTACTATGCGGTGAATTGGTTTGTGGCTTTGGGAGTTTGTACTGAAAAGGGATCATTATAATCATCATCATCATCAGTTAAGCCCCTACTGCTACCTATTAAGCCTCCCTTGTAAAAAGTTATAAGATAAACTATTTTTAAGCGACAAAAATAGGTGATTCTTGATACGACTGTTTCACAGAGTTAATAATTTATTTCGTTCAATATTTAACAGTTTTACGAGTATTCGCAGTCGAAGCTTAAACAACTTGAGACTTAAACTAAAATCGAGATTTATAATCTCTTCAATATATACAAAATTCACATAACTCGAAGGAGTTTTGTGAATTTTGTATTTTTCGTGCTATGATTGAAACCATTAAAATCTACTCACGTTTCTGCATACAAAGGTCGAAAACTACGGGAAATTAAAACTGTCACAAAATGCTTATTTCTGAACCAATAAGACATTTTTCCAGCTTCTAAATATCCTCTGTCTAAAATCGGATTATGCACTATCTGTAAACGAAATTCCATCCAGATTAATTTAGTCATATCAGCGTGATTCAAGCACAAACATACATTCGTACTTTCACATCAATATTAGTGGTATATCATTAAGCCTGTACTTAGCATCCCTTTTAAGGGTCTGTGCTCTCCGTCCGTCACTTAGAAACTGATTTGTCGATCGTCTGTTATAACAATGTTACATCTACCACAACTATCCTCCTACAATCTACAGATCAGCTGTTATAATTGATGTACATTCACCTTAATTAACCAAATGACTTCACAAAAACTACGTGTTGAAACGCCAGCTTGGGCAACGTCGTCAATTCTGGACATTCGGATTTATTATTTATGTAGCAGCGTTTATTGCAGTATTTAATTGCGGCTTTGGCTAATGGCCGATGTTATGACATGCCCGAGACTGGATGTTCATTCACTCCTTAGCGGGAGTTAGAAAGGAGGATCGTTAACAGTTTTAAGATCCATTATGACATGAATACGAGGTGTTCATTCTGCGAATCTAAAATGTTCACAAATCGTGTGTCAATCTTCTGATTAAACGTTCGCAATTATGACTCAATCGCCTAATTTTAAAATTTTGTACTATTTTGTGTCTTATCTTATCTTAGTGGGGCCTAATAAGGTTTCCCTCTTTTAGTAGCCCTTCCAACTGTTCGTCCTCTGTAAAGATAGATGGCATAAGTTTAGCAACGTCTTTTAGATCCTGATTAGAGCCTGAAGTCTTCTGTATTTGATAGGCCGATTCCAGGAGTCCCATACTTTTCCTAGCTAGAGAGTTGCAGCACAGTAGGTGCTGCATTGACTCCGTTTCCTCTCTGCGTAGTATATGTATGTGTATAAGGACCCAGTACCATGATTACCATACATCCAATAGGTACTCTTGTTTGTTTATTCACTTGCCACATGATAACAGAGATGTTACAATTTACAGGCAATTTTGTAGGAGCATTCATAGGTTAGTGACTTTATCTTTTTGGAGAGAATTCGCTATTGACCCCATATAGCCTTAACAGCGTCACCGGTTTTTGTGGGCGATGCGAAATTTTAAGGGTTCCTACTTGAGGAACCCTTGTGATCAATAATATAAAAGAAAAACAGTCACCCATACAATTACTAACCATACGAAAGGTAGCTTAACTTTCGCGATCTAAGCAGCACAGACTGCGCCCGCAGCGTGTCCCAACCAGCTACCGGTCAGATTATATTATCAATAATCTGTCGATAAGGCCGCGGTTTCGTCAGACGCGTAGGAGCGTGACGTGACCGCTGCCCACGCGCACCGCGACCTTACCGCCACTCTGTTCCACACAGGCGGGGTAGTCTTGTACGGCTTTGTACTTCGCTCTGTTTATGTTGACACTTAGATTGGCGACAAACATTCATGTACATACGCGTGGAGAGGTTGATCTCTCCAAAACTGAAAAACTTCTTCAAAATGTTCAACCATATACCATACATACAAAGGTCAAAGTCTAT
Source organism: Eudonia lacustrata (assembly GCA_947562085.1). NCBI lineage: Eukaryota > Metazoa > Arthropoda > Insecta > Lepidoptera > Crambidae > Eudonia > Eudonia lacustrata. The sequence continues at coordinate 1,212,921 of OX387329.1, forward strand.
TGAAAAAAATTGACAGCTTCTGGTTGTCTGCTGTGCAGCCGTGTAAATTACTGTTTCTTTGCATAGTTTTCACGGCTAATCACTCTACTCTACCTGAAGTTAAATGGAAATGGAGTCCAGATGTGAAGACAGCTGGTGCAACGTCACAACATCGCTGCATCGGTCACCCTCACCCTACTGGCTCACAAGGTGTCACCCCATATCTAGACTACGGAAGACTGTTGGCTCATCATCATCACAATCAGCCCATATCAGTCCACTGCTTGACATGTGCCTCCTAATGCTTGCCACTGAGCCCGATCTTCGGCTATTCTCATCCACTGCCAGCCACTTTGCGTATATCGTCGCTCAACCGCGCCGGATGAGCGACGATATACGCAACGGCGTCCTACACTCTGTTTGCCGAGTCGCGATCTCGACTCTATAACAAGTCTACCCCAACGACTGTTGGCTGCCTGTTACATTTACAGCGTGCTGAAACTAACGCACCCTCATGCCGTAGCGCCCAAGCAATCACCAAGTTTCTTAAGGGCTGGCAATGCAAGCGTGTCCTCACCAGATGCTTTTACTTGCGTGTACTTTACTAGATTCGACGAGGCATTCGAATCGAGCCTCTAATCTAAAAGTTAGGACCTCGCCTCGGGTTGGCGATCAACCCGATCTACCAACCCATGACACAGTCAGTGGGTGACTCTGACTAACCCTTAAAGTCTTGAGTCTCAAGCAACATGTAGGTACCTTACAAAACATTTGCGTATAAACAACTAACAAATGTTATAATTTATCATTATCTAAAAGCACGTTAGAAATCCTTTTCTTATTAAAAAACCTGTAGGTACAATTAAAACTTCTCTGTGATATTTTTTACTGTAATCAGTCGACTCATTCTAATCGATGATTCGACAAGAGAGATTTCGCGATCCCTATCACAAAATAACAGCTTTTAAATACACCACATCATCCTGAAACAGCTTATTAAAACGCAACGATTAATCAACACATAAATAATCGCAATCAACGTCCTCACCAGTGAAAGTGTCGACTGGCCACCAAGATTACGAATCAGATGAATCGATTCTAACACATCGATTGGTCACAGCGAAATCGATTAACCTATCGTTATCGGCCGGCCACGAAAGTTTCGGCCTAAGGCGACAGCGGACGCAAAATTATTATCATTACGGCACAATTTATTTGGCATCGCGTGTGAATTGCAAATTGAATGTGTCTGTATAAATATAAATATCTCGATAATTCTCACTTAGCCTTTGGCAATATCCCAATTAACACCAGCGCTGCAGATAAACTTATCACGCGGCTCCAAATCAAGTCAGATGCAGTCGTAATTTTATTAAAAAGCCACTTTAAAATCTTTTACACAAAGTTCAGAGGTTAATTGCCAGCTCCTGTCAGCGCAGAGCATTGCTTCTACATTAATCACTTTAAGATTTCTTTGGGGCCACTGTTTTCAGTAACAAACGATTGTACAGTGTTAAGTGAAGGGCTTTCAACTGCCCAAAATGAAAGTGCGAAAGCAATTGCCAAATCTAACGGACCTAATCGCAATTTTACGTTTAAAAGAGTGGTTGCAATGTGTCAAGCACGAAGATCAGCTAGTGTCAAATATGCCATTACACAACGCACTTTCATTGTAGTTGGGGCCGTAGAAGAATTGGGGCATGCTTTTATTGTAAGCTATGCACACATTGGGGCTTGCGAATTGGCTTGAGAATGCGGTGGGGGTTGCAAAATGCATTTGTCCAAGGAATTAAACCTGAAATTTGACCCAAGAATTGGACAAGAAATTAAAATTAATATTGGTAGGTACTGATGGTCTGAGTTGCAGCAGGCAACCATCCAAAAAAAACTAGAAAAAGTAAAATTTATTCATTGATATTATATTCTAATTGCTTGCAGAGAACTTGTAGTAAATCCACAAGAGTCCAGAAAAATCAAAATTTTAAACTTAGGGTAGAAGCGCCAGTTTTCGACAGAAACCAATGATCGACATGTTTTCCTTTAATCGTTATAAATCATCATCATCATCTCAGCCGAAAGACGTCCACTGCTGGACAAAGGCCTCCCCCAAATAATCATGGGGGTATTTGCCGTAATCGCCACGCTTGGCAAGCGGGTTGGCGATCGCAGTAGGTTGAGGGTAACCTCAGAGAGATGCTGCTTCCCATCCTCTGGAATGGTCCCTTAGTCGGCTTTTTCGACACCCACGGGAAGAGATGGGGTGGGGCAATTCTTTATCCCCGGCACCACACAGGGGTGTTGTTAATCGTTATAAATAGAGCTCAGCAACTGATTCTTGTCAGCAACAATTGTATAAAGAGCACCTGCTTCTTAAGAGTCGATGATTGGTGCGTGCCACTACCCAACCAGAATATACTTTTAGTTTGCAATAGTATCATAAACAAAACATGTCAGTCATTTTAAAGGCGTATTGTAGCGACGGTTGTTATTGCCATTGTCAAGTATTCAATCAAGGAACTGATCCTGGCGCGAAATTGTGATGTGACTAAAACAATGCCTTGTTCGGTTCGATTCCTGACAGGTACAATAAATTACTTCTTTAGCGCGATGTCAAGTTACAAGATGACAGATTGGTTGACAAAAAAATTATGATTGTCACTTTATGTACTCGTAGCTGTCTTCAACGAGTACCTAGTATCTACCTATGTACATACGTAAGGTTTGGCATTAAGTATTATACTTAAACCTTAAGGCAGATTCATCAAATTTTACTTGCTTTTTATAGTGTGTTAATTTATCAATAATAATAAAATTAGTAGGTATATTCTTTTCTATTTTTATGTTTTTACCGTCATATCCATGTAGGTGAATCCAAACGAGATTGGTGTGAATAGAGACAGAGACGCATGAAAATATTTAGATTAAAGATTTTAGCTCAGAAATAGAAAGATATAGACATCACCAAAATATGAAGCTTTTACTTTTAATTTTTTTATTTTATTTTTTACAAAATAAAAAAAAAAAACAAAGTAAAGAACAAAACTTAAAACTATAAACCAATTAATCTAATAGCCCCCTCGAACCGTACTCGGCCCGAAGGTTCCCATCACGCTTGCAGCGAGCGTTACCCCGCTGCATGGAGGTTACTTTATTTTAATTTTTAATTTAACAGTATTTGACCCCAAATTCACCTAAAGTTAATAATATATAGTAATAACGATGAACAAAATTACCTATAAAAAACCTAACTTTTTTTATTTACTTAGTTTGATGGCTGAGCTGAAGCCAAACCGGCGGTCACCTTAAAGTCCACATCAATCTCTTGGACCGCGGTCAAGGTCAGCAGTGTGACGTCACAGCTGTGATTGAATCCCAAGATTGATCGCTCACTGTCTGCCACACTTCAATTTGTTTCAATCAGCCCACCGGTGGACGTAATAATTCCACTTTTACCATAGACTTATGAATAGACAAAAGTAGAAATTACGAAAAGAAAACGTCAGTTTTAATAACTCTTCCTTCGGTCGTAGAATTAGCTAATATAGGTAACAATAGCCCATACTGGGTCTATATTTTTAATTAGGCAAATCACTCGACTCCACTTAATGTTAAACGGTGGCGTGTGAAGTCCAGGTGCGAAAATACCTAATAAATAGAAGACTGTGCTTCAAGAGCGTTTATAGATTTATTCTGCATCAAGAACTAAACTGTGGCCATATGTAGGTACATACTCGTACCATGTTAATATAAATAATTAGTCATTATCGATTAGGTGTTTATGTGAGCAAAAGTTGGATTGGCAGTTGTCTTTTTCTATTTTCTTTTTTTTTATACATAGGTCGGCAAATGACTCCACTCCACCTGATGTTAAGTGGAAATGGAGTCCAGATGTAAGGACAACTGGTGCAGCGAGAAAACAACGCAGCATCAGTCACCCTCACCCTGCCGGCCCACAAGGTGCCTCTTCACGCCTCGTTTGAAATACTTTTGATCCATCTTCCATCGTCAGCCAGACTTAGTTACCGCGAAATGTATCTCTTAACAATATCTGTCTATTAATAAGTCTATGGTGGTAGCGATGGATGATTGATAGTTCGCCGTGTCCCATTCCGGTGATCGCAGTGATGTCAGCCACACAGCGGTTCAATTGTCCGTCATTGAAACTTAATTATGTCTTGAGATCGTTGAATCGATTCTCATTCAGCATTTAATTTTGGTTATTGACGTCGTCGAGGCAATGTATTTAAACAGTAACAGTTTGAATAAGAACGAATGTTATATAAGATAGATATGAGATAGAATGATAGAGATAATATATTTTATATAGGCGTATGTGTGTATGTACGTACATACATACATACACACATACGCCTGTCTCAGAGTAGGCAGTGATCACTTCTTGCCAACTGTCACTTGCTACGTTTCGTTCATACTTCTTTCGCTTCGTCTTCATCTACATCTTTATATTTAAAAATCTTCTGTGCGTGTGTATGAAATTGTACTCCTTCTAAACGGCTGGACCGATTTTGATGAAATTTTTTGTGTGTGTTCAAGTAGATTCGAGAATGGTTTAGATACAATTGGACCCGGTAGGTGGAGCTGCTATAGGGGTCCATCATGGAATAAGAGTGTTCTTAAGCCGACGAATGATTTGTTTTGTTGTTATGGAAACTGTCAAAGTGGTACGAAGTCCGCCGTTCAGCTAGTATAGTTATATAAATCTTCTGTGTGTGTATATGTCACTGAACTCCTTCTAAACGGCTGGACCGATTTTGATTTTGAAATTTTCTGTGTGTGTTCAAGTGAATACGAGAATGGTTTAGATTTACAATTGGACCCGGTAGGTGGCGCTGCTATAGAGGTCCATTTCCATCATGGGATACGGGTGTTCGACGAATGATTTGTTTGTTTTGTTGTCATGGAAACTGTCAAAGCGGTACGAAGTCCGCTAGTTATAGATAAATATACACCTTAGTAAATTAATTAACTTAACTAGGCGTTAATAACCGAAAGTATATATGTTCGGGTTGAATGCGAGAAGTCGGAGTTCAATACCCATAGCTCCGTTAGACTACTGATGAAACAAACTTATTTAGCTTAATCATTTAAAAATTATATTCAATAATATTATTAGCGTTTTGATTTCATTCGTTAACGTCTAGCTAGATAAATTAGTATACTTTTGAATTAAATTACAAGAATCAGATTAGACGCAAGTGCAAAAAATTAAAGGAATACTAACTAGTCTCAGAAATAGTTTGCAAACAAAAATTTCGTATGCACAACTTACAACATCGACTAACAGATCATTTAAAAAATAAAATTAAACCACTCGTTCATGCTACGAGAATCGCAAATGTGCGAACAATGATTTGTTAACTCCATTACATTTAACTCGAATCACCTGCGGTTTCATAATGAGTGTCATTAATGAAATTTTTGAGGCCGGCGTCCGAGTGTGAACAATCCATTTTTAGCAGAACTATTAAGGTTTGGACAAACGTATACAAGTAAGAATTTGAAACGAGGCCGACGGAAGCATGCCACAATTTCATTATTAAGAAATAATGCCCAAAATGGTTTTAACCTTTGACGAAATTGCATCCGATGTTGACTTTTCTGTAATTGGTGTTGCCGCACTTGTTTAAATAATTAACGCGTGTTAGCATTCCAATGTTAGAGTTTTTGGTAAAAAATAAGTTAATTATCGTCAAGCAGGTTTGGTGTCTTGAAAAACATAAGCTAGACTTTATTTTATTTAAAAACAAATCTCTTGAGATTAGTTAATAAACCTGGACCTAAAATAGCACCTTGAGTAATTCTGACTAGCCTAGCCTGAGTAACTCTAATTACAATAACACTTTAATCTGCTAAAAATATAAATAACATCTATTCAAGTTAATCTAACTGGAAAAAAACACATAAAACCATAAACCCCTTAAAAAGTAACCTAACTACAGGAAGACATTTCTATGGTGATAGCTTAAGGCTGGGTCATCGAAGGCGTTCGTGATTCCGGACACACGCACTCGCGCGCTTCCGCACCACGTGCCTGCCTATCCTGGTGAAATGGCAGTACTTGTGGGACAATTTATAACACAAATAACAAATTTATGAATCTCATGACTCATCTATTACATTAGACATCATTTGTGATAGCTAATATAATAGAATACGAGTTCAGTTAGTATAAAAAACGTAGTTTTGGGAGCCACATTGCGGATTTTCAAATGGGAGAGTAAGTATAATATGTATATTGACAAGTATAATACAGTTAATACAACTAAAAGAGGTAAGCAAATATTTGTCTAATCGCAATGAAAGAAGACATACCTAAGAGGACAAAGTTGTATGAGAACGCTAACAAATTAATAAAAAGAAATAGCTTTTTTAATCATTATAACCACGGACTTAAAAAACACGTTCGAACTTCATGTTGAAAAAAGTTATCGCTAAAATAATCTGTAAACATTTTCTTTAAAGTTAGAAAGCCAACATTCAGTCTGGATTTAACAACTTAATTGACTGAACAATCAGATTTTTCTTATCATCACATTCAAAAAATTAATTTCATTGTAAAAATATGTGGGAAAATAAAACAATGGCCCAGGACTGGAGATGGTAATTAGTGCGATGGGCTCGAGCGAAGAAATGTGGGCCATTAGTCACTATTAGGAGATTTCATCTTAAAAACCGGCAATGTGAAATAAAGATTAAGGTGGGTTTGTACTAATCGTGCTAAGTGAGAGTAGCCAACCCTTAAATCATCAGGTTGCCTAGTGCGGGTTTCATTCGCCATTCAATCACGTTACAAAAAGAGAGTTTGTATGGCAAAATATTAACTATTCTCGAATGTCGCCAGGGGGCACTGCTTTAATGTCATACTAATTTTTGTTTTCGTTAACGTCATCGAATGAGTACGGATGGTAAGCAAACTCATACTAGGCACTCAGAACTGCAATTATCAGTAGTGGCGGATACCTGACGAAGTGCGCTTGCACCTTTGGTACCTTCTGATACAAACTTTGTAAGTCTTATAGTTGGCTCCGTTACGATCAAACTAGTACATGGTTCCTTTAAAAGAAGTTAGGTATTTTTCATACTTTTTTTATCTTTAGTCTTAGGTACTCGATTCTGTTATTTCAAAACGCTCACAAGTGTGACTCAGTGTCCTGATCCAGAAATTTATCCCGTATACCAATATCAAAATAACAACCGATCCACACTGGTTTTGGAATAACGTAATCGACGCCTATGTGAAATAGCCAAGTGCTACTTTGGGCTCAAGTAGCTAAATTGTGGTGACTTTCTTAATTTCAATCTTTCTTCGGGATAAAGAGAATCGCTTGTACTCATTCAGACTACAATTTCCTTTCAATTTCAATCAGGCCTCAGTATAATGTTGACACTCCGATAGATCGAAAAGATGTAAATGCAAAGAATGCTAGAAGCACTCTGTTTTATTTTATTAAAACAAGGCTAGAGTGTCCAACGATGATAAAACTAAATTGGGAAACTGCGCCAATTTTACATAAAATGTTGAAACATTAAAAAGATTGGTGAAATCAGATAATTTGGAATCTTATCAGAAACTGATGCGTTCGAAGATATTAAAAACACAAGAAACCACCGCATTGCATTATTTTCATGAAGATAATTAAAGTGTTTCAGATCAGATATATGTATATTCAATTTTTGAGTAAATTTTGCATTATTCTATTTACAAATTACTAACGAAATATAATTGTTTTCTTAGTGAAATTCTCTTCCTGTGACCACGGATCTAACAAAGGGTTCAAAACTAAATAAACGAGAGTAGATCCGTACCAATAAAGTGATTTATTTCAATCACAGAATCCTAATTGTATGTCAATTCAATCAATCAGATCAGTGAACAAAGATTATGATTGCTTATGTTTGTGGAGTATGGAGTCTACGACCATTACTATCATCATCATATCAGCCTAAAGACGTCCACTGCTGGACAAAGGCCTCCCCCAAGGATCTCCACAAAGACCGATTTTGTGCCATTACTACGGTCACCATTTTAAAAGCACCTTTGGAAAACTTTAATGATCATTTGTTTATATGAATGAAACTTTCAAACCCTTTTAAAATAAAGAAAGTCAATTAAAGATCCTTTTAGTCGGAGCACAAGTTGCCATTAGACGTATACGATCGCCATTTTGATGTTATGACTTTATTGTCTGTGGTAACAATGCGTGGTGAGATTTTAAAGTCTGTGGCGTGGTCACTTGACAGCAGTCGTAACATCCGGTGGTGCTTTAAAGCGTAAGCAGCAGCCAACACCATAAATACTATAAAGAAGCAAAATAACAATATAAAATTGAGATTTTTGTCACAGTTATACTTGGAGAGTCGAAAGTAATAGCTAATTTCTATACTAGAACCCGAAGTACTCTATAGGTTCCCTAGGGGAGATAGCCAGACTTTCTATGACAAATATTGTATTGTATCTTTGTTTTATATGTGTGTTTGTGGTTTTTGCAATAAATGTTTTATTTATCTATCTATCTACCTATCTATCTATATATCGAGCGAAAACTGCCAACTAAAAACTATGTACTCAACTCTCTATAGTCTAGTTAAGACGATATATATTTTGAGTCATAGTATACGAGTATTATATCGATTTTTATGTGTAAATAACTTTCCTGCCAGGTGGAGCGACGGTATACACAGAGTGTCTGGCAGCAGTTGGATGAGAAAAACCAAAGATTTGGCTCAGTGGCTTGCATAGGAAAAGGCGTATGTCCAGCATTGTACTGACACTGGATTGTTACAATGATATTGATACAACTGTAGCCTTTTATATAGGTTGAGAATCTGAGCCAAATTGCTAGAAGGTGCCGGTACAAAACTCGCACGTAGAAGTTTCAACGCTGTTCCGAATAAAGTGAATTGATTCACCACAAATGTTATTCATAATAATTGAATATACATTATCGTTTTCGGTATCTGTCCTCCACTCCCGAATAGTCTATCTATGACGTATGTGGTGATGGTAATCATAATACTCATTGCATGTGTGCGCATTATGCGACGGCAGCTCCCCCAATGACATCAAATCATAATAGTAGATAGATTCGTTGTTTTTGTTACGCTGTGAAATGAACCGCGTCTCTGTTATTGTTCAGTTCCGACCATAAACAAACTCTTTTGTATTCCAACTCAAACTTTATGTCTATAATATATAAAAAGTATTACTATTGCATTATTTTTTTGTTATTATTTAGATGGTATTAACTAATTAATAAAAATCTTGCTAGCCCATCCGGAAAGATAATTCGCATGTGTTAGGAATGGGTTCACGTCAGTAGTGTGACTGACGTATGAAAATTGAACCAAGATTTCTCGCATTCAACCGGAGCGTCTATTCTTTTGGCTGATGACGAAATAATTATTATCAAAGCTAACGTATCGGATTGAACATGTACATATGGAGCTAATAGGGAGATATACATCAATTTATTTTATTTTATTCTACAATGAAGAAGCACCTGGCTCTAATAACACCTGATAATATAATGATGATAAGGCTGAAGGTAGAAGCGCCGTTCACCAGGAATCCTCAACTACATACGAAAGAGCTATGTTACTTCCAACGATCGGAACACAACAATGCTATCAATATTGTCATGACAACTGTGGCAACAGACTTAGATAAGATCGTGATAGCTAGCCAAACAGTTAAGACCCTAACATGTACCCCCACTGCAAAACATCGCATCCTTGGAAATATACAGGGTCTAACAAAATCAATATGCGAACGTTTAAGGGCGGTATCTGTACATCATTCTAAATACAATGACTAAAAATGGGCTCCAGTTTTATAGTGATTTTTCAAAGTTATGTTTTCTAACAAACTAAATCAATTAAAATAATGCACATCATGAAACATGCTGTATCTTTACTAACACGCACGCAGGCGTCGATAAAAAGATCGTGTACAGATACACGACACAACGGCTATCTTTGTGTGCGTGTTGTACAGCTGCACGGGTTTGGAAAGGGTGTATTTTTTGGTAAATTATGATAATGTTTTGTTGATTATCTCGGTGACGAGCCTGTAGTTTAGGACCAAATTTGGTGAGCATGCTCAGTATGATGTATAGATGCTACCCTTAAAAGTTCGCTTATTGATATTGTTAGACCCTATATAGAACTGCTGGGAACTGAGGTCCGAGGCCAGTGGTTTCAAACCTTTGAGCTTAATAAACCTTTTATATTTATCGTTAATTATTTTTCTAAACTAACAAGCTGAAGCAACTGCGTCTTATCATTACAATCCATGACGACGCTAACCATTCTCGACGCGTCGCCGGCGCACATCCTGTTAAACACATGCGCCATCGACACTATACTTAGACCTGCATTTCTATACAAAAGCTTTTTACACAGAGATCTAAATACACTGGCCATTATAAAAAAGGGAATGATACTTATAAAGGGGGGATCATGTTCAGCCATTGCATTTCGAGTCTTTTACCATTGTGTTAAAGTTCGTATTTGATTGTGATACGATACGTTGATTGTTTAGATTTGACTTTTGGCAAAGTTATTATTTTAATGGGTTAGCGCATGGGGTCGCTAGATCCGAGATTGTGGACATTTTAGTTGGCTTTCGGCGGGCATTGTATGCAAATCAAGATTGCGACTGTCAAGTTAGGCCACAATCCAGGTTAATTATGAGATGTTAAACAGAGATGGCGGAGTTTGGGTCAGGCGGTATCTGATGATGTTCCAACTTGACCTTAGTTCGTCTTCGTCAATTAACACACGACACATATCGATACCAGAAGTATTAATTAACGTAAGGGACATTTTGGCCAAAATGAGTTTTATATAGATTAGGATTTAGGATTTCCCGCTCTATCGATTGGTATATGTACTTAGAATTGCTCTAACGTTCAAAAAATTTCTCTTACGTTAACCATTTTCAGGCAATCGAGAACGATTTTCGCAAAAATATTTGATTATTATTCACTCACATTAAATTTCACCACTAAAAAATTATCCTTACTTATTTTCTTTATTACAGTAAATTAATGTATATTTTTCGAAAGCTTCTAGCAGCTTACATTGTTTTCCATGATTTATTTTTATTTACACCTTAAATTTCAGTAACGTAAGAAACATGTTAATATTTATTTTTAATGTAGGTAAGGGACATGCTATCTTTGAAACTACTAGGTAAGTTTTATGAAACTTAACGACAATGATAAGAAAAGAAGATAAAACTATGAAACTTTGTCCTGTACGTCAATAAAATCGGATAAAACGCTAAAAGTTACACACCGATATCGAAAAAAAAACGTTTTTGGCTCTCCTGTAAAATTGTGGTCTGTCCCTTACATTAATTGATACTTCCGGTATCGATATAATAAATTGTAGCCTAAATCGATAGATATAGCGACTATTTCCTAAAATTAAGACAGAATGGAAAACAGTATAACGAGACAACTGAATGAGGAAACAAAATTAAGATCTGAATTAAAACTAATTATAATTCGTATTAACAAATAACTTGGTGAAAATCTCCAACAACCTATACCTAATTTAAAGCAAGCCCCATAACAATACGTACAGTAATGAAAATACATAACTGTTTCCATTACTTAAGGCGACGCATTGGAAATTTACTTGGCGGGGATCTTGATTTTTCCCAACAATTACAAAACATATGAAAGTGATATTTGATGACATGATTTTTCATTTAATTGACTGCATTTTGCTAGTTGCAGAAACACGATTTGTCAACTTTTATAACAGAGAAAAAAATATCAAAGTAACCTCTTTTAAAACATAGATTTGCATTTTACAAGCAAACCAGACCGATTTAAGCATCTAAATTTTCTTAGTAGATTAGTCTTAACACACACTTTAATATGCTAGTTAATTTTTTTTAAATAATTTTTAGTTTTAATTTGAAAGAAAAAATCAGTTTTTCTTATGGTACGGTGCGCAAACGCTCCGTATTAGATGCGTGCGTCGCCTTAACGTAATCCGCTTAAAATCTAAAAGAAAGACATTTAATAGCACTATAAAACGTTTTAGAATAATTTGAAACATTGCAATGTTGCATCCATGTTGGGAAGGACTGATCCTAGCATCGGACATTTATAAGCTACTAAAGATAGTTAACGGTATTTCACACATGTTTCCACCGACATATACGAGTATAACAGAGTAGGTATCTCTACAACCTTCAAATAAGTATTTAAAAAGATACATCACCGTGTATGAACGAACTCGCCACCATCTACGGCTTAAACCGAATGCTTACAACTGTGAAGTCATCCTTAACCGACGCCGTGACAAAAATACATTTAATTGGTTGTTCAATTAACATTTAAAAAGCGAAGCCAAACCTTCTTTTAATGAATCTTTAAATATTGATCAGAGACACCGTAAGTGTCGTCCATTCCAATTAATTCAAAATGGCGGAACAATTGAACCGCCATTCATCATTCGGCCAAAGGACGAGCGCGTAATATTTTTTAAATTATTTTTGCTAAAGTCAAGAAAAGTTAGGTATTTAAAAGTTAAAGCGAAAGCTTATACACAGCATTTGGTGCTAATGATTTTTACTACGGAGAAGCGCTTGGCCTTATCTCATTTGGTGGTGGTGACAATAAGGCCGCAGATGTAAGGGCCCTTCGCCCGTAATCCTCAAATACATAGGAACTTGGGTGACCTCTTGAGAAGCTCGATGGCGCAGTGGTTAAAGCAACCGCTTTGCGAATGTTGACGTTAAGCAACTTTCGCAAAGGCCGGTCATCGGATGGGTGACCAAAAATGTATCATGCATTAGCAACCGATAACAACCACCAATCCACACTGGGCCCGCATGGTGATTTATGGCACGTTCTCCCTATCCATCTTTATTAGGGAAAGCTCGTGCCCCAGCAGTGGGGATATCTGAGAAAGGTTTTCTAACCCTTAGACCAAACAGGCAGTTAAACGTGCATGGAGATTGGAAATTTTACAAAAATGTCACAAGATATTTCATCGAAAAAAGTTTGTAATTCCATAATTATAGCCCTAATGAGTACGACACATGGTTTTAATTGGTATTCACGCATTTTATGAGCTCTCTAATTGTCGTTATTGCATGTAAGCTCATTGGGCATCCCTTGTAAGATGACGATGGGAAAGTCTGAGTGCCATAATTCGATTCATAATTCTTTTAGTAAGTAGGTACTATCAAGAAACTGTGAGTTTGTCTGTTTTGTTCTTATCTATCATTAGAGCATGCATAGTTGTGCTAGTTCAAATCCCGCTTAGTATAAATATCATTTTCTAAAGAATAAAAAAAAATATAATTGATTTTTTTGCTATAAAAAAATAAAAAAATATCAACAAGGTCCACATTCACAAGCAAAGCCGGAGCGTTCGCGAAGCGGCCGTGAAGGCATAATTTTTTTGATTTATGTCACATAACTCCTTAACATTCATTGTTATTGCGAAGTTTCGTTTTAATTTCATTACGGCATTAATTACTGCGTAATTGGCCGAAAAAACCGTGTCCCTTCGCCCGGGCCACGATATTAAAAACATTCGTCATAACAAGCAATGCAAGGCAAGGCTGGTCGGTTCTTACAAAACAGCGACCCTTTTGGTATGAAAATGGAAAAACATATAGAAGGCGAAATAGAAATTAGGCAAATAAACTAATTTCTAATTACCCTAATATCTTAAGGTGGGACGGGCCCTACTCCATTGTGGGATGCTACTTATGTCGACATACTTGCCCTTTCCAGCTCTTCCGTCAGCGCTGGTGCGGCTGCAAATCATACAGAGAACCTCAAACGGCGCATATAAGAATCTGACTGGGGATCTCATATTTAAGCCGTTTTAGGCCCGGCTGCTAACAAGCATTATAAAGATAATATATCCATTAAATAAGCAGAAACCACCAGGAACCCCAGAGCTAGCAGCGACTTGGACCATCACAAACCACAGTATGTGCGCACCTGTTGCGTGATTCCGTCACCGTGGTCAATGCGTGCGCGCTCGAGCGCCTTTGGATGGAGCTTTCTTTCTGCAGTCTCCTTATCTTAAGTATCTATCAAAATTCAAAATTCAAAATCATTTATTTAGTTAAGGCTACAAATAGCTCTTATGAACGTCATTTTATGCCATCGGTTCGTAAGTCTATCTACTCTGGGCGGGAGATCTTGTACTGAGAAGAACCGGCAAGAAACTCAGCAAGTGTCCAGCTCTTTTCTCCCTTACAGTGTCATAAATATTGGAAAATGCCCTATCATAAAAGGACACTTTCCATCACAAATCAAAACACAAAATTTAAAGGACAATCACAACATGTAAAAAAACACAAAAAATAAAAAATAACTAAATAAAATATTTAAGTCTGAAAAAACATAATTTACTAGTTTAATTTTTTACAATATCATACAGTACTAGTAAAAGTCAAAACCTGTCTAAGAAAAAAATCTATCTATATATATATATATATCTATCTGGTTAGTAGTAAATTGCTTTTATTGAGAGATTGCTAATTGCCTCAAACGGCATTTTCAGCTTCACCGGGCTTGTTTGGGGGCGGCGAGAAACTTAAAGGGTTCCTCAAGCCGTGTGAAACGAATCACCTTCGGAAGTTTTCTAGAGGGAACGGCATCACGCACTAGTGCATGTCCCCGCGCCCTACTAGATTCACCGAAGGGTTCGGATCGGATCGGGGAGCGGAACAACCCGAGGGCGCTGACTTCTGACCTCAACTCGGGTTGACCGGGCCGTGGTGGTGGAAAGAAGCGCTCAGGTACATGGTCTGTACCTGGTATAGAGCGCCTGTGAACCGGTTCTTTGTACCCTTGTTCTACGAGTACTTACGGTGTCTTGGGCCTAACTAGTTATCTTGTAATGCATTATAGTATTATGTAGACAAATTGTTATTATAATATATTAATATGTTATTTTTTTACACAGCAAATACATTTATTCTTATTCTTACTAGTGTGCATGTTTAGTGTACTTATTCTGTAAATGTGTAGTGGCATTTAGAGGATCGGGCGGGATGCGCAAATTGTAGAAAATAAGACTAAGAGATAAAAGAGATCATAAAACAAAATAAATGTGGTCTCCATATTTTGTTTTTTTATTTAATTTTTTTATTTTGTGATAGTTGTAGATGCGCATATAGTAATTACCAGATGGCGGAAGCAAAGCGGCTAGTATATAAATCTACCAATCCAAGGTCGCAGTCCTGACAATGACGGATGGCACTTGTCGCTTCTCTTAAATAATGCACAAATTCGGTGCCCGCGCACAACCACTTAACGCCACCGCAGAGAGATAGCTTTGATGATGGCGACGCACACTTGGACTAAAAAACGTCGTAACTAAAATAAATGTAGTCTGTCTGTGAAAAATAAGTATGCTAAATCGAAATAAACAATTGGTCATCATAAAATATTGATTTAAAATTTAATTAAAACATTTCTTCGGATTAACTCGTGTTTTATATTTCATTATTTTATCCTGACGTTTTGTACCATCCGAAGGGTTCGTCTATTTTAATTTCAATCTGAAGAGTTCGCGAAATCTTTTAACAACAAATTGATTGAAAAGTTTACATACATCTACATCATTGTCCGCTTATAAAAACGTCCCACAGCTGTGCTCAGGCCTGCTTATACGAACAATAGCATATAGGAACATCTGGTCTACTATGCCTACTATGCTGGCTTAATAAACGCTAGCAGGTTTTTGGCCCAGTGGCCGCTCCGCCGCCAGTCTCAATTGGTAAAATCGTAAAGTTCAAAGGCAGGGATCCCGTAAATGCCAACAACATATCTTGCAAATAGGGTTGTCAACTCTCTGATGTACAAAAATATAAATATTGCTTCTTAAATAAGTTTTGTGATTTGATAAAGTTTTAAAAACGTAGCAAAGCGCGAAGTACAGATTTATGCCAGAAATGGTTCCGTATAGGTACTATAACAGTACTAAATTATTACTTTAATGTGTTGGTAGTTATCGATGTGCCATCCAATCACATAGGTAGATAGAACTAGTTACCGGTTTAATACGTAATCTTAAAAAGCAATAAATTAGAATAATCATTATGATCAAAGAAACAAAGTAAGTATTAACTTTTGTTTAAGTTTTTATATAAGTATCTATCAGAATCGAAAAAGTCATTTATCGAAAAAAGCTTGCCTATCATATTTTATATTCTGTCTTAGTTGACACAATAGTTTGTGCTACTATACAGAAGTGCTACTTAGCTTGCCGTTTCAATCTCTACCAAGAACTAAGGGTATGGCATGAAGATCTGAATTCTTTTTAACAAATTAACAAAAAGTTACAACAAATTTTAGGAAAAAGCCATAACCTTACCTTTTTACAGGATTTATACAGCCACAGACCAAATGGTAAAGTAGATCTGCGGTCACAGCCCTACTCTCACCGCGTGTCATTCGGCTGACAGCTATTAATGTGAGGAAGTGCCATTACCATGTTAATTTCCAGTTGAAATGTCAATTAAGCCGAAGGTACGATTTATCTTGGACCTTTGGACCACATAATTTGGCACAACAGGTGTTGTTGCTGGACTGAATCAATCACGCGCTGGCAGGTAATTGTGCAGTGAATGCTGACCTGGGGTCTTACCATGAGCTCAAGCAGTATTGTAACAATGTTATTGCAGTTTTGAAAACGAGACCCTTAAGTATACAATATACCGCTACACGCGTCCCGTTTTTACTGTTGGAATTAATAGATAAAAAGTCTTTATAAACACAAAGGTTAAAGTTACTCGCGTCCGTAGGTTTACCCTTGAGACCCTACACGTGACCCCTGGGTGGTGCTAAATGAGTAACACTGTCTGAGTGGTAGAGCCACGCTGCGTTGCAGCACAAAATGGGCCGGCTCGCCCGGCGTAACACCACCCTCTCACAGAATATCGGCGTGAAACAACGGCACTCGTTGCTGTTGTGTTTCGTCCGGTGAGTGAAAGTACCGGAGGCCCATCTCTCACCCCTCCCCCCTCCCAATTCCTACTCCCTCCTCAAGATCCAACTCCTTTCCAAGGTTGGCGACGCATCTGCGATAACTTTGGTTTTGCGGGTGTCCATGGGCGGCGGTGATTACTTTCCATCAGGTGACCCGCCTGCTCGTTTGCCTCCTTTTACCATAACAAAAAAAAAAAACAAAACAACGTAATGCTGATAGTGTAGAAACATGCTTTATAAACGACAATCAAAATGTCAATAAGCCATGTCATATTTGACAGCTCTCGTCTCGTTCTGCTCTGTGGCGGTGTGTGTTGGGTTAACGTTTAATCTCAATTAACCTAATACTCATACAACAATTCAGTATTTAATTTATAGTGGCCATAATCCTTCATTTACAACTGCAACAAGAAAGCTACAATACTGATTTAAGAGCTTATGGTAGCCACCAGAACTGTAGCTGCTGTGTAAACTGCGCTGTCGCATTTGTAGCCTCAGGTCTTGGTTCCCAAACGGTGGGTCGTGCGAAGTGGTGGTGGGCATTCAGAGCAAAATGACACACAGTCGAAAAAATATTGAGAACCATTGCGATATTGGATGTTTGTATGAGACATTGTAATAGAAGTATTCGCGATACACTGACGTAAAGAAGTTGTGCATAGCACCGGACGCCCTGTATTGTATTACAAGTATGATATGCAATAACACTTTAAATTTGAAATTTTGCATCAATAATTTAAATATTATTCGTTACCAGTCTTCATTAACTAAAATACAAAGTTTCATTAACCACCAGCGCGCACCATAATATTGCCGAGCGATAACAAAATGGATCGACAACAGAATGGTTCGATGCAGCGTGGACTGCGACCCCCGAGCGTGAAATGAGACGTCAACTCTCTTTTGTCGGTCAAGTTAATGTTAATCAATCGCTTCCTTATCTATATTGTTGCGAGCTGTCAAAGACATTTAGCGAAAGCTGTTGAAAGGTTTTGTATGGTAAGGAATTAAACGACTGACACAGCAGCTAGATCACAAAATTAAGAGGACCCAGCACGTAAACTTGATACATAACCAATAGGCTTAGCCAAAGTAACAAGTTTGGGATTGACTTTGGCTACCGCCACTGGGTCGAGTAACTCAAACATGCTCGTGAGGTTGTCTATGTATTGACGTTGCTCTATCGTGTTTGTATGAAGCTCAGGTACACACGGCGGCAGATTAACCTACCCACAACTGTCAATTTTCTACAATGAATTTTGAACTTTACTGTTTGGTTATAAGAATCAATATTCATTGGAGAAATCTGACAGGTTTGGGTAGGTTCTGCAGTCTCCTTAGTTTGTGGCTAGGTGTTGAGAGTCAAGGAGGTGCGTGTGACAGTTTTATTTGCCACTCGGTAACGTTAGAGCAAACACGATTTTGTGTAGCATAATTTTAATTTTGCTTGCATGTCACAAGGGGTGCGCTTCAATTAAAAAACCGGCCAAGTGCGAGTCGCGACTCGCCCACGAAGGGTTCCGTACCATTATCTATAAAAACGGCAAAAAATCATGTCTTTTACGTATGGGAGCCCCACTTTATTTTAATTGTTTATTTTTAAAGTGAATACTATAACTCAATATTCTGTGAATATTTCAAGCGTCTACCTGTTTCCGATATCAATATCGAGCAAAAACGAGCAAAAACAATCACGTTTGTTTTATGGGAGCCCCCTTAAACATTTATTTTATTCTGTTTTTGTTGTTTGTTTTGTTGTTATAGCGGCAACAGAAATACATCATCTGTGAAAATGTCAACTGTCTAACTATCACGGTTCATGAGATACAGCCTGGGGACAGACGGACAGACAGACAGACGGACGGACAGCGGCGGAGTCTTAGTAATAGGGTCCCGTTTTACCATTTGGGTACGGAACCCTAAAAATCGTCTGCTCCAGAACTGCTTCACTAGCTGTCTTCGCATCTGGGCCACAGATTACTTAATAGTTACTCCTGGGATCTTGATTGCATAACATCAGGTGGAGCTGATGAATTATTTTGCACAAAAATATATTTTTTAACCCATTTAGATCGACCAGGCATGTGTGTTGCGGAGAACGTCGCTCCACATAGTTCTATGAAAAGCTACACAATTTTTTTTTACTATATTATCAACAATTTATTTGTATCTTTCTCGCTTCTTCTTTTTTGAGGAGCTCGATGGCGCAATGGTTAACGCGCCCGGTCTGCGAGTGCTGAGGTTAAGCAACTTTCGCAAAGGCCGGTCATAGGATGGGTGACCAAAAAATTATCATCTCCAGCTCCTCCGTGCTTCGGAAGGCACGTAAAGCCGTTGGTCCCGGCTGCATTAGCAGTCGTTAACAACCACCAATCCGCACTGGGCCCGCGTGGTGGTTTATGGCCCGTTCTCCCTATCCATCCATAGGGAAGGCTCGTGCTCCAGCAGTAGGGACATAAAATGAGCTGATGATGATGATGATGATGAGGCATGTGTGTGTTGTTGTAAATCAAATAAGGGTACATCTACATATTACTTTTAGGGGTGTTATAATATACAACCCTGTCGGGCTAAGGGGGTACTTGCGACCTTTTGCGATTCATTATCTTATACCCACCTATTGTAGCGATGACTTTATTGGACCTTTTCCCAACACTGGGACAGTTTATAGCCTACTTTACTAAAACTACCTACTGTACCTACCTACCTTTGTTGTATAGGGTAATAAAATGGCGACTGACGCTGATGACACGAGAATTTATGTTACAACAGCCGTTAGAAACCGATAAACATTTTGAGAAAATTTTTACGAACGAATTATACGAACCGCTGCGGCCGCAGGTATGAGCTTAAATGCGTCGATCAACCTTTTGTTAGTTCGACAATAAAGT
The DNA here is from genome assembly GCA_947562085.1 of Eudonia lacustrata. NCBI lineage: Eukaryota > Metazoa > Arthropoda > Insecta > Lepidoptera > Crambidae > Eudonia > Eudonia lacustrata. The sequence continues at coordinate 1,232,788 of OX387329.1, forward strand.
TTTAGAGATCTACAAATCGATCTCAGTCGAGAATCGATAAATCCGATAATTAAATGCTTGAGCACGTATCTACGAGTTAGAAATACCGGGGCAAGGCAATGAATATATCATACATACATTACATACCTACTATGTATACTAAAGTGGTCGCCCAGTCGTCGAAATTTTACCGTAATTTACAAAATCCACACAAGGTTTTTACAATGTACTTACTGTAACAGATATTATACATAAAAATATCTATCTGCATTGCTTCTCCATATGAATTTCAACTAAGTACTCGTGTAGACGAGGCCCCATTTGTAGGTATAAAATAAATTCCCTACTGCTTTATTAATATTTTTTTCCATTTTTATGTCCATACATTTACACCAAAGTGAACGCCACTAAACAAAATAGAGTAAACACAAAACCGCCAAACGCTTTCATATAATGAAACAGAAAACCTTCTCAACAATTTAACGTAAATATTATTATGTATATAGCAATATATTTTATTTCTTATGAAATTATCACGTGTTTTATTTTTATATTTCTCTAATTAGTAATGATTAGTGCAACACACACTCACCCTCTTACACACATCCACACAACACACAAAGAGGTTCACACTTTACACTACTCGTTAGTATAAATTTATTGTTTATTTATTTTATAATTAAATGTTTGTATTAGTTTGGCTTGACTTAAGTGGGTCTGAAGGGTCTGGCGCTGCTTGCCGTAATACGGGTAGGTAATATTACACTCCTCCATACGCGCAATCTAATCATCATCATCATCATCATCAGCCTACACTCGTCCACTGCTGGACATAGGTCTCTCCAAGTGCACGCCACTGAGCACGATCCGCGGCTACTCTCATCCAGTTCTTGCCAGCCATCTTGCAAAGATCATCGTTCCACCTAGTCTGAGGGCATCCTACACTACGTTTGCCGATACGCGGTCTCCACTCAAGAACTCGTTTACCCATTTACTCGTTTTCTAATACTTAAAAGGAAATACTAAGGTCGACTGAAATGAAAAATATGTATGACTAGCTGTGCTCGCGACTTCGTCCGCGTGGAATAGTGACTTTCGGCAGCATTTTTAATTTTTTAGGCTCTTTTCCCGTTTTTGCAACATTTTTCACTGATGCTTCGCTCCTATTGGTCGCAGCGTGATGTTATATAGCCTAAAGCCTTCCTCGATAAATGGACTATCCAACACAAAAAGAATTAATCAATTCGAACCAATAGTTCCTGAGATTAGCGCGTTCAAACAAACAAACAAACAAACTCTTCAGCTTTATAATATTAGTATAGAAAAGTAGATAAAATCAACATTTCGTAGTCCCCTAATTTCTCCTCCACCGACCTGGACCTGGACCGATTTAATTTCTTTTTTCGTTAAAAATTAAAGAAAGGCTTTGGCTGTGTCCCTATGTTTTGCTTTTTTTATGATAATCTCATCAAATTTGGAAAACACAGCGGAAAGTCTGGCCAATTTTTAAGGTTCATATCTTTTTTAATAATTTATTATGAAAAAAAGGAAAACATAGAGACACAGCCAAAGCCTTTCTTTATTTTTAAATGAAAAAAGTAATGAAATCGGTCCAGTTTTGGAGGAGGAATCAGGTGACTACGAAACGTTAATTTTGTCTACTTTTCATACATATTTTTCAATTCAGTCGACCTTAGTGTTTCCTCTTAAACGAGCAATTCTTGTATATATAATAATCTGAATCTCGGAAACTGCTGCAACGATTTTCATGAAATTTAGTATGCAGGGGTTTTCGGGGGCGATAAATCGATCTAGCTAGGTTTCATTTTTAGAAAACATTATAAAAAAAAATAACGAGCAAAGCTCGGTCATCCAGGTACTTTGATTAAAAAGGGGAACATAGTTTTCTCTTCACGTATATAGAATGTGTAATGTAATGATTATGCACTTGTTTTATTCTTATATATGAGCTAAAGTGTTTATCTATATGATTTATCTTTAATTTTATTATTGTCATTATCAGTAGCAATTGATATAATTTTTCTGTAATTACTTTTTGAAATTTTACTTGCTGCGAATTAAAAACATTGTTATCTTTCCTTTTCGAAATGAAATTAAAATATGTCATATTTTATAATCTCTTCTAGGCAACCTTTATTTCTTCATCTTTGCCTGGCCCTTTCCCATTTTATTTGGAGTCGGCCCTCCGTATCATGCGTCTCCAGGCAGCTCAGTCCTGGGTCGTCTCTTTGTTGACTTGGGCTTCTTTGAGGTTCTTATTTACTACTGGCATCCATGTGATTTGGGGTCTTCCTCGCCCTCTGGGTTTAGTTTCGATATCTAGCACTTTTCTGGTCATGTGGTCGAATGGTCGCCTCATAGAGTGTCCGTACCACCGCAGACGACTCTCCGGTAGTTGATCGGGGAATAGGTCTCACTTTGAAGGTGCCTCTTATTTGTGTGTTTCATCATGTCAGCATGATCCAGCCTAGTTACACCACCTGCCCACCTGAGCATCTTCATTTCTACGCAGTGTTTGGTGTGATTTTCGTGCCGCTTTTTGAGTGGCCAGCATTCGGCTCCGTATGTCATGGCCGGTCGAATGGCTGCTCTGTATACTCGTCCCGTTATGCACACGGGCATTCGGCTGTCGCATAGCACGCCGGATAGTTCTCTCCATTTCATCCACCCGGTATTTATGCGATGGGTGACATCAGTGTCTATTGACCCATCTTTACTGATGACTGACCTTAGGTACTTAAAATGGTCCACTTCTTTTAGATGGGTGTTCTGCAGACCGATGGTGTGTTTGCTGTTGGTGCCACTAAAGTTGCAGTGCATGTACTCGGTCTTCTCTCTGCTTATTCGCAGACCTAAAGTTTCCAGAGCTTCCCTCCACTTTTCTGAAATCTGCTGTAGGTTGTTCACATCTTCACTGATGATGACGACGTCGTCCGCATACAGGATGTCCCATGGCGGCGCTCGTTGCAGATTTGAGGTGAGATAGTTCATAACAATATTAAATAGCAGAGGACTGAGTGCGGAACCTTGGTGCACACACACCTTTACATCAAATTCATCGCTTGTTCCGGCCGGACTTTGCACTTTGGTTAATACTTGGTGGTACATATCTTTGACAGTAATTATGTAATGCTCGGGGACACTTTGGGCCCTTAGAGCGTGCTAAATTAAATCCAGGCAACCTTTATTTAAAGGACCAAATATATTTTTTACCAAAATCTATATTCATAGCGATTGTTTCATAAAACTTTCAACACCTTTTTCAACAAGCGATTTTTCATATCCCAATAGCTTTTCTCGTTACTTTATGTCTGTACCAATATGGGTAAAACTTAGTAACTCTCCATGTCATAACAAACCACACAAACATATAAACTTTCATACCATCCATGAGTAATTTCACTCATAACTCAATAAAAATACATAAGCATTGAAGAAAACTATAAAATAGTAACAAAACAGTTTCTATTCGTTTCAAAGTTTAATATTATTGTTTAAACCGCAGGACTGCACAAACGGTTCTTATTACAAGTGCATAGAGTTTAATATAGACAACACGCGCGGCATTTCATTATGTTCTTTGCCGAGTATATATAATATCTTCTAAAACATTTCAGTTGTAAATCATAGGGTGATTCAATAACGACTTAGGTAGAAATATTACTTATTTTATAATGAATTCATTCTAATAGTACAAAGCTTTTGATTATAAAGACGAAAGTATGGATGTCTATATGTTCCTATTATGACATGCGTGGTACTAAAGTGATCAGGTACATTCTGATGCTGACTGTACTTACAAAGCTAGGAATCCAACTCCAGACCTAGTGGCTGGAGATCGGTGGACCAACCACTAAACTACAGGCTGTTTCGGAATGAGAGCCCAGCTATTTATTCATGGCGCCACGACAATCAAATTTTAATGGAGCAAAACGCTGTTGAAACATACAAATCTGTGGTTACGATCTATTTTGTTATACTTGGGACATGCTTGTTTTACAAATTCGAATGATCGCGAAAACTAAGCCTCTTTTGGAAAATCATGTTTAGGATGGGTGATCACCTTTTTTATTCGTTGTCTGAAAAAAGTTTAGGATCTCTCATAAACCAATATTCAGCAACGATGATGCGATGACAAGAACAGTAAATACAAAAGGTTGACAATAGTTAAAAAAGTAGAAAAATATAAAAAGTATTCCTACTTAGGAGTATTTACTCCGTAATATTCTTTGTTTGTAATGGAATTCGTAAATGTGTTGGCTGTAACACGAATTCCTGGACACAAAAAACTTTAAGTGAATATTCAGTCCACGTCCAGTGCACGGCAGCCACCAATCACACCTGGAATCGAGTACGATCGTTGCATTATCGATTCGACGAATGAACGATCAGAATTTTCGGTCGATATAAAGCGCACCTGTTTTTGTTCAATGATAAATTAAAACAAAGGGAAAATTTTAACGAGAGGTGTTTGTGTGAATTTTAAGCTTGACGTCGTAAAAACCGGTAAAAATATAATTCGAAAAAAAAAACAAAAAGCATTTGTAAAGCGTTGGAACCCTTTAAGTTTCTTGCCGCCCCTAAAAAGTCCGGTGACTAAAAAGGCCGTATGAGGACATCTAACTCTCTTCAAAAAATAACGTTGAACACTGCCCAGTACCCATTGAGCTTCTCTTAGAAAAAGGTATAATTTTGTAAGTATATTAAAGTTTTCTGCGTTTTAATGATGTATCTTTATTGAGATAGATATACAAGGTCATGTGTATTGATTAATGAAGTTCTCGATAATCGCATTCTAACGTAGGACGTGATTGATATACAAATAGATGGTCGGCCAAACTTTGTTATGCAACTGCGTTCGATTCTTAAGAAACTAGTAAATATTAATCAGAGGAAATAAACAGACGATAGTGGAAATTTCCCCTTGTTTACCGTGAATTATAACAATACGAATATTATTATTATATTATACAATATGTAAAAAAAACCATGTCCTAAGGTATTGTTAGGTATCGAGATTCGAGATTCAGTTCTATTAACGTATTCATTTTAAAATATAGTGAAAAAATTCACCCCGATAAAATTTTTGTAAAATGACAAAATTACATGGCAATACTTTTGTCGGCACTTTGGTAGGTAGGACATTTGGCGCAGCCGCCGTTGATGGAAAGTGTGGTCACATTTATAATTTAAGCTAGATTTTGGGGAAATTTGAGCATTTTCGGTACAAAAAACTTGCGTTTTTAAATTACTTTACTAAACTCTTTTATTTTCAAGATTAATATTCGTTATTTTTTTTTGTTTTTGTTATTTGTATACCTATGTACCCCGTTGCGATCAGACGGGGTTTTTTTTACAAATTGTATACGAATAGTTACATTAGTTTCGACGAACTAGATAATCCAGCTTCGTCAACGAACCTTATCGTCTTTTCTTTTTAAACGATAAAGATACGGATTTTAACTATTATCTACCTACAGAATAGGCAAATACTAATTATTACATACAAAAAATAAAATGATAAATAGGTCGTAATAAATCGAAATCTTAATCTATTTGTATTCCTCAAACCGCAATTTATAGCTATTACAACCATTTTCATATATTTCATTTAATTTGTACAAGTTCAAGTAAAAAAGCATATAGCCAGCAGTCTTGAGTCTCGTTTACAACCACACCAATCCTGCGCGATCATTTATTTTGTTGTTTATTTAGAAATACATTCCTTCATTATTAAGAAAGGAAATACATATATTTGACTAACGCATTTTTTTACATTATTTATGTGTAAAATATTTTTTGTTTTTTATTACTATCATCATGGAAATAAAAAGGGGTGTAGTTTCTTTTGCAATGCCCTTGCAACGCTGGTGCAAATAAATATTATGATTATTAATAAAATATTAGTAACTATCGTTTTCACAACCTCTTTATAAAACTTTTTTATGTCAACCTACTTCGTTCATTCCACATTCAGTTCATACAAACTATCAAGAACGACGGCTAACACACACAATCATTGTTAACTTGACCTCAGACTGACCACGAATGTCCAAACAGCTGACCCACACAAACAATGGTGTAACGGTGCCGGGAATCGAACGCGCGCCCGTGAGAACAGATGCTATCGCCGCCCGCCCGCTCTAATGTCATTCGCGTATTGTTTGAGTTCGCGGGGAAAAGAATCATAAAAGTCGGTCACGATCTCAATATGTATTCGTAATCAAATAACCAGAAATCTGTAGGTGATATTATTTTTTTTGACCTTTTCTAAATCTTTTACAGTAAAATGCAAAATAACCAAACCAAGTACAAATTATACATTCCATAACAGCGTAATAGCCGGCCGACAGCCATCTGTCTTCGCTTACATTTATAAAGTACAAATTAAATGTAAATACACAGACAGACAAGTCACTGGCAATGGCGGCACAAAATAAGAAAACCCAGAAAGTACGCTTTTTTTGTGAGATTTTGCTGATTGCCTCAGACGGTATTTTCAGCTTCACCGGGCTTTTTTAGGGGCTGCGAGAATCTTAAACGGTTCCAAGCCCTGTGAAACGAATCACGGTCAGAGGTTCTAACGGGAACGGCAACACGCACTAGTGCGTGTCCCCGTGCCCTAGATTCTCCGAGGGGTTCAGATCGGATCGGGGAGCGGAACAACCCGAGGGCGCCTCTAAAGGCTCAGACCTCTGCTCGGGTTGACCGGGCCGTGGTGGTGGAGAGAAGCGCCCAGGAACATGTCTGTCCCTAATATAGAGCGCGTGTGGACCGGCTCGTCGTACCCTTGTTCTACGAGTACGGTGTCTTTGGCCTAAACTAGTGTGCATGTTTAGTGTATTCTGTAAATGTGTATTTAGAGGATCGAGCGGGGGAGAAGGTAGGCTAACATACCGCGCTCGAACAACGTAAACATAAGACAACCTCTCACGAACCAGTCCGAGCTCAGCTGTTGCGATTGCGAGCTCAGCAGTGCTATTCTCTAAGCAAAACAGCGTCGACCTCGACATTGAACTCGCTCATAACTTGCAAACGAATGTAGACTTATTTCTAAGTAGGTTGAAAATCGTTTGCAAGTTATGAGCGAGTTCAACGTCGATTTCGACGCTGTTTTGCTTAGAGAATAGCGCTGCAGTTGTCCGTGAGAAGTTTTCTATGTGTACGTTGCTTGAGCGGGTTGGTTTGAAGCTTACCGTCTGCATTGTCTTTACTTTGTGCCGGCGGGCGGGTCGGGCCGATACTTGGCGCCATACAACACCCGCGCTTTTGTTATAATTAGGCGGAGCAACTTGCGAATACTGAGCATACCTAATAAACAAAGGAATGGCTGCCTAATTGAGCAAGAGCAGTTGAAGTTTTGATAAGACCTTTTTTTTTAAAGTTAAGTTCAGTTAAGGTATGTTCAGTTCCCTATTGGTTAACTCTAACACACGTGGCGTGTATTTTGAAGTTATCAATACACTGCCTGGGATAGTGATCCCCGAACTGTACCGATTTCCATGAAATCATAAAACATTCCTCTTTTACGCAACGACTCGAATTCGATATAAGTTTGTGCTAGGCCCAGGTGATTAAGCCAATACCCATCGATTGTAGGCTGCTAAGCCACTTAAGAGTTCTGCTAATACTTCTATATGTATGAGCATGTTTATGTAATGGAAAGTGTTCTTCTATAGAAAAGGCATTTTTAGGGTTCCGTAGTCAACAAGGAACCCTTATAGTTTCGCCATGTCCGTCTGTCTGTCTGTCTGACCCAAGTCTAGCTTATAAACTCTTAGTACTAGAATGCTGTAATTTGGCATGGATATACATAATTATCACGCCAACAAAGTGGTGAAGTAAAATTTTGAAAAAAAAAATTTTAGGTTACCTCCCCTACACGTGAAGTAGGGATGTAATTTTTTTTCTGGTTTACCCCTAAGTGTGTGGTGTCGTTGCATAGCAATTTCAAAAATATTGCGGGTTTGTAAAAACAGTTTTTTGATTGAGGCATCCGTTTGTGAAATTTTGTTTAGAGTCAAGTGGTTGTTTTTGGATACGTGAAAAAGTTCACGGTAGTTGTACATATTATGACGAAGTTAAAAGGAAAACTATCACAGCTAAGTAGGCTTTACAAGTGTACGAGTAACAGTCGACCAACTTATAAAATGTACTTGGCGCAGTACAAATTCCTCATTGGGAACTACTTAAATAACGTTGTCAGGTGTGTGAAACCGGTAGTATCTACATTTAAGTATATGCGCCATCGTTATTAAACAAATGTTCATAAAAGCCCTCTTCTCAGAGTCCGCATTATTGAGATGGGCTACGGAACCCTACACTGCGCGTGGCCCGACACGCACTTGGCCGGTCTTTTTTCTAAATCTTGTTACTGTAAAAGCACAAAGTAAAAAGTAAGGAAGGAAAGATACGCCCTACTGAGTTTCTTGCTGGTTCTCTCAGTAGGTGCAAGGTTTTCCGGTGTTAATGGCTTACGAACTGATGGCGTTGTGACCTTTATAGTAAGAAACAATATAGAATTTTGATATTTCTGTAGTGTTTACGGCCAAAAGAAAAATACATTAAAACATTATGTGATTAGTCCAATTTCATAAACCATGTCAGAACGCGATATAACTGAAAAAAAACGCATGAATATTTTAAGCTTAGCTTCATTTTTAAACCCAAGAACACTTACAAAACAATAATCCATAGGACATATACGTAATCATTTAGGTACTAATGTGCAAAAAACATAGTCCCTTTGCACCTTGAACGTCCTATGTTTTGCTTCAATATGTTACTTCGAAAAGAACTTCAAAATGAGCATACACTAAAAACCTGTCATTAAATTCAGATCTTCCACTCATCTCGCCTGCGCCAGACATGTAATTTTGGGTCGACAAATGTTATCAAAGTCAGCGGGAATAGTTTTTTGAGGGGTATCAATTTTGAGACGTCACTTTTTTTAGTTTTGTGGCATGCATAGGTAGAGTCCTATGTCCAGCGGTGGGCTCACACTGGCTGATTATGATGATGATGATGATGACTCTTTCCTGTTAGCAAACGCTTCTACTTTGATATTAAAACCCAATTTAATTTAGATAAAAAGATAATTAAGTCTTAGCCTAATTGTTTCCCTTGGGGATCGTTTTATTTTTTTATAGTGAAAAACTCTATCCAGACTTACCTACCTAACGATATTTTTATGGATTTTATATTCGAAATAAAAAAATATTTTTATTATTTTATTACCAAGAAACAAACAGTAAAATGTATTACTCGCATGTACTTAAATGTAAGCATTACTCAAAAATATGCGACACTGTACATTCCAGACAGATAAACTAACCGACTCATACATTGAGTCATTACTGAAATACAGGGAAACTACCTACTTCGTTCAAAACATTAATGGAGCGGACATTCACTTCGAAAAATCGTCGTTTCAATGTAAATATTTGTTTTGATCTATATTTATTAATATGTTTGTTATGTATGTAATTTTGGAGCGTGTTAGTTATCTCCATCCGACTCGTCGTCTGAAAGATATCACTCTAAAGTCGTAAGACCGCCAAATTGTGACTGTTTCTGATTATTTTATGTACAATGTTCATGTTGTGTTGTTGCAATAAAATGGTTATTATATATCTATCTATTTTACGTATATACAAATGTTTGTTCCTTTGTATCCGCCATTCTACGATTCATTCAATTGCGATGATTTGGTGAGTTGTAACCAAATAACTCCTGTTACGAATCCTACCTAGGAAACATGAGATTGGGATGAATAATGTAGATGGACTTTATTATATCGCACCCCCGCCCGGTGCACCACTGTCACTAATGCAAAAATGCATTTGTACAGGAGAAGCGTTTAAAAACTTTAGAAACGTATGCAATTATGACATTCCTGATTTAGGCAAGATGAATCGTACGTAATATTATAAAGAGGAAGCTTTGTATTTTTGTATGTATGTTTGTAACGAATAAACTCGAAAACTACTGGACTGAATAAAAAAAATTTTTTACCATTAGAATGCTACATTAGCGCTGAGTAACATAGGCTATATTTTAAAAAATCTCCACCCGTGCGAAGTTCGCTATTAGGTTATAATATGGTTATAATTATGGTTATAATCCTTACGTCTTCTTTTGGCTTCTTGATGAAGAAAAAATTACTCATAATATTATAATAAAATGAATGTATACTTGTTTTAAAGTTTAAAACATCCTCAATTGTGACATTGTGGCAATAACCCTAAAATAATAAATGTAATAAAATTGTATTTATTTAAGTCCTGTTAACCCTTTCGGAAAGCTAATACTATAAGTATAGGTTCACGTCAGCATAGTCGAACGGAGGTATGGGAATTGAACCACAATTTCTCGTAGTTTCTCGTCAGTAGTGATAACGGAACTATGGAGGTTGAACCAAGATTTCTCGCTTTCAACCCGAGCATTCAGTTCAGCTACCGACGCTTAAAAGAATTGGGAATCTTTAAACCAATCAAACCGATCTTTCTGCTATTAATACAAACAATGAAAAACTAACCTTATCTGAAACTTATAAAAAAAATTAATGTATGAATTAAATCATATTAAATTTTAATTTGTTATAGAATTGTATCTGAATTTGGAATTTTTATAATAATTCAATAATATTATTCATATTTTATTAATATTGGATCAAATTCGGATTAAATTATGCTGCAGGAACTGCAACCTGTCCGTGAGCGTATATATCATAAAACATTTTATAAACACGCTATGTTGTATTCTGAATGTATGTATTCTGTACAAGCAGCCGCTCGCGGTTTCACCCGCGTGGTTCTCGTTCCCTTGGGAATATCGGGATAAAAACTATCCTATATGTTAATCCAGGTTATAAACTATCTGTATGCCGTATTTCATACAAATCTATTCAGTAGTTTTTACGTGAAAGAGTAACAAACATCCATCCATACTTACAAACTTTCGCGTTTATAATATTAGTAGGATTTAAAGCGAAGAAATAATAATAAAAAAAAATTTTTTTTTTACAAAAACCTTTGTTTTTTTAACGATAGAGTGCGGTTACATATAGTATCTACATTAGATAGCATACACACAAGACACGCCTGTATCCAAATCTCTGACATTATTCACCCGCTGACGAAGCGCGGATGTGTCTCATAGCTATACATTATACTTTTTTGCGGCATTGTTTCATGTTTATACTGAAACTGATAAACTATCGGCTTCAAAGAGGTTTCACCGCTAAACGGATTGCTGTTAAGAAATAATACTGGTATTGTGAATTTTACGCACTTTACAAATTAGTAGTAATTCAGAAAAGTGTTGAAAAAAATTAAACGAGCGGGATTTGAACCAGCGCTGTTTAACAAAGTAGTTCAGATGTCCTACCTGTTAGGATATTGTGACCTTATCTGACCCGTATGGAAATAGGTTAGCTTTATAGATTTATTGTACGCTATTAGGTATTCACTTACCCTTAACTTAACCGACCAATCAAGCAAGACCCGACATGCGGCAGTCGCTTCACATACACGACCGCCACCCGAGCGTGCTAACTTCAAGCGCGTGCGTCTTTAATTTCCTTCTCGGCAAAACTTCTCTTCTTCTCTCTTATCTAAAAATATCTGTTTTTGTTCTAGCGGTATCTCACTCAATAAGCTATCGACATATTTAGTCAAAAACCGTATCCTCACCCAAAATAGTTATGTAAAGGTATGCGGCCTCGTGTGGCGCAAGCGCATTAGCCGATTGTCGCAACGACGCGTACGCTTTCGCAAAAACCGACGAAAATTGCGGCGCGGGGGAGGCGCGCACTGCGCACACGCATGGGGCAGCCTTCACGACCAAAATGGCCGGACACTGTTAGCATTGCAATTATGAGAGATGGGGGGCTTCTGCCTTAATCTGCATTCTGCATTTATCTCCCAGTGACTATTGTCTGGTTTTATGCATAACGAGAGGTTAATATTTCTTAAAAATTTATTTATCATAAACAAAATATAAAATTATACCTTTTTTTTTATATTCTGTATTCAAATAAACTTTAGAAAAGTGCTTTTGAATCGTCCATAATTTTTTACCTACTACCCATTCAGGACGTCTATATTTTAGCTGTGGAGAAGAATGATACATATAATAAATAAAAAGAAAAGGCCTGTTTCCAGCAGTTGACATACGGGTTGATGATAAATGAATTTTATAAACCCATTATAGAATAGAGCGGTACCAATCGATACCACTTCAATCGATACCACTTTAATAAACTGCCACATTATCTAAGATCAAGATTGTAAACTCTACTTGTCAAATAAGAACTTACTTACTTACTTTATTAATAATGTATGTAAAAGAAATCCATTTCTAAAATTAACCGTGTATTACAAAAATATCAACATTAAAATGAAACGCCTTTTACTCTACTCGCGTTTATTTTACACAATGTCAGTGCAGCCGCCCGGATTGCGGAAGACCCAGGTTCGATTCCTGGCTGGGTCGGGTAAGCGGTTAAATTTTTTTAGTTTTTTTTTAAATTTATTCACTTTATTTTACAAAATTTATAAATATTTAATTTAGCTTCAGTGCAGCAATTAGCATTAAAAGTAAAAATTTATTATGTATTAAGTTTTTACATGCATGTTGAACCGCATCCTGACAATTGAATAATCTATTTTGAAAGCACTTGGTCTCCTTCTCAGTAGATGATAAGGCCGGTGGTGGAAGCGCACTTTACCCGCAACCTCAACTCCTGGAGGTACTGGCTATCTTAATAATCGAATCATGATCTTATGATAAACTAAACCATTAACATTATAAATGTGGGAGTGTGTTTATTTGTCTCTATTTACGTCAAAATTGAGATATATACTTATGTATTTATTTGTACAGAGATTTCTCATGCAACAGATAGGGCCATCATTTCTGAAGATATATACGCAGACGAAGTCGCAGGTAGTCGCTAGTATACATATATAAAACCATAACCATGTATTTTTTATTTTTTATTAATATTTCATTTCATGCATAATCGAATAAGACACCGTTTAAACTCGTGTCAGCCGAGTTTCGCAACATCTATTGACAGTAACTAAACTGTCTGTCGGTTAGTTAAGCGATATGTCGGATTAGTGTAACGACTCGCAAATTGCAGGTTCGAGTCTCGGTTGCACAAGATTTATGGTAATGCAGCCACCCCGAGCGCATTTGCGGAATTTGAATGAAATGCAATTGGATAGGTGTAACTGGTCCGGATTGCGAGGTCTTAGGTTCTTATCCTACTTGTGCTGGCAAAGTTTTAGTTATATTTTTTTTAATTTATTCATGACCAACAGCATTGCAAGTATAAAAATAGTTGCAAAAAGTACAGAAAACAATGTGATCCATGTATAACTTATACACACTGTCCCACTGCTGGACAAGACCTCGTTAAAACAAAGTCTATGTTACACATGACCACGCTTGCCAATTTTTTTTTTTTTTTAATTTATTTAGGAACAAACAGTTACACATTATTAAAACATATACTAAAATTGATTGAAAAAAATCCTTTAGTTCCCTAAATTATTATTTAAAATTTAACAGTATTTGAACAAGATACATACAAACAAAAAATAGCAAACATTCACTATAAAAAACAAAATTTAAATGCCAAATGCGGGTTGGTGACCACAAAGTCGAAAATTCAAATTCAAATTAATTATTTTCTTAATTCTACAAATCGGACATAAAAGTGCACAAAATGAAAGAGTGTACATTCTAAAAATATTTGTTAACATTTTTCGGTTACCTATTTAAAGACTGACCGTGACTATAGTTGCTTAACATCCTCTATTGTTGCTAAAATTCGCAACACCTCTGCTTCCTCAGGTATGAATGTGGTTTGATATCTAAGCTTTAACAGTACTAACTTTAATCAAAGTCAGATAATTAATTTTCATTAGCAATCTCGTTAATTATCTCTTGATAAGCATTTATTAAATTAGAATTGTTACTTTATTGTAGTGGTTTCACAATTTTCAGATGTCGACAGTGAAACCTTCAGAGGATCATTATAATATATTAAAGACTAATTATTTCTATAATTTCGTGTAGGAAACAACTTCAACCGTAGTGAAGGGGACCTGATTTTTTGGAGAGAGTATGCTGGTGGATTATACGGCCTTTTCAGAGAAACTTAAAGGGTTCCTCAATTCCTGTGATCGAAAACCGTCAGAGGGTTTCCTGAGCGAATGGCATCAGTGTTTCTCCTTTTCCTATACTAGATTCTCCGAGGGGTTCGGATCGGGTCTAAGGCGCGATTTAGGCAAAGTGGCTGGCAATAGTTGTAGGTAGCGCTGCCATCAGCTAAATTACGGACCCAGGACAAAGCCTTCAAAAACCATTTGGACATTTGGGTGAAATAAAGATATTACCCCGGACTCCATCGAGAAAAAAATTACAATAAAATAAAAACATAGTTATCATATTTTTATTTATAAGAAAATCAACTTAATCGACTAGGGAGGTCATGTCATGTCACGAGACTCACGAGTGCGCGGATATATTTGCCGCACCGAATAACTATGAAATGCTTTAATTTATTGCTAATCATCCATTCTATCAAGTTAATCGGATTTCCCCTGACATAAAAAGTGCCCGGACGCTCCCTGAACGCCCTCCAAACGGGTTGTTGTATCTTCGCCACAAAGTTAGTTTGCCACAGAAAAAAGTATGTGTAAGTTCGCCACAGTTTTATTTTTATAAAGTAAATTCGCCACACTTTTATTTTCGATACAGACAGAAGAAAAATCAACAAATAAGTGAAGTAAAAACGTTATTTATTAATTTTTCATAATCACAGCAATTAAAACAACAGCTGGAGATAAATAATTTGTATGTATGAACCACAGGCACAAACAATCTTTTATATACCTACATGTTGCACTAGATTTAATATTTCTAACATTAAGTACCAGGCTACCATAACTATGCAGGAGATTGCTTATTAATATAAAAGAATATTATTATAATCTTTGCTTTAAGTATATGTATTTACAAGACTATATTATTCTTTTATATTTTTCATAACTAAGTAAAGTAAAAACGTTATTTATAAATTTTTTAAAAGAGAGATTTATGGTTACTTTGTTTAATTTTTTTTTCGTAGGATATCTATATACATCAATAAATTTAGAATAAAATAACTACCTTTCATTTCGAGCGCTCAAAACGAGCTTTCCTTGCTACCGGTACTTTATGCAAAAATGATGTACTATGAAGACTTGTGGCGAATTTACATTAACCCTTACCTACCTGTGGCGAATTTACTTTCAATGTATGGAGTTACAAAAACGTGGCAAACTAACTTTGTGGCGAATGTACAACAACCCCTCCAAACTAAGACAAATCCGGGGAAAACCCGGACGGATGGCAGCCCTAGTTGTAGGTACAAGAATAGCCGATCGGGCAGGAGGAGAGTCCAGAAGTAGACTGTTATGAGCTGATTATGATGATTATATCCTCTATTTCAGAACAGGGTACCGCTTGGCCTTCGTCTCACCATCTGATGGTGTGATGAAAAGGAAAGGATAATGTTACGACAACAACCAGGACTAAGAGCTTAACGTGCCTTCTGAAGCACGGAGCAACTCTAGATAAATTTTATCGGTCACCCATCCGGTTACACGACATCACGAAAGTTGCTTTTCTCTTCATCATCATCATCATCAGTACTAGTCCACTGCTGGACAATGGCCTCTCGAAGTGCTCGCCACCGAGCACGATCCGCGGCTACTCTCATCCAGCTCTTGCCAGCCAGCTTGCGAAGATCGTCGCTCCTACTAGTCTGGTCGTCCTACACTACGTTATTATACTTCTCTTAATGACAATAATATATTTGTATTATTTTCAATGTTTGCTGAATCATCAGCTAGACATGTTGATTTCTTTCGCTATCACAACATTATCAAAAGGGGCCAACTAATTTCGCCGATAAAGTTAGAAGCGCTTCAGTGATAGCTGAACTCAATAAATCGCCTTTAACAATTATTAGTATAATATTTGTGGAGTAGGAAATAATAATAATATATGAGAACAAACAGATATTTATTCGGGAAATTATTAAAAATAATCATGTGTGGCACTTGAGCCTGCATCATCCTCGCAATCACTGTAGTAGAAAAATTACCATAATCCAATGCTGATGGTGTCGATGATGATGATGATGATTATCTAAACATTATACTCGTACGTACAGTAATAAATGAGAGTCCCTCTGTGACCACAGAAATAATACTAAAAATAATATATAATAATAGATCTATGATTATGTTTACGTGTATATAATTTTACGCAAATATTGTTGAGAACAAATTACAATTTGAAAAAAGATTTTTATTTAACACTTTGTTTTTTTAAATTCTAAAATATCTGTTAAAAGACTATTCGCGATGCTCTAAGATTCGCGCCAATTTTTAGCAAAATCCGTACCTATTACTCGTACCTATAATTTTTTTATTTGACTTCTGTAATAAATGACGGCCCAAGTTTATCAATTGGAATGTACCTACTGTGTTTTTACACAATTTTATATTACGTTATAAGCTTAGTAGTTTGGATAACAACAAAGGAGATATTTATAACATTATCGCATTCTACATATTTTGGATTATCGTAAACGGTATTTATGTAAAGAATATCTA
The DNA here is from genome assembly GCA_947562085.1 of Eudonia lacustrata. NCBI lineage: Eukaryota > Metazoa > Arthropoda > Insecta > Lepidoptera > Crambidae > Eudonia > Eudonia lacustrata. Next base: position 1,249,464 of record OX387329.1, read on the forward strand.
TATTATGGTCGTACAATTTATTGCTTACTTATAGTATACTAAAGAAGTGTGAAAGATCACCGACCTACGTAGACCAAGGTGATTAAGATATACAACCAAAACAGCCAAAAAATAAACTGAAACTGTTATCGACAATTTTTAAGTTATATATCGTTGTCTTCATCATCATCTCTCAAAGACGTCCACAGCTGGACAAAGGCCTCCCCCTAGGATCTCCACAACGACCGGTTTTGTGCAGCCTTCATCCAGCGGCTTCCCGCGACCTTTACCAGATAGTCGGTCCACCTTGTTAGAGGCCAGCTCTGCTCACACTGCGCTTTCCGGTACGCGGTCGCCACTCGAGGACTGGTCCACCCAGCAACCATAAGTTCTGCGAGCGATGTGCTATGTCCACTGCCACTTGACCTTAGCAACTCTTCGGATTATGTCGGCAACCTTTGTTCGTCTGCGGATCTCCTCATTTCTGATTCGATCTCGCGGAGAAACCCCGACCAATATCGTGGTCTTAGTTTTAACCATTTAGGTTGCTTTGCTGAATCATTGTTGCAATTCCAGCCACGCCAAAGAGTAGGTACACAAACACTTACCCTGCACAAAGCGACGCCCGTATCGAGCCGGTCCAAGAAGTTGTCCGCGTTGATCCGGAGCTCCGGGTACAGGATGGTCAGCCACTCCGCCAGGTCCTCCTTCATGGCGTACAGGTACTCCTCCGAGGACTTGAAGGGCCGGAAGGGCCGCGCCTCCAAAAGGACGGCGCCTGTGCTTGCCATTTTTAGGTGATGGTGCTTAGATGGACATAACTGTTTCTGGAACAAAGGAATGATATTGTTAATTTTGGGCTTTCTGGGGCTTAATTAATTAACCAGTTGAAAAAATGGGGAAAGATTCATCATTGTCATCATTGCCAGCTTATTTTATGTATGGATGGATAGGGAGAACGAGCCATAAACCACCACGCGGGGCCATTGCTGATTGGTGGTTCCTAACGACTGCTAATGCAGCCGGGACCAACGGCTTTACGTATATACCGAAGCACGGAGAAGCTCGAAATGATACATTTTGGGTCACCCACCCGATGACCAGCCTTTGGGAAAGTTGCTTCAACTTCAGCAATCGCAGACCGAGCGAGTAAACTACTACGCTATCGAGCTTCTCTGAGGTAAAGATTCCACGATATTTTAGAACGTCCAAATACGTGTGTCAGAGCCCTGATTTTGATATTAATGTCAAATTTCCAGTCCTAATAGTCAAAATCAGGTTAAAGACGTACTATTAGTTAGCAGAATTAAGGACCTAGTCTTCAGTAAAGTTTTCTTTGTCATGATAATAGATGGTAGTGACGGATGATTAAAAAATGACAAGTGATATTTCCCCCTTGACTTTTAGTAAAGGTTTATTGAAACTTTTCATTTTGTGAATGTTAATGAAACAGTGTTGACATGAATGTGCTGAAAGGGAAAGGCTAAAGTTAGATTCAGTGAAAGAACTACGCAGAACAAGTGGTTCCCTGTTATGGAATATTTAATCAACTTTTTGATAATCAGCTTTTGTAATGAAAAGAATACGTTATCTATAGACCCGTGAGAACAAGGTCTCAAGTGAGACATTGATCACAAGCGTAGAATCTCATTAGCTGTCTAACATAGGCGTCGCTAGGGTTATAGGCATTTACTTTAACCTTCTCCAGAATCATAGCGTAGGTCTAGATATTAGATAATGCCTCCGCAGAACAGGAGACCAATGTTACACTTAATTCAAAAGACTCACCGTATATCAAAAGATCTGTGCCTTATCAATGTGGCAATAAAATACGATGGCCAAAGTAGAGTCTTTTAATAGATACATGTTATAAAAGCTCCTCATTCAGAATTTGATTGAAATGAAGACAGCAAACATTGAACACCAATGTCAAACACCCAAATGTCAAATGTAGTTAACAATCTCGAAACTGGTCTGTCCATCTCAATGAAGGCACTGATATTATCGTGTCGCTGTTTGATCCTACAATACAGCCACTTAGCTAATTAGCAGAAGCTGTTTCTAGACTCCCATTTAGCACAGATTCGAATCAATTAAACTCTTTAAACAAGCAAACAAATTTTGAAAATACTAAGTCTCGAATTTGAGAATTGAAATAAAACATGACTGACAGACTACGTACTAAGATTGTGATAGTTGATGCTCTAAGTATCTAACGGATATTGTTTTTTAAAGCCTTAATTGTGTCCCACTACTGTTGTGCAAAGGCCTTCCCTTTACGTCTCCACTCGTCTCTTAAGTCTTCATCATCATCATCAGCCTCAGCCAATGGTCCTCTTAAGTCTACGTAGTTCCAAAATTTTGAATTTTGTAGTGTGTCACAGTGTAGTGTCCCGGACTTGATGTTTGTGTGATTATTAAAAACTTTAATTCATTTAACAAGATATTAGACAAAATCGCATACATTGATCTGACTCCGACAGTAGCTTAAGCATTTGTGTTACGGAAATCAGGACAATCAACGACGGTATATTTCAGAATAGGGGATCAGTTCAGGACATTACCATGTGCCATAATGGACAACAGCAGTTCTAATATTATCCCATTTTTCCACGTTACTGGTTTATTATTTAATATCTGCATGACAGTTTCGCAACCGTTTCCATGGTTTCCATATATCTAACTATCTACACACAATCTGCAGCGTCAGTGTGTCCGCGTATTGAAATAGTTCGTTTACCGGCACGCTCCGCCGCCGAATGGCGTGACGGCTCACTAATTGCGCTTTCGCGAGGTCCCAGGTTCGGGGACCGGCGAGCTGACACTTTGAATAGACTTTTTATACTTTATGAGATAAAGGTAAGGTGTCTTATCGTATGTTAGAGGATACTGCCTAGGTTTCCCTCTCCCAATAGCACTTCGACCCATCGGAATATTTTGTGCAACCCCATCCTTTCTCTCTTCTTCCTCTGTAAAGATGACTGCCATAAGTTTGGCAACATCTTTGATAGTGAAGAACCTATTATAAGTCAATTTCCTAGTATTAAATACTAACTACCTTTGCGCCGTACATTGAGCAATCAAAACAGATAACTAAAGGGATAGGAGGGAGCGGATGATGGGATGCCAAATAATAGTAAAAGTAATCTTCATGCGAGTAGTTGACCATGTAAGACAATTTAAATTTTTGTATAAAAGATTAGGTGGAGATGAATATAAAAAAAGATGAACAAAATTAAACAAAATAAGATAAAAGATATACCCCAGACCTATATTAGATTTTGGTCTGTGATAATAACGGAAATGGTGATGGTGGTGAACAATAAGACAGATTAAGAACAAAACAAACTAGACTTATGAAACTATCAGTAACACACGCAAGATATATGTAAGTTAAAGACCGCGCTTGAGACTCGTATCACTTATTGTGCAACAAAGCGCGTGGGATACAATATGACTTATGATTATAACACCAAAAACAACATCCCTATTGCAGAAAGGCGTGGCAACAGCTTATTAATCACAACATCTCAAGATAAGGATAGAAATCTTGCGAAACTAATAGAGTACAGTCAAATCGATTCACGAACCTCTGAACCGAGTCGGACGGTTGCGTACGCGCAGGCTTGATGATAGTATCGCGGCGCACCGACGGTTTTCTTTTTAATAATCGATGGACAATAATGCAATCTTCTTGTTTAATGACGCGTGAGATATGTATGAATTAATATTGATGTGAGGATGGTCAATTGGTTTGACAGCGATTGTAGCGATAGTAGGACGGTCTTACATTTTGCTAATCATCATCATCAATCAATCACCAGTCATGTTAATAAACACATATTTTTATGTTTATTCTTATGAAGAAAAAACAAAAAAGATTAAATGCCTACCCGACCCAGCCAGGAATCGAACCTGAGTCTTCCGCGATCCGGGCGGCTGCATTGACCATCATGCTACCGGGAAGGATGACGTAAGCAGGATTTTTACAATGCTTTTTAAATTTTGAGTGCTTTTAGCGGCACATTTAATTTTTTCACTGTATTTTATAAATATTAATTTAGTGCAGCATGTAGCACTTAAAAATAAAAAGTAAAACAAAAAGGATTTCAGGAGATTTTTAGTTTTTCCTTTGCCATTAAGTTTTTGTTATTTAAAAGTAAGTTGATAATCAAAATGTGATAATCAGTCAACATCAGACAATCAACATTCTGACGATACTTTAATACTGTTAGAAAGATTTGGTACTATCCCAAATATATTTTTTAACCGACTTCAAAAAAGGAGGAGGTTACTCAATACGACTCGTATATATGTTTTTTTTTTTTTTATGTGTGTTCTCGGATAACTTCGTCGTTTATGAACCGATTTTGATGATTCTTTTTTTGTTGGAAAGGAGATATCCCAAGGGTAGTACCATGATAAGGAAACCAGGATCTGATGATGGCATCCTAGAGAAATCGAGGGGAACTTTCTAAAATTGTAGGGGCGACTAGTGTGTTTGTTAATGTTTTCATTAAGTATTTTAAAGCACTACTATTTAGTGAAGGTCTGGAGTCGATCTGATGATGGAGCCGAAAGACAGTCAAAGGAACTCCTCAACGATTTACAGCAATTACATGGTGTTTAGGCTTGATTAATTTGTATTGATGAGAACTTTACACCTAGATGGGTTGTGACTACCATTAGAGGTCTGATGATGAAGACGAAGGACAGTCAAGGGAACTCCTCAACGTTTTACAGTAGCTACCTTGTGTTAAGTCTTAATTCATTTCTATTGATAAGAACTTTGCACCCATATGGGTTATAAGTGCCATTTCAGGTTTGATGATGGAGACCATAGACAGTCGAGGGAATTCCTCAACGATTTACAGCAGTTACCTTTTGTAGGGCTTACTTCATACGGTTCAATATGCCAAAATGTTTAGTTCGTATAAAAATAATACCTAATTAAGATTGAAGTTTTACATAGGAATACCACTATCTACTAGGCCATCGTTTCGTCATCCGAGAAGTATCTTTGTTAGGTCTACGTCTACCCATTACTAAAAATCGTAAAAACAGGAAACTTAAAAAAGTAAAAACAGCTCTAAAAAGCAATAAATAATATTTAAATCATATTATTAATTACCTAGATACGCATGTCAGTTTTAAAAAAAGTCTACTGAAGTCGGGTGGGCTTTTACAATAAAAAAGTGAAAATAATGGCTTAACTATAAAAGTTTAAATGAAACAAAATTGTCCCCCAGCCGACCACCAACCACCCGACTTCAATAGACATTTTTTTAAACTGACATGCGTATCTAGGTAATTAATAATATGATTTAAATATTACTTTTTTAAGTTTCCTGTTTTTTTGAAGTCGGTTTTTATGTTAGTTACTTCTAATCTGGGTAGTTGGCGCACGACGACGCCTATTCTATATCATGCAAAAAAACAAACACTAGCCTTATATCCTTTCGTCGGGTCATTGTTCCTAATTAGGCGAACTAGTCAAATAGTGACGACATATTATCTCACTTTCGATATAGAAGAATAGAATAGAAAATACTTTATTTGCAACTAATACATCACACACATAAAAAAAATATCTATTAAAAATAACAATAATAATAACAAATAGTAATTTTATACATGTGTGTTGCAGAAGCACAAAAGGGAACTCAGTGGCTGATTTTCCGTAACCGTAACAACCATATGAACTCATGTGTACGGCCCGTCAAATACAACTTTAGATAATCAGCGTACAAGTGATAACTACAATACTTAACAGTCTTCACGACATTAGCAGCATATATGATAAAAAGCAGAGGACCCAGTATAGATCCCTGAGGAACTCCTCGCTGCAGTGCCCTGGGCTCAGACACAGCGAAAGAACTGTCCTCATCAACAAGTTTATTTAAACTTTTTTTACTTAACTTCTAATTATATCTAAGTATCTATTTAATGTTACTATATTTTACTTAAATAAAACACAAAAGGAAACAAATTTAAAAAAACTGTGCCCTTAATACTACAACATATAGGGGTTGTATAACAATAGTTTTATAATAATGCTACTCAATACTTATATAATACACACTACACTACTTTACGAGGGTACCTACACAATTTATGCAACTTTACAATGTCATGGGCAAAGTGACAAATAATGTTTTTTTTAAATACATTTAAGGTTGTTTTTGGAGATGACATCTCTAAGTAATTCCGGTGGTAGCTCATTATATATTGTCGGAACAATCCATCGCCTCATACAGACAACAGATTACATAACAGATTGGCTTCGAACACTTAAATAGCATTCAAACCATTTCAGAGCCAAAGAGCTAACACCATAGTTCTTCAATTTAGCCAGGAGCAAAGGAATACTCAAGCAGTCGAACGCCCGCGAAAAGTCCAGAAGTGCTAAACAAGTACCATTACCATCAGGAACATCAAGAAAATGATCGTTGATGATAAATGATATAGCTTTTGACTAAATACGTAAACGTATGCGGAGGGCGCGTTTAGCCAATAAGCGTATGATTATCATAGTTTGTTTGCCAGTAGATAAGATAGAAGTAACCAAATATAAAGTTTAGGCTTGGAAAGCAGTGCGGTGTGTGAATAAACATGGCAGGGTGACGACCGATTGTAGGGCATCCCCTTTAATTTATTCCTGCAAAACACCAGCAGATGGTTGGTTGTAGGACTGGTTGTAAGACCCCTGGCTACCACCATCTTCTTTAAATCTATACCCCTAGCCTTCGATAATATACTAGATTCCCGATGAGCGCTTGAAAAACGGTACGCGACTTTGGTACCACGGAGCCTCAATGACGTTTGTGGCGATGACAGTAAATATTAAGTACAAATATTTGGCAAACTTTCCTAGGACACACGCCCCTACCACAAACTGTCAAGTGTCCTCAATAGACTTTGAACTTTATGGCTTGAATATATGGTTGAAAATGTATTGTAGAAATTTGGCAGTTTTGTATAGGTTGATGTGCAGGCGTGTGCACATAATTGATCAAAGCCCATAACAAACATAATAACTAACTAACTTAGTATGATTTACTACTCGTATAGTATATGTATAAAAGTATTGTGCCAATTAACATTTTGTTGTTTAATTTTTTTTACAGATTTGTGTAAAAGTCATAAGCGCTAACTAATGTTATCTCTATAGATATGCTGTAAATATGACGTATACGATGTTGACGTGCCTTAAATAGATTATATCACAGGTTTCAATACTGGGTTTTTTTTCAAGTACCTAATTGGTTTTTGTCATGGAATGGCTACGGTCACAAATCAAAAGCCAACCCATGATTAGTAACCTTGCGTTAGTTAACGTGATGTCATCTGAACTAGCTGCTAACAAACCCACATTCCTGGTAATTTACGAAAACCGTGATTAATCAGGCCCTTAGTGTCAAGGCTTTCATGATCGGGCCATTGAGACCGCGGCATAACGGGCAAATTTAGTTTTTCCTCTTTTTTTTTAACAAAAACAACCTACAAAGTACAAAAATAGAAAAACACAAACAAATTGCTAATGATGCGAAAGTCACATTGATGAGTTTTCCTTCAACTGTGTCACTGTAGCACTTCATGCAACAATGACATAACTCTAAAACTAAAAATTAGAGCAGTGACTGTTTTTAACTGCAACTTCAAACTATGGCAAGGATGCCAAGAAAATGGAGGTACCTTTACTTTGGTTTATCATATTAATTCGAAGTAACATGAGTTTCGTAATGTACAAAGAATCACTTCACCTCCAATAAATATAGGTTTATGAGTCGAGAACTAAAGTGTCATCATAATCCAAATGAGGACAACTCATTCTTTTATTTTAATGTATTACTTATACATTTGTTTACAAAGAAGTTACTCAGAATAAATAAATAATAAATAGTTTAAATAAAACACTTCACACTTATTTCATCATCATCATCATCTCAGCCAAAAGACGTCCACTGAAAAATAATGAAAATAATTAATAATTATTTACAATTTTGTTTCATTTAAACTTTTATAGTTAAGCCATTATTTTCACTTCACACTTATTTGCTTTTTAATAATTCGTTCGTGTCATATATAGTTCAGACACGAAATTATATTATTTAATGTATTTTTTTAATACTTGTTAACAAGTTGGATTATAATTAATAACATATACAAATGTGTCACTTTAAGTAACATTGTGTTGATTTTACTTCTTTTTTTTTTATTTGAAGGTCCTGACTGAAACTCCGTTTGTCTAATTTTTTGTAGAAAATTTATTGGCTTTTATTTATACTTTAATTACTATATTTGAGTTATTATATGCTGTATGTTTCTCAAACAAAATAACAGAACAAACAAAATATCGTATTTCTATTTATTTATCATAAGCAATTTTTTTATTCTAGTAATAAATATAGCCTATTTTACTCAACGCTAATGTAACATTCTAATGGTGAAAGAATTTTTTTAATCGGTACTGTAGTTTTTGAGTTTATTCGTTACAAACAAAAAATACAAAAATACAAAGCTTTCCTCTATAAAATATTAGTTTATATTGGCGTATTTTAAAATGACATTTCGTACTATGCAGGATCCTTGGTAGAGGTGTTGCCTGAAATCATTTGGTCTTAGTTATGCTCACTTATCATTTTGTAAATGTCGTTACTTAAATTAAATTAAAGCTGTGGAGTTTCTTGCGCCCATTCTTCTCCACAGCTAAAAAATAGGCTTAATTAATGGATAGTAGGTAAAAAAATGTTTGGTCGATTCAAAAGCACGTTTCTAAAGTTTATTTGAATAAAAATTATTTGACTTTGACTTTAACTTTGACTTTGACTTTAGGTTAAAATAACATAAATTAAATAAAGTCTTAATAAAAAAATTACTAAAATGTATTTTCTTTTTAATGTCAATGTCGATGATGACGAGGAGCATCATCTTCATCACCGTTAGTTGTTATTTTCCTAAAAGTGAAATTGTTGAAATTTTATGACCTTTGCGGTCAGTTTCACTTACGGCAGACTTATTTATGTTTTCTGTTAAAAAAACTGACAGTAAGAAACATAATTTTACAATTCATAAAAATTATATTACCAACAATATTTTCACGACTAAAAAAATAATAGATTGTTTATGTATTTTATTGTTGAATTTTACTATTGTCTACTCATACGCATCTTAATTTCGTTATGAAGGCATTACTTCCAAGACAGTTAACCTAGAATATTTCTCTACTTATACGCATGTGGGTCAGTTAAAATACTCACCTAACATTCATTTCGATAAAATTTGCCATAAAAACACACATACAAAACTATGGAGCTACGTTTATAGATATAACGCACGAATGTCTAGTATGCGTGCGCGCATATAAATGTACGGTCAGCAGCGACACAATGGACGCGGGTTGCGCAACGCGCACGCTTCGCTGACTTCCGTTGTCATTCGGGTACGGATAGCAGATTCAGTCGGTGGCATTAGAATACTGTATTTTTTTATAGAATAACCTACTAGCAGTTACAAACCTAGTAGAAACTGATTACTAAGTGCTAGTTTTATACGAAAATGAAGCATTCAACTGTTCCCCTCGATTGTTGTTTTCTAAAGTTTGTATAAACACTACAAAATTTAAGTTCGTAAATAAGATAAGATATGATAATGCTTCGTTTTACATTGAATTGTTTTAGATAAGATTTTCAAAGAAATTTTTTTTTAAATTCATTTGTTGTCGTATCATAATTGCATTGTTCGAGCCGCTTCTAAGTTTTTTTTGTATGTATTAACTCTAATACAAAAAAATTACCAATTTTTTATTGTCCTTTCCTCCCGTCAAACACAGCAGCTGCCGCTACAATTCAATAACTAACTATCAATAAGCTATATTCTTTTACATTCTATTCCTATTTGATCCCACTGCTGCTGGGTGAAGGTCTAAAATTCAAAAATTCAAAATTCAAAATCATTTATTCAGTTTAGGCTACAAGTAGCTCTTGTGAATGTCACTATGCCATCGGTTCGTAAGTCTACTCTGGGCGGGAGATCTTGTACTGAGAAGAACCGGCAATAAACTCAGCAAGTGTCCAGCTCTTTTCTCCCTTACAGCGTCAAAAATATTGGAAAATGCCCTATCATAGCAGGACACTTTCCATTACAAATAAACACAAAAAATATATATAAGACAACCACAACATGTAAAAAAACAAAATAAAAAATGTAAGTTAACAAATTTACATCAGATAAAGTCTTATGTAAAAAGTTTCAATTTCCACAATGTCATACAGCACCACTACAGTACTCTAGTAAAAGTCAAAAATTGTTTAGGTAAAACAAAGTCAAACTATAATTAATAATACTAAAAATAAAATAAGTATGCAAGAGCAGACCAGCCTCCACAGGCGGCACCCGTTCACAAGCATGACATATGAATCAGCCATCGCCACCTAATCTAACCAGTCATTTAAACTCTTTCATAGAACGTTTTTACCAACCAACGCTTATCGTAAAAAAAAATATTATAATTATTCATAGTAGACATTCCATCTGCTGACCATACCCTCCCGGTTACTAGGCTAATCTCCTGAGGACGGCGCATCGTCCGCTAAAGTATTATTTAAGTCTCCGGCAACATAGTAACATATCATAGTACATCATTTCGCAATATGTCACTGATATATGTATTGTATGTACCTTTGATGATAATTATGCTAAAGTGATGCAAGTTATAAAGCTTAACTTTGTTTGTTGTTGCACTTCATAAACACGTAAATGTACATGTTACAAAAACTTATAAACAACGAACACTGTCACTTCTGCAATATTTGAAAAAATGAGCTAAATATGTAATAAGTTGCCTAAAGTACCTCTGCCGTATGAGGGCATAAGTGTCGTTGCTGTTTTGGCGCGAATCAAGAACTTGCTGGGAGAAACATATATATAATATTGCAGAAGTGACAATGTTCCACCGGGGCGGGGGTGCGAAATATAGTATACAAAAGTCCATCGTTGTTTATAAGTTTTTGTACATTTGATGATGAGATGATGACCTACGAGATCTCTTCCAGTCAACCCTGCATTATAGTTTGTATCACAATTTTTGATAGATCTTGATTTCTACATTAATCATCTATTTACTAACTCTATCATTGTCATTGCAGACTTCATTATGTATAATATTCCGTACTTAGTGGGGACTTTTTTGTTTTTATACCTATCATATTTTAATATAATATACACTAATATTATTCTACTATTTTATTTGTTTACTAACAATTTTTTTTACCAAAATTCAGTCATATATGAACATCTGTTTATATGTCGGAATTTTGGTATTGCCTATATATCTATATAGGTACTATATGTTGGCCATATGTGCGACCTTGCGGTCCGGAAGTGCTGCGGCCTCGCTGGGCCGGTGACATTTGAGATATACAACTAGCCGGTCAGATCAACGGGTTCGTGGAAAGTAGTAGCTTGCAGCCACCAAAACATACTATTAACTGTAGTATTCTTATAAAGGAATGTTTCATAAATCGCTTGGGACCTGACGTTTCGCTGAATTATTTAATGGGAGTTTAATACGATATATCAACATTGAGGCTTATAATGATTACTAGTAGTCGCCCAGTGGTCGAAAATCGACCGGAATTAACAAAATGTAGTGTTTATGCAATGTAATGTAGCACATATTATTATTATATGTACATACATTTAATCTTTCTGCACTGATATACCTTCTCGATATGAACTTTAACTATGCCTCATACTCCACCGTAAGCGCAATGTGCTTAAAAAGGGTACAAAGTTTTTTCTTGGCGTCTATATATTAATACGTGAAGCAAAAACTTTGTACCCCTTTTTACGAAAATTGCGCGGACGGAGGAGTATGAAATTTCGCACACTTATAGTTTATATAGAGAAACAGTACATAATGTTAGTATTTTTTTAATTAAGCTCAAAAAATACATTAAATCAATAAAACAAACATTACACACCCTACCATGTATTTGACACACACGCATAAAATATTACTCTTTTCAAAATTTTCAAAAATGGAAGAGGAGCGGCCGATATCTGTCAATGCCAATCCAAACTCTCATTCTATCTTTTTTAATTTTTCATTGCTTAGGATACAATCCGTGCAGCCTTAATAAAATTACGGTCGAATTTCGACCACTAGGCGACCACTAGTATTAATAAATATATAGTATTTATAACATAGTAATTGTAGCCTTCAAGTTTTAGGAAAATCACAATCCCTTTGATTAAAAAAGTCCGATTTGATTAAAACCGCCGCCGGCGGCGCCAGCGCAGGGACTAGCGACTTTTTATAATAATATATTTTGTCGGATTAGGCATACTGGTTGAGTGCTACGCTATATATATATTTCATTGGATATCAATCCTATATGCAGTTGCATAAGGTTAAATTTGATGGTAGCATACATGCTGTCATTAGCAGCTAAAGGGTTATATTTTAATCCTTCTAACTCTAACCACACAATAACTGACATCTAATCAAACCTTTATTTTGTTTCTAGATACTGATTATAGGATGACGTTTCTACAATTTTGGTACATAATGTGTTTATTCGGAAGGTCTTATTTAATATTTTTCGAGGGAGAAAAGAAATGCCCATGGGACAAATGCAAAAAATTGTACATTTCTGAATGCGTGAACGTCCTATTAGAATAAACGTTCATAACTAACATAACATAACTTCTTTTCATATATTTTTTTAAATACGTTTACAAAATTACATTATAACAAAAACTAAAATAAATAAATAATATTTTTCTGATAAATCAATTAAATAAAAATCAAATCATCAGGATACGTTTAGTTTTCTTCATACAAGTTCGCGTGTCCTTCTCGTCCGTGTTCAGCTTTGTGTATGGGGAAAAAATACAGTTGAGTGATTTTATACTGTTAAATATTTTTAGTTATTTATAGAATACTACATACATTTTAATACTTTAAACAATAAATCAGGCCTCTATATTAAAAACTGTTTTAAATATCATTTTTAAAGCCGTCCGTAACTTTTTTCATATTTGTTATTCAGCTTTGTTTATTGTTATTTAGTAGAAAAATAAGTTTTTACCTGGCAAAACTAAAATCATAAATAACGTCTGTAGGTGGCGCTAGTTTTGCACGACGGCCATTTTGCTGGAGTTCTGGTTAGGCGGTCTACAAAAATTTTACTAAATTATGCGGGAAAAATACACAAATTAGTTTCATCTTGATAACCATTCCATTAAACTAATTGGTTAGGGTATGTTTAGCTTTCTATATAGTTTATTTCAAGGATACTTTATGATATATTTAGAAACATATAAACAGTTTGATTCAAAGACATCTCTTAGTATTTTTCACACATTTTAGGTTGTACACACGAGTGTTTTGTTATCTTTTTGTTACGAATTTGTTACATTTATTTGTGACGTAACAAATATGAAATAACAAATATGAAGTAAAGTCGCACTCACATTGTAATAGTTGACTTGGATTACTAAAGTTAAAATATTATGATCACAGTTAATTTTAAAGTTGATTTGCAAAAAAAATGTTAAGTAAGTCGAAAGTAATACAAACTAGACTTGCTGCCATTCTTTATTGAAATAATCAATCAAGATACTGCTTTTTACTCATTAACAAATTTACCTTTCAAATAGAATGCACAACATGAACTAGTCCTTATAGTTCATCTTTGTTATTTTTTTATAACATCAAGTTATTTTCATCTTTGTTTCCTATTTGTTATATGTACAATTTTTTTGCATTTGTCCCCCATTCGGTTCTTCTCAGCACAAGATCTACCACCCTGCAGACTAACGAACTGGTGGCGTAGTATAAGAATAGTTATCAAGACATTCATAACAGCACATCTATTGTAGCTTAAAATGAATAAAACATTTCTAATTTTGATGTAGAGTGAAAGTAATGGTAAAGAAAATAATTTCAAAATAAGGAATAAAAACTGGATCCAAAATATCAATGAAAGCCAAGGATTTACACATCGTGTCTTAAAACATTACTTTAGTAATTTTGCTATACGAGTATATTACTCGTATAGCTTATAAAGACAGAATGAGGTTTCAGGATAAAGCACTAATCCTGCTAGCTTAACTGTACGCTGTCACCTGTTTAAAGCTGATATACTGGGACAGAATGAAGTTTTTAGCATGAGATTTAAGATTTGGGTGCAAGACCGATCAAGTTCGAAGTTCAGAGGAAGTAAAAAAAACCCAAGTTGACATTCGTCCATCAACTTCGGGTGTAACGGCGTCAAAGCCAGCGGCTAGACGTGAGAAATGTCAAGGCAGTGATTTGGGTAGTGAGTTTGAAGACGAGCTCAATATATCTGCTAATGAAACCACTGCTTTGGCTGGCACTAGGAAAGACATTCCCGATTCCCGTCAAGCGACACTCTTAAGCTTACAAGTAGATAGCATCAACGTGACAATTGCCCTTCCCCAAGTTTTGTCAAGGACACCGGTGGCTCAATCGGTATAGATCTAATTCTTGGCTCTTTTTCATACGATCCAATATATTCCCATATCTACGCGGAAACTCGCTCCTCAGCTATTGCCGCCAATAATTGGATATTAGTTACAGTGAATTCTCTATTTGTTTCAGATAACGAGTTCGTTTCCAAACGCGCAGTTTGGTCGTCTGCGTTGCGATAACATATCTTAAGTGCTTCAAACGATAGAAAGCCTTTGTTTACGAATAGCGAATTCAACATTTGTATATATAACTTTATAAAATATCATGGTAATTTACATTAAAATAATTATTGGAAGTAGTATCGGTAGTATCAGATACATCCGTGACGACCTCCTTGGTCGAATGGTTTGTACACCGGTTTTCATGGTGTCGCCATCTCTGAGGTCCCGGGTTCGATTCCCGGTCGGGTCAATTTAGAAATTATTGTTTTTCTAAATTGTCTCGGGTCTGGGAGTTTTCTATGTATAATATGTATGTATTTAATGATTTTAAAGTATGTTTATCCGTTGTCTAGTAACCATTTTAACGAGTTTCATAACGTAGCTTCTCTTGGGGCTAGATAATTGGTGTGAGTGTAGGAAAATTTATATATTTACTTTATCCGTAGTCCTCACGCATGGATCTGTGCCGAAATATCAGATACTCAACAAACAACAAAAACCATGGAAATAATCCCGTTGATAATAATTATATATATATTTCTTTTCTGAAGTTAAAGCCTACCACACTTTATTTATATCTACATAGTTGCCTGTAATTTACATTTTACTTTAGATTTACTTTTCTTTATCCTTTTGCAAGGGCCGTCCGTGGTCATAGAAAGACAGAGAGACCCTCCAAATTATATTAAATTATCTAGACAATCAAAAGCAACAATTTTCACATCAAAACATCACAGCAGAGACTAAATAGTTTGCAACCATTAATGACAGGGTGCCTGCCTAGTAAGTGTTTAATTTGCTATCGGTCACGTCGACAAAAATAAGATTTTGAATAGCAAAATTCTAATTCTCCTGGTTTGTCAACATGAGACGATGCTTTAATGTTCCTGATTCGTGAAAGCGATCAAGTACCAAATAGATACGCACTAGGAATTCATGGAATTTGCCTAGTTATCGTCTAATCTGTTAAAAGCAGCAAATTTTGTGTACCAATCTCCAAACTATATGAATAAGGCATAAATGTAACGATGAGACATTCAGTACGTTGAAATGAAATTAATAAAACATCTCATATTCAATATCGGCAAAGCGTTACACACTATTTTGAATTAAATCAAATTATTCTGGTATTAACACAAAAAATTGCAACTTTAATGTAAACACACTTCTCTTACAATGCCAATGTCGAAATACTAATAAATTAACATAATACTCAATGTCAAGCCCACTGCGAGCGCGCAGTTTTACAAGTATTAACATTGCTTCTGCCGTTTAGGAAGCTATCAAAATAGTCTCGTAAAAGTCTTAAGGTTATGTCCTAATTTTATATGACACTAGTGTTCGCCCAGTGATCGAAATATACATGATTATACAATGTTATGTAAACACATAGTATACATAAATGTTATCTTTCTACACTTCTTTTACATTATGAACTTTAACTTTAAGCTAAGTCTTACACTCCTTCGGCACGAAGTTTTCTTCTTACGTATTACCATATAAATTCCAACTAAGTGCCTTGTCTAAGACTGGATCTTATTGAAAAATATAAATTCTTATATAATTTTTCATATTGGTCACTTATACTCTTCAAAATTGATGAAATGAAATATGCTTTGTTCAATTTAGGCATATAAAGTACCTACGCATTTGGCCGATGATAAAAGTACATGTCATTGAAAATAAAAAAATAATAGATAATATGATGAGTACATACAATATAGTAACGATGAACAATTTGATAAACAATATAGTATAAAGGTAAAGGTATATTTAGATATATTATTCTAATGTTTACGCGAACAAATGTATTTGATTAAATGTTTATCATATTTTATGTGTAAAATATACGCGATTATACGAGTAGTTTCGTTTCAATATATTTAAGTATTTCATAAAAACTTCCGAGCTCTAATATTTATAAAACATTAAGTTTTTTTATATTTCTACTACTCACTATTTGAGTAGATTCCTGTATTTTCCTTAACCTAAACTGAATAAATGATTTGGTGTATTTTATGTTTGCTGTTCATAACAAATAATGCATAGTCAGTTTCATTAAAAAAATTTTTTGGTTCGAAAATATTATATGATCCAGTCTGTATTCGATATTGCGATTTTACAGCTTGGTTTGAACGATTGTGTCTCCCAAAGAGACTCCAGCAAGAAATTTTACACCGTACTGGGCCCGAGTGGTGATAGGTGGCCTCTCCCTGTTATGTTTCTATCCTTATGGAAGACTCGTGGCCCAGCAGTGGGCACATAAAAATGAGCTGGTGATGAAGAAATGTAGTAGCTACTCCTTTTATAACGAAATCCACTAATCCAAGAGTTGTAAGACGTCGCATAGGAAGCGCCAGTTTTATTTCTGTCGCGCTGTCGTCTTTTTCTACACCACATAATGTTTTAACCTCCTTCGAGGTTCAAAATTAAGTCTTGCCACTCAGAGAGGTTGGAACTGACATTATTATCTCCAACTGTCAGTATTTTGAAGCTTTATTACTAGCTATTTTGGTATCGTCATTAAAATTGTCTTTATCGACACATTAAATTGTGGTAAACACAATAATTATGATTGCTTAAACAGTGCTTAATGACTTAATTGAAATACTTACGATGAAGTGACGTACGTTACATTTGAAATAAATACCTTGAATCTTTTATATATGGGTTATTTTTCGCGGGGTATCTACATGTGGTTAGCCTAATGTTATGGGCCGACCCACCAAAAATTTTGGGCGGGATCCTAAGAACTTTAAAGGACGGTTACGGCTGTACCTAGGTACCTATTTCATGAATAACTATGAAATACCGCCAAAGTACTACTTAGTAATTTAGCTGATAAGTACTTAATAGGTGATTAAGAGTTATTACATACTTGTCATGGCATTTATTACTCGTATAATAAACAATAGCAAAATTACCCATCTCAAGAAATTGTTGCCAATAGATAATACAGTACAGAAGAATAGCATTACATATATGTTATATGTTGTGTATGTGTATGTTGTTATTGTATTGTTTTTTAAATTATATATTTTAAGTATTATTGTGTGTATTTATATTATTTATTAGTACCTACCTATATTTTTGTTTTTATTTTATGTAACTACTTGAATAAAGGATTTTCATTTAATTTCAATTCAGTATATACAAACTAAACTTGATTTAAACGCATCTATATTCCATAATGTATTTATTTTCATACAATACTTGAAGGTTTAGGTACACAAATCTTCAAAGCCCCAACAGTAAGTAGATATAATTAAGTTTACGTATTAATCAAACGTAGGTAAGTTTATATTGAAACTATCAAGTTATTAGGAAGTAGATATTGCGTTACAAAACAATCTTTAATTGTTTTATTGGTTTAAATACGGGCAGTAATTAATAATAGCCATATTGAGACTATGTGTGGGCACACGGCCAGTCAGTATCTTGTTTAGTAATTTATTACTATTATGAATATTATGATTCAGTCATAAATAATGTTAATAAACTTATCAGTTTGGGCTAAAAAAGCAACTACAAAATATATTTAAGTAATTGTAGTACTTATTTAAGTACAATATTAAATTTCAATAATATAATCAAAATTTAAATAAAACATAGATTTTGTAGTCAATTTGAACTAACAATAGAAAACTATTTATTTATTTAATGAAAGCATCGATATCGTGCCGCCGGCAACAACACTATCCTACCCACAATCGATATTGTCACGCCTAATCGATGGATTATCGAGATAACAAAGCATATGACGTCTTAAATAGATTAGAAAAACACCCTAAAGTTACATAAAAAATCAAGGAAAAAGCATTTGAACTGTGCAAATATCAAAATCATAGGTCACCGTATAAATCGTAATCTAAACATTCTATAACAAAAATAAAAAAAAGAAAATAAAACAATTTTTTTAAACTAAATTTGAAATAGGAACGTACCTTAATGTTTTAAAAAAACCGGTCAGTCCACCGTAACAACACCGAAAACCCTTTTCTGGCAGAAAAAAATCACATACACTTTTTTCGATCGGTTCTGCGGAGTTCTTTCGAGCGATCGAGAGGTCGAGATCACCGATATAAGTGGACAAGCACACGTGCGCGCGACGCGAAGTTGGCGGGTAGACTGGCCGGGCGGTCGGCGATACTGCGCGCGCGCAGCCACCGGTACTGTACAGCAGGTAGCCTTGATGCAGTTTTGTGATTTGTCTCGGATTGTTTATGTTGTGAGTGACCGAGAGGCATCCATCGGCAATTTAGCGTGTTTTTAATACAAGTCACTGCATTATACTATTTAATCAAAACAATAGAATCGAATAAAAGTGCAGTAATTAAATAAACAAAATAATAATAAGCTAGGTACCTCATCGGCATTAATTCTTGTCGTCAAAATATTAGTTGGAACATATATTTATTTATTGGTGAGTAGTAAACATATCTTTAAGAAGGAGCTCGATGGCGCAGTGGTTAACGCGCCTGGTCTGCGAGTGCTGAGGTTAAGCAACTTTCGCAAAGGCCAGTCATCAGATGGAAGACCAAAAATTTATCATCTCAAGCTCCTTTTGCTTCGGAAGGCACGTCGCAGCCGTTGGTCCTGGCTGCATTTTCAGTCATAAATAATCAGCGCACCACACTGAGCCCGCGTGGTGGTTTATGGCCCGTTCTCCCTATCCATCCCTAACGAAGGCTCGTGCCCCAGCAGTAGGGACATAAAATAAGCTGGTTATGTTATGATGAAAGATTTACAGCTGCCGAAAATTTTGTTTTATTTTAAAGTTATTAACAACACAAACAAAGAAAAAAGGTACCGAAAATTCACGTCCAATTGTTGCATCATTAAATTTAATTTTTCTCCGCCTACATTGAATATATTACTATTTCCTTTTTCATTTACGTGCATTTCTACAAAATCGATATAAACTATTGGAAATATTCCATCCAATACAAAGGGCTGGCTTATAAACAATAACAATATTAGTTATGTTTATAATTATTTATAATATATTTTGAAGCTTAATTAAATGATTAAGCGCCATGAACTTCTAATCAGGGATTTGCGTCAACGGGCCTTTTGCGGATTCATTGTTATGCGAGCATGCGCGTGCGCCGCTTAACATAAACGATCAGGCATGCAGGCAAATATCATCAGCATTGTCCATATCCTCCTAATACATATAGATCTGTCATTACATTAGACTAGTAATGATGAAGTAACTGTAAATCAATAGTAAAATCTTTAAATTGCACTAACTTCAAACTACTCCTTTTTTCAATTTCAAAATTCAATTTCAATTTTCAGAAAGATCTTTTGGTATATGAATTCATATAGTAAAATCTTCTAATTGCACTATCTGACAATTGACATTTTCATCGACTTCAACTTCAATGAACTTGAAAATACTCCTTTTTTTCAATTTCAAAATTCAATTTCATTTTTCAGAAAAAAAACTTTTGGTATATGAGTTCATATGTAACTAAAATTTGTCTACATTCAAAGGAAATAATATAAATAAACCAATTTCGCAGACGGAAAATGATCTGTAAAATAATACCTGCCTTAAAACAGAAACGAGCTTCAACAATCATCAGCTAATACATTATAAAAACTATGCCAAAATATAAAAGATTCCAAATATTTTTTTAAATTATGGACTTATATGAGTTTAGGAAAAAGGCACTGCGAAAATGTAGGTTAAATGGTAAATTAAATAAATTTAAAAAAGCAACATAACAAAATTAAATAACTCAACATTTTCAAACAGGAATAAATAAAATAGGAAAAACAAAAGATACAAACAGTTCATAACACCGTACATTACGTTATATTATAACAAAACGTAACACCAAGAGATTGTTATAGGATAGCACGCGAGTGTCGTGCGCGTACGCATGACGTGTAACAAGCTCGCGTAACACTCCACAGGTTTCCTGACTTTCCTCGCATGCCGCCCTAACGCTATTTTTACGTCTCTGCATCTTAGTTCAAGAGCTACGGTCCCCAACAAAGTCAAAGATCAAAGCAAGATTTCTTTATGTAGAGAAACTTAATTAATATGTACTTTTTGATCGTCCAAACACTTTTAAACTACTAGACGTCTTTTAGATGTGAAGCAGAATGGGCACAAGAAACTGCGCAGCTTTTATTAAATCAACTTTAACTACAAAATCGTCGTCGTCACCAAAATCATGCACAATGCAACGCTTTTGGCATGCAAAAGTCAAAAGTCAGTTTCACCAAATTTTTATAAGTATTAAAATGACTTATGGACTTCCGGTTAGAAAAAAATATTAAGAGGTGTTATTTGGTATCTAATAAGTTAATTCAATTATTTAAAAGAACATGAACTTAAAATGAAAAGGCCTATGTCCAGCAGTAGACGTGTGTAGGCATGAGCCTACACACGTCCACTGCTGGACATAGGCCTTATCATGAGATGATGATGATGAAGTAAGGTAAAGTTTGTGACATTGGTTGGTTTTCGTATTTCTAAAGACTGCTTTTTAGAAATAAGAAATCATCATCAACGTGGACGAAGTCGCGGCCAAACTGCTAGTACATGATTAATCAATAATTAATAGACATGAAAATTTATATTCGGTTGTATTCGGTAATGCGATTTACCGAGAGACAGAATCACCGTACACCACGAAATTTCCTCACACCAGAGGGCCACGTATGAGTGTCATTCGCAATTCGTTCACGTTAACAAAAACGAGAATTTATATGACAAAATTTCAACTCTTATCGTATACTCTTCCTAGTGACAGGAGGCTCTGCTTCAATGCCATACTAATTTTCGTTTTCGTAAACGTTATCGAATGAATACGGATAGTAAACAACAAACTAGGCACTCAGCTCTTGGTCTAGAACCAATGAACAGCTAGGTGCTTCGTGCTAGATCGCTAGGCTTCAAGCACCAACTCTTCCCATTGTCGATTAGAAAATCCGTGGGAACATATTGGGAATATCTCCGCTTTTTACACCCTGAGAGCCTGATGTCATCTAACGGAGACATCTGTGAGATAACAGCTCAGAGATCTGCATTGTTGATAAAATAATTGTTACTAACACTCACACGTTCTCCGCAGCGCAGACAAAGGAGCTGTAATACCAATTGATTTATTGATGTTATAATTATAAGACATAAATAAACTGAGCTAAGAGGTTTCAGTCTCAACAATTGTAACTTCAGAAACACTGCAATGCTACCAACAGTGTCGTTATGGAGACATACTAAAATAATGAAATAAAAACCGGCCAAGTGTGACTTGGACTCGCGCGCGAAGTGTTCCGTACCATTATCTATAAAAACGGCAAAAAAAGTTATGTCTGTTGTATGGAAGCCCCACTTAAAATATTATTTTATTTTAATTTAATTATTTATTTTTAAAGTGAATAATATAAGTTACTCAATATTCTGTGAATATTTCAAGCGTCTACCTGTTGCCGTTATCAATATCGAGCAAAAAAATCACGTTTGTTGTATGGGAGCCCCCTTAAATATTTATTTTATTCTGTTTTTTTAGTATTTGTTGTTATAGCGGCAACAGAAATACATCATCTTTAAAAATTTAAACTGTCTAACTATCACGGTTCATGAGATACAGCCTGGTGACAGAAGAACAGCCAGACAGAGACGGGCCGACAGCGGAGTCTTAGTAATAGGGTCCCGTTTTACCCTTTGGGTACGGAACCCTAAAATTAATTCAAGTAAATTTATTAGATAAGCACTTTTAAATAGTCCCAATATATTCTATCTGCTGCCCATTCAGGAGCGAAAAGAAATGATAATATATAATTGTGGGGTACGAGCACGGGTATGGGCACGGGAATCGAACTAAGAATCGTTTCGTGGGCCATAAACCATCACCCGTGCCCAGTGCGGATTGGTAGTTGTTAACGACCGCTAACCAACGGCTTTACGTGCCTCCCGAAGCATGGAGGAGCTCGAGATGACAAATTTTTGGCCACCCATCCGTTAACCGGCCTTTGCGAAAGTTGCTTAATCTCAACACTCGCAGACCGGGCGCGTTAACCACTGCGCCATCGAGCTCCTCCTATATATATCGCGACAGTGAATTTATATATTACGACAGTGACTCATAGATATGAAGTTGATATACTATCAATATTATTTACGCTTACAGATAGAGGCACTTATTGCTTTTATGAATAAGTCGACCGTCAGTTCATTATAAACGTAGATGAAATTAGCGACGATGATACTTAGCTTGTCATACTGAAGGTGGGCACACTTCACCCGATGTCCTTAACTAATGAGGAACTGGCTATCGGGACACAACAATTTATGTGAAATTGATGTTATGGTGACCTATTTATTTGTTATGGTGACCTATGTATGTACAAACATTTTGTATATATACGCCAGAAACAGCTTTCAGCAATAAAGACATTTATAAAGAAAGAAAAATATGACGAAATGAAACTATTTTTACGGATCTACTCGCGTTTATTTTTACGGATCTACTCGCGTTTATTTTTACGGATCTACTCGCGTTTATTTTTACGGATCTACTCGCGTTTATTTTTACGGATCTACTCGCGTTTATTTTTACGGATCTACTCGCGTTTATTTTTACGGATCTACTCGCGTTTATTTTTACGGAT
Organism: Eudonia lacustrata; assembly: GCA_947562085.1. Taxonomy (NCBI): domain Eukaryota; kingdom Metazoa; phylum Arthropoda; class Insecta; order Lepidoptera; family Crambidae; genus Eudonia; species Eudonia lacustrata. Next base: position 1,272,735 of record OX387329.1, read on the forward strand.
CTACTCGCGTTTATTTTATACATTGGGAGACTCCCTGTCACGTCAGGATACACATTAATTAAACCTAATTTATACAATAAATGTAGTTTCAATGTGTTCGCGTAAACTTTAGAAAACAATTAAAAATATGTCGTTACCAACTGACCAGTAGGCTTAGCCGAAGTAACATTAAGAAAACGATAGCGAAGTTCGAAAAGAATAAAATGTATGGGATTGACATAAGCCGCGCTAAATCACGTGGTCAATCTTATGTCAATCTTTTCGCTATCGTTTTCTTAATGTTACTTTGGCTACCGCCACAGGTACGCAATAGCGTAATGCAATAAATGAATAGAGTAGAAATGGAATGGAATGAATGAGATTGACATTAGCCTACGATACAAAATTGACGTTTGATTCGCTCATGTCAATCCCATGCGGTTATTACTCTGTTACATTCAGCATTCTACGGCGCCAGCGTTATGCCTTGCCCTAGGCCCTCAGGATTTTCGGACAGCGGGTCGAAAGCTCTGCCCCTAAACCACTTAAAAGAAAACTTAGTCACCGAGCTAGTCTAGGCTGTAAAAGCTCTATTTCGCTCGCCGATTCGCATAATAATTATTCACGGGTTGACTCATGCATTTGAATTGTGGAGCAACTGCTATGACTCGCGTCCGTGCCGTTTGCCAACTCTGATACAATTTAGTCGGAATCCAAATCACTCGACACTTCCTTCTGAAGTGTGTGGAGATGAGTAAAGTCGCCATTAGTGGCAGGGCTATAGACTAAGTTAAGCCTACTTTACAACTAAAGTAGACAGCTTTGTTTGTAAATTAGGATGAACTTTAGTGCGCGTTTAATATTAGCTTTTAACGGGACTTATGAAGGTGCATTTAATGTTTTTTGTTTAATTGAAAATTGTTCAAGCTTCAATAATTGTTATTGCGACCTCCGTAGTCGAGAAGCTTGCACGCCGGACTTTGGGCGGCGCGAGCTCTGAGGTCCCGGGTTCGATTCCCGATCGGGTCAATGTTGAAAAACGAACTCTTTGATGTTGTGTCGGGTCTGGGTGGTTGTGGTACCGTCGTTGATTCTGATTTTCATAATACGAGTGATTAAGCTACTTACCTTGGGATCAGAACAATGTATGTAATGTTGTCAAATATTTATTTATTTATTAAATGTCAAGCATTGTTGTTTTCTAGTTTTAAATATTACGGCATTCGGCACCCAATGAAAAATCTTTAACTTGAGAGGAGAGGAGAGGAAATTGAAGCTGAACCTGGTTTTAACTATGACCAAATTTTTTTTAAATACCATAGCAACGGATTTTGTATTTTTTTGATAATGATTACAGTCAAAAATATTGTTCAAGTTAGATGTAACAAAATGCTTTAAACTTTCGTGTTTCATTATTAAAGGGGTTTAATAACTAGTTAGTATAGCCAAAACGTCGGGTATGAAAAGGTAGCTTAAAATAAAAATATGTAAGAACGCTATAACAAAAAGTAATTAGGATCGTAACGTGACATAATTAATGCAACTATGTTACTGGTGGCGGTGGTTCGTGGTAAAACGTCGCGTGTGGTGACTAACGAAGGGCGGGCGGCGTGGCGCGGCGCCCGCCCTGCCCCTACTACGGGTCTCGTCTACGGCCACATTTAATAACGTAGGTCATTGACTCCTTAAAATTTTCACGTCAAACACTGATGTCCGCCTGGCTAGCTACCACCATCTTATCTAAATATGTCGCACTTACAACAATGTTTGTAGCATTGTTGTGTTTCGGCAGCTAGAGATAAGATAGCCAGTGCCTCACTAGTTGAGGATCCCGGGTGAAGTGCGCTTCCACCATTGGCCTTATCATCACTTAACATCAGGTGAGATCAAGGCACTGTGCTTACCCGTTAATATAAAAAAAATGTCATTATAGTCGGCAACACAAAATTCTTATTTTTTATTAAGCTAAAATTTGAGCTGTTGTGAAAATCACTATGCCATCGTTCGTAAGTCACGGTGGGAGAAATTTTTCGATCACTATCATCAGCTCATTTTTATGTCCCCACTGCTGGGGCACGAGCCTTCCCTATGGATGGATAGGGAGAACGGGCCATGAACCACAACGTTAACGACTGCTGATGCAGCAGGACCAACAGCTATACGTGCCTTCCGGAGCTCGAGATGATTAATTTTTGGTTACTCATCTGATAACCGGCTTTTGGGAAAGTTGCTTAACGTCAGCAATCGTAAAACGGGCGCGTTAGTCACTGCGCCATCGAGCACCTCAAATTTTTTTGCCTCCGAAAAATATTCATTTTAAGAAAAACGGTTAAATAAAAAATAATCATTAAATTATGCGTATAACAATTTTGTCAATAAGTTGAAATATTTAAAAAATGCAAATATACTCTATAAATCAAAGTTAAATAATATTATGTAAATTAAACTCAAGCTAAGAGTTTCAGTACCTACAATACCTATGTTTGCGTAAACTTAAAAAACAAATATTTTTTTTATTAATAAAATAAGTTTTTTTATTTATTTTTTGCATTATAGTTACAAGATAAAATTTTACTACAAAAAATCCACCGGTCTTTTTTTCTAGTAAATTTTTATTTTTTAGTTAATAAATAATTTAATAAAGATTTTAGTCTACAAAGTTAATAGTAGCAGTTCGAGTTTCATTCGAGGTTAATTAGTAGCGGCACTATCACATGAAAATTCATAAATAATGGGCATGCGGGTGCCGGGCGGCGGTCTCCACGAGGCAGCCGGCACTCATGCACGATTTACAGGACATTCCTTTTGAAACATTATAACAACCAGAGCTCTCTACATCCATGTGTCCCACTGCTGGACACATGAGCAAAATCATATAAGGAGATCAGGCTATAATCCACTGTGGCTATGTTACCTCTTGCTTGCGTAACTTATTTTTATTATTATTATACTCGTATACTTTAACTTTGTTTTTTCTTAGACAATTTCGGACTTAGATTAGTACTGTAAATAATTAATAAATAATTAGTTGATAAATAAATAATTTCTATTTCTATTTCTATTTCTATTTCTGGATGACTATGTGAAAATTGAAATTGGTACCTGATGTAATTTTTGCAAACTTAAACATTTTTTTTGAGGAGCTCGATGGCGCAGTGCTTAACGCGCCCGGACTGCGATTGCTAAGGTTAAGTAACTTTCGCAAAGGCCGGTCATCGGATGGGTGACCAAAACTTTATCATCTCGAGCTCCTCCGTGCTTCGGAAGGCACGAAAAGCGTTGGTCCCGGCTCTATTAGCAGTCGTTAACATCCACCAATCCGCACTGGGCCCGCGTGGTGGTTTATGGCCCGTTCTCCCTATCCATACATAGGGATGGCTCGTGCCCCAGCAGTGGGGACATAAAATGAGCTGATGATGATGAAACATTTTTTTTATTTTGTTGTTTTTTTTGTGTGTTGTGTTTGTCCTTTATTTTATTTTTTTGTGTGTTTAATTGTGATGGAATGTGTCCTTTTATGATGGGGCACTTTCCAATATTTTGACGCTGTAAGGGAGAAAAGAGCTGGACACTTCTGAGTTTCTTGCCGGTTCTTCTCAGTACAAGATCTCCCGCCCAGAGTAGACTTACGAACCGATGGCATAATGGCTTTCATAAGAGCTATTTCTAGCCTAAACTGAATAAATGATTTTGAATTTTGGATTTTGAATTTTTTTTAGATGGGGTTAAATCGATTACTATCTTAAACGTGCCTCCTAAAACACGGAAGACACAAAATCTTTTCAGTCATCAACCAGGCATTGCAAAAATTGTTTTACTCACAACGTCCCAACCCGAACGCGCAAGTCAAAGTCAAATATTTTTATTAAAATAAACTTTAGAAAAGTGCTTTGAATCGTCCAAACATTTTTTTACCTACCACCCATTCAGGACGTCTATTTTTTAGCTGTGGAAAAGAATGGGCGCAAAAAACTCCACATCTTTAATTTAATATATGTACTGCAAGGCACTGCGCCATCAAGTTACACCTTTTTATTTTAATTTAATTGCCTCTGTGGTCTAAGACCACGAGTTTCAGACTCAGAGGTCCCGGGTTCGGTTCCCAGCGGAAGTAAATACATGTTTATACTTTTACGTAAACGTACGTCTCATCTAAAAATATCATCGTTAGTAGCATTGTTGTGTTCCGATGGTCAGAGACTCAGAGATAAGATAGTCAGTGTCTTGTAGTTGAGGATTCCGGCTGAAGTGCGCACCATCGGCCTTATAAGCATTTAAGATCTGAAGAGTTGAAGGTCAAGTACTTACTCGTAATGTATGTTACATGGTGTATAACTTGTAAGTCTGGAAACATACATAAATACATATACATACACAAATACATACATATTTTATTATGAAATGAATTAATGAAGGGCTTTTGCTAAGGGAATCCTCTCAGAATATTTAACCTACCACCCATTCAGGTTCTACCACCCATACATACATACGTAAATACAAAATCACAATGTAGCCGTCTAGTCGCTCGAAGCAAGCTGCACCCGGCGGCGCTAAGTTTTGTGAAGTATGCGATCCTGCTTCCTAATTATGAAACCGCTTGGCGCCGCTCCAGACACCTCCACAGAAGGTTTACTGAGTGAATCCCGAAAACTATTACGTCACTTTAAATTTTAAATTTAGTGTAAATAATTTCTATTAATAATGTAAGCCGCCTCGGTGGGGCAAAGCGCTCGGTCGGGCACCCGAAGGTCCCAGGTTCAATTCCCAGGTCAGGCAAAATGTGTTTCAGATTGTTCGATGCATAGCCCAGGTTTGTGATCACCAACCCGGCATTTGGCAAGCGTCGTGATTAAACCCAATACCCATCAATTGTAGTGATGACTTGATTTCAATGATGGAGGCCTTTGCCCAGCAGTGGGACAGTATATAGGTTACTAAGTAAATTTGGCTTTAATCAATGTTGATATTGCTGAAGGTGCTATTTATATTGTTTGTTAAAGTTTATGACAAACACTTAATAAGAATCTGTTGTCTTCTTGTCTGTCGAGTCAAAGTGATTAATGATTTAGCATTCCATTTAATTTTAGATTAACTTTTAGCAATAGTAAAATAAGTATATAGATTCCAGTGTATAAGTAAATAACTACTAACTATCCCTTTCTTGTACGTAAATACAACACAAACTTTTTCTAAAATTCCAAACCTCTGGAGTAATTATTTACGATATTCTTACCATGTTTTATATTATTTGATGATATTAAAAGTTATATCGAATAAATGATGTCTATAGTTGATTTAACTTAAACCAATCAGATAACGTGTAGTTATAATCAGAAATGTGTAGTTAACTCCTTTGCTGACAATAACAATTATAGATTTTATCGTAAATTACACTGCACTCGATTGCTATACAAATGAGAACCAATTAAAATAATAACAATGACTAATTAATACGTTGACTGCTACAAAACCTCTACTTATTAGTTTATGTAATAATTAACAGTAACTGTAACTACCAAACTCCTTATTTACTTATTACTAATAAATAGGTATATTTTAAGATATTGCTGAGAGACATACACATTGTTCTGATCCCAAGGTAAGTAGCTAAAGCACTCGTTTTATGGAAATCAGAAACAACGACGGTACCACAACCACCCAGACCCGACACAACATCGTAAATTCGTTTTCGACAATTGATCCGACCGGGAATCGAACCCGTGACCTCAGAGTTAGCGCCGCCTAAAGTCCGGCGTGCAAGCCACTCGGCTACGGAGATCGTCAAATATTTAGAAGAGAACTTTGCCTAGCAGTGGAACAAGATAAGATAAGATAAGTGGAAAGTAAAGAATAAGCTATACTAATATTACCTTAAAATATTAATTTTCAAATATCGATCAATGGTTTTCGCGGTGTCCATCTGAAACCTTATGTTTTACACGTCGTGAAAAACATAAGGTTATTTTTTTCACGACCCACGCGGTGCAGTTATGCAGATCATGCGCGGGTCAAAGAACTGCCCTTGTGCAATGATCATACCTAATAGCTACCTCATCACCAGCTCATTTTATGTCCCCACTGCTGGGACACGAGCCTTTCCTATAGATGGGAACACCACAGAGAGAACGGGCTATAATAATCACAGAACAGTTTTATCTATTCCGTGATAATAATAATAATAATAAAGAAGACTATACACGGCGGCACCCTAGGCTAGGTTTTTTATAATATTTTTATGATTTGTATGTGCTTTTGTATTTTACTTTTATATTAATATTATAACAAACCTAGGCTAAGAAAAAAGAGAAATAAAGAGATAATAATATAGAACAAGGACCTACATAACCGTGAGGTGTGCAATCTCAGGGATTATTTACTTAACAGTGAGTGCGGGATGCATTTGGATGTCGTGGCAGTTGATAGACACTTTACGCCGCTCTCCTTGGCTACAGAAAACTGGCGCAAACCAGTGGTGCTAAGCACTCTCGATCGCAAGGACATATGGAAGAGCAAGGTGCTACACGGTCGCTACTATCGGGCTCTAACTGGGCCTGATGTAGATTTGACTGCCTCGGTGAACTGGCTACGTTTCGGTGACCTCTTTAGGGAAACTGAAGGTTTTGTCTGTGCCATTGAAGATGAAGTTATCAAGACGAATAACTACCGGAAATATATTATGAAGGACGGTACGGTCGACATCTGTCGGGCATGCCGCCGTCCAGGAGAATCACTCCGACATATTATTTCTGGTTGTTCTCATCTTGCTAACTGAGAGTATTTGCACGGACACAACCAAGTAGCCAGAATAATTCACCAGCAACATGCTCTTCGATATGGCCTCGTCGAATCGGAGGTGCCGTACTATAAATACGCACCTGCGCCAGTACTCGAAAATGGTCATGCAACGCTTTACTGGGATCGCTCTATCATCACGGAGAGAACTATTGTCGCCAATAACCCTAATATCGTGGTGGTCGACCGATCCCAGCGCCGGGCAATACTGGTTGATATCACCATACCTCATGATGAGAACCTCGTGAAAGCCGAGAAAGACAAGCTCAGTAAGTACCTTGACTTGGCTCACGAGGTTACCGCCATGTGGGATGTGGGTTCAACCATTATTGTACCAATAGTCGTTTCGGCAAACGGTCTTTCAGCCAAGAGCCTCGATCAACACCTAGAGAGGCTCTCTCTGAAAGGTTGGGTCAAGGGTCAGATGCAAAAGGCAGTACTCCTTGACACGGCACGAATTGTCAGGAGGTTCCTCACTCTGCAACCCTGACCACCGGTAGCTTGGGCCTTGCCCCGCTGCTGGCGGTACTCTAGGATTAGGTTTTTATAATGTTTCATTGTTTTTATATTAAAATATTGTAAAAATCTAGTTTTAAGAAGGAAAATAAGTAAAGAGTATAATAATATGTTTTTTATAATATTTTTATGTTTTGTATGTGCTTTTGTATTTTACTTTTATATTAATATTATAACAAACCTAGGCTAAGAGAAAGATAAATAAAGAGATAATAATAATATTAAATTCGTTTAGTTTCAGGCAACAATTTAAAATTACAAAATAACAGGCCCATAGATAAATATCTTCTAAACTAACATATACAATCATCTATATATACTGGCCTGCAAAAATAAGTACTACACTTTTAATATTTATTTATTTTCTAAACTATAGAAGTTAGAGATTTTTAAATAAAAAACGTTTTGCAGCAATTTTTATCAGCTTTCTTTAAAACTAAAGTAAATTATACATTAGTAACATTTTCCTTTTTGTTTCGAAAGTATATCTTGTGTACTTAAAAGTTATTGCAATTTTAAAAGTGTGATACTTAATTTTGCAGGCCAGTTGTATATAAAAATCAATTGGTGTTCGTTTGTCTCGCTAAAACTCGAGAATGGCTGGCTAATTTGATTTTGAAATATTTCTGGAAGTTCAGGAAAGGTTTAAACGGTGAGAAACATAAATAATAAGTAACGGAAAATACTAAAAACGACAATTTAATTTACCAATACAAAATGTTCCACGATTTGTTTGTTTTGTTGTCATAGAAACTGTCAAGGTGGTATGAAGTCCGCCGGGTCAGCTAGTATCAATATAAAATTTTTGTTAGTAATATAAAAGTTAATTTAAGTTAGTAATTATTTCGACACTTTCGGTGACGCACCGGTGGCGCTTAAGGGTAGTCTTCCACGAAAACGACTGAACACCACTCCCTACGGTCAGAAGTCTTCTCTCGTGAAGGCATCCACCTTAGCCATAGATGGAATCACCACAGGAAGAACGGGCTGTAACCACCACTCGGGCCCAGTGCGGATTGGTGGTTGTTAACGACTGATAATGCAGCCGGGACAAACGGCTTTACGTGCCTTCCTAAGCATGGAGGATCACGTAATGATGAATCACCAGACATTAAAACTGTTTTTACAAGCTTTTATTTAGTTTCACCTGCCCGGTGTCTGTAATCAAATCTTGCAAGTTAAATTTGATCCACTTCCCGGTTACCGATTGAGCTGAAATTTTGCATGCATGTGTAAATCGGATGACAATGCAAAATTATTAACTACAAAGAAACTTTTTAATAATCGCAAAACAAAAAAAAACAAGAGAAAAAACAACGATCACAGACAGAAAAAAACTATTGATGATTCATCATTCGATGCACCTCGATCGAGCTATGATAAGCTTCAATACTTTCTACAGCACGGTAATGAATCAGTTATCTCTCTAAACGTCTTCGTAGGCAGTCAATCAATACTTCGCATCGCCAGCATATTTCGCTGAGCCGACGTCAAAACACGCTGACCCAATATAACCTTGTGGCGGTATTACGTATTCGCGTTTGAAACCATAGTAATCTTTTGGCAGGACTTACAATAAATTCAATTAGTCTAATAGTTTGATAGCAATTGGATCAGTTTCAAGGGTGGAGCAACAATGTTATTTGCTATAGGAGATTAACGAAAACCTAATAGGTGATATCTTTAATCTTTAATTATTACGGTTTTTTTATTCCACACGGCTAAGTACTTGGCATTCATCTTACCTGGATGTTAAGTGTTGATAAGGCTTAAGGCGACGCATTGGAAATTTACGTGGCGGGGATCTTGATTTTTCCCATCAATTACAAAACATCATCATTTCATTCATCTCAGCCAAAAGACGTCCACTGCTGGACAAAGGCCTCCCAAGGATATGAGGGGTATTTGCCGTAGTCGCCACGCTTGGCAGGCGGGTTGGCGATCGCAGTAGGTACAAAACATATGAAAGTGATATTTGATGACATGATTTTTCATTTCATTGACTTCATTTTGCTAGTTGCAGAAACACGATTTGTCAACTTTTATAACAGAGAAAAAAATATCAAAGCAACCTCTTTTAAAACATAGATTTGCATTTTACAGGCTAACCAGACCGATTTTGAGCATCTAAATTTTCTTAGTAGATTAGTCTTAACACACACTTCAATATTGTAGTTAAATTTTTTTTTAAATAACTTGTAGTTTTCATTTGAAGGAAAAAAAAACAGTTTTCCTTATGGTACGGGGCGCAAACGCTCCGTATGAGATTTATTGTTTAGCGGTGCATCGCCTTAAGATGGAACCGCACTTCACTCAGTATCCTTATACCACGATGAAGCACTTGGGCTTTAAAAAAACACCCTTAACCCGAAACCCTTTAACTACTGAAGTCTTTTTTTACTATCTACTGTAGCCGTCGGAGCACAAAAACGATATCTACATTTTTTTTACAGTCAACAGCAAAGGTAACTTATGATTGATCAAGTTTCAAAATATGGAATCAGTATGAAAATCAAAACTTTTTAAACGCATATCGAAAAAACTCGAGTGTCTACTAGTACCTGCAGACTTTGACTGTAGTTATATAGAAAATACCGACTAATACTATCGAAACTTTTTCTGTTGACTGTACCGCCAGCCAGGCGGACTTAAAACAACTCAGCATAATTGAATGTACCCTCCGCGGGGAATCGACCTGTGGTTTAACCACTAAACCATTGAGACAGCAAGTGTTATCTCCAATGATCTTTCCCATCTGTATTAAAGCTATCTCCAGATAATCTCCACGTAAACTGGCAGTGCACACTCCACAGCATCAGTAGCGCATCATCCATTATGCGCACGAGATGGAAAGTCAATCAGAATCAGAACACGCGCCATTTGTCATGAGACGCTGACCCTTGACTCAGATGCGCACACGCAGGGAACGCTCTTCTCATTATTATATTCGCATGACTTGGCCAAAGGAAAAGTAAACCAATTTCTTATGATATTTAAACTGTTTCTTCAAAAACAAGAAAACCATTTTTCAGCATTTTCCAAAAAAACACTAACCTAAACCTACTTAAATAACAAAATAATATTACAAATTTCAATAAATTAGATATGTATTATTTGCTTGTATCTACGAGTATTTCTACTCTAGACTTTTAAGTTGATAAAATAAATTCTGGTTTATAAAACCTATTGCTCAGTTGATGAATATTTTAATTAAATGTTTAATCAAATTAAATTAATTTTGTAATATTGTATTTTTATTATAATGTTATTTAATTGGTTTTTGACAATTTGGAGTGTTGATTTTGTATTTTTATATGTATGTAATTGGTTAGAATATTTAGTAATTGTTGTTTAAAGTTGTTTGCATGCTACATTGTCAGCTGAGAAAGAGAGGAAAGCTAGAATAAGACCAAAAATGTACCTATTTCAAGCGCAAATTAAATATATTTCATTTCATTTCATTTCATTTCATTTCATTTCATTTCATTTCATTTCATTTCATTTCATTTCATTTCATTTCATTTCATTTCATTTCATTTCATTTCATTTCATTTCATTTCATTTCATTTCATTTCATTTCATTTCATTTCATTTCATTTCATTTCATTTCATTTCATTTCATTTCATTTCATTTCATTTCATTTCATTTCATTTCATTTCATTTCATTTCATTTCATTTCATTTCATTTCATTTCATTTCATTTCGCAGACCATCCTTCATACCACATTTTATGTTGATTAATCCAGGTTATAAATTATCTGTATGCCGAATTTCATCCAAATCCATCCATCCGTTGCAGCGTGAAGAAGGAACAAATAATCACACATACATACACACAAACTTTCGCATTTATAATATTAGTGTGATACGCCTTGGTGGCCGAGAAGCCAGGGCGCTGAAAACAACACGTCATTCAACTCGTCTATATTTGTTCACTACATAACAGCATTATTAACTTAAGTAAAGAGCTTTCAGCATTTACTTACAACCATTCAGGTAACTGAAACGGTATGATCCCCCACTGCGTTCCCGATTCCCGATAAACACATTGAACTCGCGGTAGGTACGCAATAAAACGCAACAGCACGGAGGGCGGCCCGGAATAGACGCACGCGCAGACTACTTATAGACGGCTAGTTCAAGACCACTACCCAATGCATCGACACTCCACAGGACATTATTAATTGATGGAGTCAACGTTACTTTGCGCAAATAAAATAAAATTAAAATAAAATAAAATACACATAGTGTAAGTAACAATGTTATTAACTTAAAAACCAATGTTAGTACATAATTGCCTAATTGGCACAACAAATATTATAATTAATTTTGGTGTCTTTGACGAGATGGACGCGGGTCCCAGTGCTGTATTATAGCGCTGTCCACGTCCAGTCTCGTCGCGACCGTCCTTAGGAGGCTGTCGGCGCTGCCCCGCACTCGATATTAGGGACGCGATGGGCTTTCTAATGTTAGCTGAGACGCTATCGACTTCAGCTGCTGCTAGCATCCCTGACGCACTGCAGTGTCGAGGCAGACCCATCAGCCCCCTGAATGCGTAGTTATATTGAGTGCGCAGGGCCATGTACGCTTCTTGGGTATAATGAGTGGCAATATAGGCTTTGAAAAGCGTAATTTTTTACATTTTTAGTGCAACGTGCAAGCTTGCGGGAGAGCATATTAGCCCTAATGCACAATGCCCTGCGCTCCCTCTCCATATCGCGGTCATCCTTAAGCGACTCAGTAACCTAATGTCCCAGGTATTTAAAACTCTGTAATTGTTTTAATGGGGCGTCATTGAGCTTTACAAGTGGAACTTTAAATCCATTGCATGCAAAAGTCTAAATAATAATAATAATAATAAAGGCAGTACTCCTTGACACGGCACGTATTGTCAGGAGGTTCCTGACTCTGCAGCCCTGACCACCGGTAGCTTCGGCCCTACCTCGCTGCTGGCGGTACTCTAGGATTAGGTTTTTATAATGTTTTATTGTTTTTATATTAAAATATTGTAAAAATCTAGTTTTAAGAAAGAAAATAAATATAGAGTATTATAATAATAATAATAATAATATTTAAAAAAATATTTCGAATATATAATCCTTATGTGTTAGTAACATGGATCAGAAGTCATCCAGGACGATCATGATCCGATCAGCTGGAAGGAACAGCAGAGGCGAACTTCCAAATATGACTGGATAACAGCGAAAAGGGTAGTGGATGAATGTAAGGTTAGATGGGCTCTTGGGAGTTTTCAACCTTTTAAGGCGCCAGGACCTGACAACATTTATCCCATTCTACTACAACAGGGCGCCTCCATCCTGGGACCCCATCTCTGCAGGCTGTATAAAGCATGCATAGCTTTTGGACATATTCCCAGAACATGGAGGCGTGTTAAGGTAATCTTTATACCCAAAACGGGAAAACCAGATTACGAAGAACCCAAAGCTTTTAGGCCCATAAGTCTACAATCCTTTCTCCTGAAGACCCTGGAGAAGATGGTAGACAAATATATCAGAGCGGGACCTCTGAAAAGATTCCCACTCCATGGACTTCAGTGTGCATATCAGGCGGGGAAGTCAACCGAAACTGCTCTTCATCATGTGGTGAGTCGAGCGGAATCTGCGCTGGAGAACAAGGAGATTTGCGTCTGCACTTTCGTAGATATCGAAGGTGCATTTGATCGCACTACCTTTGAATCCATCAAGGTTGCAGCCAAGAACCATGGTGTGCCACAACCGATCTGCAATTGGATTGAATGCATGTTAAAGGAACTCTGAACTGCTAGGTGACAGTCTAATTGCGCGAACAACTAGAGGATGCCCACAAGGAGGGGTTCTCTCGCCTCTTCTGTGGAGCCTTGTGGTTGACTCAATTGTAGTAAGGCTGAATAAAGGACCATTCTATACGGTGGGTTATGCTGATGATCTGGTCATCTCAGTCAGTGGGAAATTTCCCTCTACGGTATCGGGGTTAATGCAACGTGCCCTGGGTCTCCTGGAGGAATGGTGCAATGCCCATCACCTCTCTGTAAATCCGGGGAAAACAACAGCCATCCCCTTTACAAGAATGAGAAACACTACGGGACTGGGTAACCTAACACTCTATGGCACCCGGCTCTCTTGGTCCAAAGAAGTGAAATATCTAGGCTTAACGCTGGATAGGCAACTTACTTGGAAACAGCATGTGGACACAACCGTAGCCAAGGCTTACAGAGTCTTTGGCATGTGTCGGTCTACATATGGCAAGACTTGGGGACTCAACCCCAAAATCATTAGGTGGATCTACATGACGATGGTGAGACCGATCCTCACATATGGCAGCATCGTCTGGTGGCCCAGAACCAGGCTGAAGATCTGTAAGAACGCTCTTAGCAAACTTCAGAGAACAGCTTGTCTAGCAATCACTGGTGCCTTTAGAACCACTCCAACGGCAGCGCTGGAGGTCCTCACAGACCTTCCACCCCTGCACATTGTAATAGAGACAGAGGCAAAGAAAGCGTTACATAGACTAAAGGTGGCCGGACTATGGGACGCATCTAAACCTCTGACCAGACACACAAAATGGGAACCAAGTGACATTCCTGATAGGATCATGGAAATGGGTTGCGATAAAATATCCCCCATATTCGTGTTCGAAAAGAAATTTAAAGTTTATGTTCCAACCAGGGACGAATGGAAACGAGGGCCACCGTCTCCGGAAAAAGACAGCCTAATCTGGTACACCGACGGATCAAAAATGAAGTCGGGCACAGGGGCAGGCGTCTATAATAACGACTTCAAGTATAGTCAAAGCATGGGAAAATTTGCTACTGTTTACCAAGCAGAAACTTTTGCAATTCTCCTATGCGCAAAGCAGAATATAGAGTTAGCTATTAAAAAGCGCAATATATTCATCCTGAGTGACAGCCAAGCCGCGCTCAAGTCACTTATATCGCCCCAAATCGACTCTGGCCTTGTTCTGGAAACCACAAAAGCTCTAAACAAGCTGGGTGGGCATAACAAGGTGCGATTGATCTGGGTCCCAGGCCATATGGGAATCCACGGCAACGAGATGGCGGATGCACTTGCCAGGGAGGGCTCAGAGACCCAGCTTATTGGTCCTGAGCCGTTCGTGGCACTTGCACAAAGTACCATCAACAAGGCCTTAAAAGATTACATTAAAAACAGGCACGGCATCGAATGGAAAGAGCAGCCGGGTATGAAACACTCCAAATCCTTCCTAGGCGAAAACGCCTTAGGACGAAGTAAGTTCATATGCGGAGGCAGCAGAAGGCAGGCCCGACTAACCATCGGTGCCTTGACAGGGCATTATGCCACAAAACAAATGCTCCACAGAATGCACCTTTCAACAAACAGTTTGTGTAGGGCATGTGGAGAGCAAACCGAGTCAATGCAGCACCTACTGTGTGACTGCGATTCTCTGGCTAGGAAAAGAATGGGACTCCTGGGGTCGGCCTATCCGAAACCGGAGGACTTCAGGCTCTTCGCTCTTAAGGACGTTGCCAGACTTATGGCATCTATCTTTACAGAGGAGGAAGAGTGAAAGGATGGGGTTGCACAAAAGATCCCAATGGATCGAAGTGTTACTGGGAGGTAGAAACCTCGGCAGGCCCCACTAAGATAAGATAAGATAAGATAAGTTAGTAACATTGAAACATAACCTAAGTTAGTAAAAAAACAAGAAAAACATAATTATTTTACTGTAGAAGAACGCTAGGATGTCGCGACTGCCGTGTGCAATTTCACCCAGCGCTTCAGCAGCGGCGAGTCCCAGCGCTCAGCAAGCGCGCGCACGATTTTGTTCGGGCTGGCGCGCATGCGCGTTAGCAGCGACCAGGGTGCCTAGTGCAAGTTTCATACGCCATTCGATAACGTTAACGAAAACGAGAAGTTGTATGGCAAAACGTTAACTCTTCTCGTATGCCGCCAGGAGGCGCTGCTTCAATGCCATACTAATTTTCGTTTTCGTTTTCGTAATCGAATGAATACGGATAGTAAACAAAACTCACACTAGGCACCCAGCTTCTCTTGCGCATCACAGAAGACTCGTTGATTTTTTCTTGTAATTTCTAGGTTTCTAGGTTCTAGTATAATAAATGTAAATGTAAAATTCAAAATTTAAAATAATAAAAAGTAATTTAGACACTTTTTTATGGAAAAGATAATTAATAGTTACATATTCCAAGCGTAATTAAACAACACAATACGTTCCTCAAAAACTACTTTGACCTACCGATTGTTTGTCCAATCGTTTCTTCCGACAAGTTTACCTAACCAAGTTGCCGATTAACCCGCCAGAACCGTTAAACAAGCCACCTGGCCACGGCAAACAGCTTAGCAGCAATGAGTTCAATTAACGTCGGACAGACAAACACATTAGCGAGGAGTAAGCGACGTTAGTACAGTCAGGTGACCAGATTTTGATTTTTAAGTTGCGGTCCTCCTGTGGCTAAGGACCATGCAAAGGGTTTCAAGTGCTTATTCTGATCCCAAGGTATATGTAGCTAAAGCACTCGTATTATGGAAATCCGAAACAACGACGGATGGTACCACAACCACCCAGACCCGACACAATATCGAATAGTGCGTTTTCGACAATGACCCGACCGAGAATCGAACCCGGGACCTAAGAGTTAGCGCTGCCGCCCAAAGTCCGGCGTGCAAACCACTTGGCTACGAAAGTCGTTAATTAAAGAACCCCATGTTACAGGTTATTGTTATGCTGGGAGAGCATTCCGTTTAAGCAAATAAACACGAGCGGACCCTTATTATTCATTACATTATCGTTAGATTAATGTAAAATTAAATCAAACAATCGTGAGTTTATTCGTAGAAGTAGATTCATTTCAATTATCGGAAGATGTTTTTTGTTTTAACTATAGCAATTTTCTGACATTAAGCGTACATATTATAGTAAACAAGTACTTACATCGTCAAAGATATGTAACAATACTTGAAGTGAAACACATGAGGGCAATTTTTGCTTGTGACTGACTATACATTAAAGTTATTATTCCAATGTCCTGCCCTTTGGCAGGAAAGTTGAGCATTAAACACACAATAATGATGTATTAAACACAGTTTCGGTGCGTTTTATTACCGACCTAGACCCAGATGGCGCGCAAGCACTAAGCGTGGGTCGACACCCGACCTATATACAGTACATGTGCACCACACTTGTTATAAGTTAACGAGACTTTCATTATATATTTAAAACACTTGTGTGGCCGAGAGACAAAAGGGCTAAAGTCATCCAAAGTTCATTTCCCATTTGTAGGAGTATGACAAGACCAACGAATCTGAAATTTGATATAGATAACGTCATGCCTTTTTCTTTAAAGACCCTTGCTCAAAAACACGGTTGTGAAATAATAATAACTAAAACCAGTAATTTTATAAAAGTAATTTTTTAGATTCTGTTATACGTAGCGCCTGCGACAATTGAGACTGCAAACCGCAGAATCTAAAAAAATATTTTTATAAAATTACTGGTTTATGTAATCAAAATATGCTGCAACTGAAATTACGAATATTGATGTTATCAATATTTTTGAGTGATTTCATAATATAGATTAAGTAATTTCATTGTAATTATATCATTAATGATTTTTTAGAGGTGTTTTCGTAAAGAATTACGATCGAGCCAAAATTGCACAATCGTGTTTTTGAGCAAGGGTTTTTAAAGACAAAGGCTGAAAGCCGAATCTGAAATATCAAAATTTCAGATTCGTTGGTCTTGTCATACTCCTACAACTTTCGATGAAGTTGATGTATTTTTTCGCCTTAAAATAACTTAAACAAGTTATAAGTTCATAAACTCTATTGATCCACCCGTGCATGTCAACATTAATAATTCTGTTGAACATAAACCACACGCGACCATAAAAAACTCCATGATCTCACTACACAATACCAGTTTTAGTGGTAGATGACTAAAATGCTATTTTTGATACTTAATTTTATAACAAAAAATTTACTACATGGACTTTAAATATTAACAATACACATAGATGTTACAAAGACGTGGACGTGGAGAAAAAATCTCTAAAAGCAATATTATTGATTGATTCACGTTTTTTGTGTGGAATCATAGTTTTGATGTCAGCATTAGATCTTTACCGATATCAAACAAATTACGAATGGAGTCATCTTCGTTCAGACACACCGCTTTGTTCTGTTTTTTATAAGTAACTAAGTAGGTATGATTTTTATTTTCTGTGAGTAAGTTTTTTTATGGTTATGATTATAAATAATTTTACGCATATTTATAAACAAATTACAATTTAATAAAAGTGTAAAAAAATCAGTAAGTACGTCATCTTTTTTAGTTTTTTTGTACTTGAAGTTGGTCCCATAGTAAAAAAATGGCTAATGTTAACAGAACAGACTAGAATAATCCTTTATTCAGGCTACGATGGCCCATATACCTTGAAGTCATAAGACCTTAAAGTCTAACATACAAATTTAATTTAATTTTTATTAGTAATATATTATAATAAAAATAAAGGATTACGAGTATTATCAATATGCGTGTAAGCCAATATACGTGTAGGTCAATATGCGTGTAAATCAATATGCGTGTAAGTCAAAATGCGTGTAAGACAATATGCGTGTAAGTCAATATGCGTGTAAGTCAATATGCGTGTAAGACAATATGCGTGTAAGTCAATATGCGTGTAAGACAATATGCGTATAAGACAATATGCGTGTAAGTCAATATGCGTGTAAGTCACTATGCGTGTAAGACAATATGCGTGTAAGTCAAAATGCGTGTAAGTCAATATGAGTGAAAGAAATCAGTCGTTATGCGTGTTACCCGTCACAATGGGTCGTTCCATCCGATTTCTTGATATTCATATCCTTTTCCAAACGCACTGTGCAATTTTGCCCTTTATTCGCGATTTGATCACGTTAATGAACACATTATATATGTACTCGTTTGTCAAAAATATTAAATACAAAATCTCACGGACACGTAATCTTGCAACGCAGCGATTGGATTGTTGTTAACTGTTTCGAGACTCCATGTCCGTGAGGGGTGACTAAATGTGCGAGCTCTAGTGCGGTATGTATGAAACCTTCTGGTGGCTCCTTTTTTGGTGCAAGATGGCACTGCTGCGCTGCTGGCATTATAAAAAATCTCGTTTTTATTAAACGTGAATGGCGAATAAAAAGGTTATGTAGGTACCAACTTTCTGATATTTGAAAACATCTTATACAACGTTAGTCGGAACGGGGCCGGGGGTACTAAGCCGAAAGGAGGGTAAAGTATACATGATAGTGAATAGCTTTAATTTTTTTTTTTTTTTTTTTTTAACTGTTTTCTTTTTTTTACTTTTTTTTATTTTATTTTTTTATTATTTACATTTGTTTGGTCTACAAAAATTTAGTAGGCTACGTAGTAAGTAGGTTTAGGTTCTCAGCAAATAGGTTTACCTCTATAGTCTAATCATTAATTCACTGGAGTAATCTGACGTTTACGGTGTTCCCAGTTTCTGATAAACAGAAAATAGTGTTGTGACAAGAAGATTGACATCAATTACTCACTCATTCATTCTCATAACGTTCTGAATCAAATCACATTACTCATTTTATTTACTTTATTTAGAAATCTCCTAGGTCAGTTTTGTTTAATCGATATAAAAATATTAGCATTGATATGATAATATATAATGATAATGATAACTTTGAAAAGGCGAATTTCTCGAATTATATAAAATTAAACAAAAATGCAATTGATATATTTTTATTCGACGTCGTCAGACAGACATAAAGATGAGTCGTTCAAATCCTTCAATTGGACTAGTCCACTTAGCAAGTATATCACTTAGTTTACACTTCACTGAAGGAGAGTAAAGCGAACAGCGCGTGTAGAAACGAGCCAGTTGCACCGGTCGGAGTCGGAGTCTGCCCGCACTCAATTAGACGTCTTACGGCATGAAACATTATTATTTTTACGGCTTATTTCTACTTGATAATTAGTTGACGGTGTAATTTGTTTACGTTTTGAAATTTGATTTTGTTGTCTATTATTCTAGTCTGCGTCAAAATAGGTATGAGCGCGATCCGTGCTGCATGCGACAATAACATTATTTAGTTTTAATAATTGTACTGTTTGACGATGCTTTTAAAAGTAATTGTAAATAGTTGATGTTTTAGTTGTCGTAAAAGTAACCCATGTGAACATTTACTCGGAGACAGAAAAAGTGCTATGTGAGAAAGTGATAAAAAATGATTTTTAGAACGGGTCAGAGTGATTTTTCATTTTGGAACGGGATCGAGTGATTATTGACGTAAATCGGTACTATATTGTTGAGGTTATCTCCATTTCAACGTTATTAATTTATAGTATTCTATTAATTGTTATTCAGTAAATGGTACTCCTACACAGTGGTTAAATCTGTATTTTTCTTTCAAAAACATGAATGATGTAAAAATTGCAATAATTAAAATATTTCAAAAATTTTCGAATAATATCAGTTCCCAAAGCAAAACAAACACTAACAACTAAATTGTCAGGTGAAATTTCTCGGTACAAAAAGACATTCATATACCTACCTATATTATAATTAATTAAGTACCTTTTTATAATAAACGTTCCAAGTCCTACTGACTTTGTGTGAGTGATCTGAATGACAATGAACGAAACGCATCACTAGTACAATAAATGTGGCAACGTAATTTTACAATGTGACATTAGCATCTGTCAGTTTACTCCAGTGAATTAATGATTAGACTTTAATGTCAATATACGGGCATTGTAAAGAGTCGAGTTTTCTCTCCATAAATGGAATAATGTATCCAATAATATTAACTATTAATTTGTATTTTCTTTGTGGCCGCCAGGGCTACCACAGCGTAATTTCTTTTGAAATCTTAAAAAAGCTGTTAATCTAAAATTATTTGTTTTTAAAGAAAAGTTCTTAGACAAAACTTATTTACTATCATGTATACTTTACCCTCCTTTCGGTTTAGTACCCCCGTTCCGACTAACGTTGTATACTAAATTGCTCGCAAACGCTCCATTTCACATTCCGATTCCATTTCTTGTCACAAGACACAGATGCCTATAAAACACAATCAACACAAATGCTCGTATCCAATTGATAAGCCGCTTGACATTTGAGCTATGACACAACCGGGACCGATCGCGTTAGACACGCCGTAACCACTCCCCCCTGCTCCCCCCAGCTCCCCCCTGCTACACCTCGGCCCTTAGCCTAACAACGAGCTTCCGGCATATTGTGAATCACTTACTTTAAAGTTTCGGCACAAAATGAGAGTAGAAGGTTTGGTTCGTACATACCGCGCTCGACCAACGTACACATTCCGATCTGATCCGAACCCCTCGAAGAATCTAGTAGGGCACGGGGACACGCACTAGTGCGTGATGCCGTTCCCTCTAAAAACCTCCAAAGGTGATTCGTTTCACACGGCTTGAGGAACGTGCTTTAAGGTTCTCGCCGCCCCCAAACAAGCCCGGTGAAGCTGAAAATGCCGTTTGAGGGAAAGAGAAAACGTACACATAGACCCCCCCCCCCTTCACCACGATATCTCGCATCAGTTCGGAACCTTCTGCAGTCGTTTTTTATTGTGGTTCCGGTTATATAGAACTGTTTTTGGAGCTACTTCGATGGTACTTGATATCGGGAAACTCTTGGCTTTAATAAAGATAAAGCTTTAAGTACACTTCTGATTGTTATAAGTATGAATAATTAATTTCTGGCTACTATTAAAAGATCAAAAAGAAAATTATCGTGACCTTTGTATGAAGTGCTGATAAAGATACATAATCTATAGGTAACTAGCAGCCCATATGTAAGTTAGACTACCTGTAGTCGCGCCACAAATAAATTAGGTACAGTAAGGTTCAACCCATGTTGTCCTTGACTCTCTACTGAGAAAAAGCTCGCCTAAAGACCCTCTAACTGTTAAAATAGTAATCGGAACGCATTCTCAATAAATTTAGTGTCTATGGTTTTGTTTCTGATTCCTCTCTCTATTGTAAGCCGCTTGTCACACCAATTATCTAGCCCAAGAGAAGCTCCGTTATGAAACTCGTTATATGGTTACTAGACAACGGATAAACATACTTAAAATACTTAAATACATACTTATTATACATAGAAAACACCCAGACCCGAGACAATTTAGAAAAACAATAATTTCTAAATTGACCCGACTGGGGATCGAATCCGGGACCTCAGAGATGGCGACACCATGAAAACCGGTGTACAAACCACTCACTAACACTAAAAAATCAATAAAATACTGATTCTCTGCTAGTTAAAGTGTATTATTTCACAGGTTATGGGTTATGGCAACAGGCAACCCACAATTAGCTGTTTCTATATAACCTACAGAAACTGTGTAGACGTACTCGTAGCATCTCTAATGGTTGCGTGTTTCGATGATCGACAACAGTTTTCAGTTGCTGCTACTAGCAATTTGTACTAATGTGTCAAGTTGTTAGTTTCCCCAACTGACTGTTGACTTTTTTGGAAAGCTTCTTCAACTAAAGTTGTTCTCTGCAGAGCCTTAAACCTAATTCGGTGTATACCCGTCTTCAAGCACAAACTACGTAACGATATGTGTCCAACTCTTTGCATGCATTAGCTCACATGCCCACCCAGACCTATATGAGACGGGCAGCTCAACAGCTCACATAAATAAATAAAAAAACACGCCAATCGCATGACTATGCCAATGAACCGAATCTAAAGCCTCGTATTAAGTTAGTGGGCCGGAAGATCCCAATTGAAAGAGGTTCAAACCAATATCCTAATTCGTTTGATACACGATACAGCGCATCGGCAGAGTAACTATGTAAGGCGATTGGTGATTACAGCGAACTGGTTGCTATAGATTTATCTAGAATTCTCTACATATTTGAAAAAGACAAAGTGTTGAAAAATTCTAGGAGCAGGATTCGAACCCGCACCCCGTGACATGCCGGGTCAGGTGCACTACCAACTATGCTACCGTGGCTCTGTCCAACTCGCCAAAATTAATCAACACTCTTACTCTTTAAGCCAAAGGAGCACTATTCAATGTCAACAAGTACGTCATCAACATCCGATCTTAATATTTTTACAAATATTAAAAATCAGTTAAAAATTAGGCAAGCTATACTGCCGTGCTAATTCAAAACACAGTTAAGAAAGGTTAGACAACTTTTGAAATATCTCTTAAACGAACACAGCAATTTTAGTTAAAAAAAATATACTTTTGTCTTTTATGGTTTTGGTGAACAAAGCGAACTATGCAAACTTTAAATGCAGTAAGGACGGACTTGCTGCGCTCTTACCACGGACCCTGTAAAGGGTTCGAAACGTCAGGATAAATATTAATTTAAAATAATGTATAAAATAAACGCGAGTAGTAAAAGTTGTTTAATTTCAAAGTAACATATAAGTAAATCAATATTATTTTGGACCGATATGCGTATGGTGATGTTTGTCTGTTAAAACTAATGCGGGCGATTTTATGTTAGATATGATTAGGTATGATATAATAACGCCCTGCGGAATAAAAACACTCCATCATCATCATCATCATCTTAGCCAAAAGACGTCCACTACTGAACAAAGGCCTC
The DNA here is from genome assembly GCA_947562085.1 of Eudonia lacustrata. Lineage (NCBI taxonomy): Eukaryota > Metazoa > Arthropoda > Insecta > Lepidoptera > Crambidae > Eudonia > Eudonia lacustrata. The sequence continues at coordinate 1,295,617 of OX387329.1, forward strand.
CCCCAAGGATCTCCACAACGACCGGTTTTGTACTGCTCGCATCCAGCGGCTTCCCGCGACCTTCGTCAGATCGTCGGTCCACCTTGTTGGAGGCCTGCCCTCACTGCGCTATCCGGTACGCAGTCGCCACTCAAGGACTATTCCGCCCCAGCGGCCATCAGTCCTGCGAGCAATGTGCCCTGCCCACTGCCACTTGAGCTTAGCAACTCTTCGGGCTACGTCGGTTACCTTTGTTCTTCTGCGGATTTCCTCATTTCTGATTCGATCACGCAGAGAAACCCCGAGCATAGCCCTCTCCTCTCTTTGAGTGACCTTGAGCCTTTTTATGAGGCCCATAGTGAGCGACCACGTCTTAGTCCCGTATGTCATCACTGGCAAAACACACTGGTCAAACACTTTCGTCTTGAGACACTGCGGTATATTGGACGTAAAGATATTTCGTAGCTTACCGAACGCTGCCCAGCCTGATTGGATTCGACGATTGACCTCTTTGTCGGAGTTGGACCTACCTACCGTTTGTCCTAGGTAAACGTTAACTTCCACAACTTCAAGGGCAGAGTCCCCAACCTTCAAAGAAGTGGGTATGACACGTGAGAACGTGTAAAACACTTCACTAGAAGGTATTCTAAAAGCTAACGTTAATGCTATTCGAGGAATTACATTTTATAACTTTAATGTTCCGCAAAAATCAAATTAATAAAATATTGGTAGTAGTACGAGAGTTCTTCAGAGGCACGACCAGTAGCTTATCGCCCAGCAGCTATTTGATCAGTTGCTTCTCGCGTAATGCCTCTCACTTCTAATTCGCGAACTGGAGTTACCGTAATGTTTTCTGGCGACCGGTAACATTTTCTGGCGACCAGTAACATGTATTGGGAACCGGTAACGTTTATTGGGGACGCGTAACGTTTATTGGCGACCGCGGTAAAGTTTATTAGCGACCGGTACCGTTTTACGTGGTAGAGCGCCTCCCGTCATCCCGTGCGCTAATCGCCGACATCCGCGCGCGATATAGGTCACATATGTTATAGTTATCTAATCGCGGCGTCAACGACCGCGGCACGGGGAAATGATATGATATACATTTATCGGTCATTTTTTATGCAAGATAATGACGAAATGCAATCAGTGCAACACCAGAGGAGGAACAGATGCATAGCTAGGCTATTTCTGGGCAAGCTTGTTCCATCGTCGGCCTCTTCTTAGCTCTAGGGATTAGAATGAGGCCAAGAGCAAGCCCATCTAACAATAAAATAAAAAAAATAAAGCTCCTCTAGTCCCTATAGTGCCGGGTCTTTTAAGCGGGGCGTGAAACGGCATTTATGCAGGCCGTCATGAATGGGTGCGCTTGTTACCGTGCTTGTTCCACGGTGAGGAGCGCTCTCATTATTTTGGACTGCATCGGCTGCTTACCATCAGGCAGGATGTAGTCACTATGACGTGCCAATATTAAAAAATATAAAAAATTGCGAAATTTAGGTTTATTTGAGAAATCTGTACAACCTCTTTACACATCATCATCATCAGCTCATTTTATGTCCCCACTGCTGGAGCTCGAGCCTTCCCTATGAATGGATAGGGAGAACGGCCCATAAATAAACCACCACGCGAGCCCAGTCCAGATTGGTGGTTTTTACCGACTGTTAGTTAATGCACCTGGAAACAACAAACGGCTTTACGTGCCCTCCGAAGCACGGTGATACGGCTTGAGATGATCAATTTTTGGTCACCCATCCGATGACCGGCCATTGCAAAAGTTGCTTAGCCTTAACAATCGCCACTACGCCATCTTTTCACATGCTTTAGTATTATACTATATCAAATAGTATCTAACTATCATTAGCATTGTGTAAGTAAGTATGTTTTTCATATTCATATTCATTTATTTTGCAAATCACATACAGGTTTTCCAAAAAAAAATATTAATTACAGTGTACATGTGATACGCTGTTATAGCACCACATATTACTTAAGTACCTATATTTTATTGAAATGTATAATTTAAGTAAGTATTTGTTCAAACAACCTATAGATAAAACACTTATATACTATGATGTCACGTGCATATAACATTAATAAAACATAAAAGCATTACGTAAACATAAATAAATTGCCATGTCTAATTGATTTAAACATATTCACTCTTATTACCATTACAGACTTGCCTTTGTGTATAGCCCAGACTTCAACAACAAATATAAAATAATAAGTCTAGCTTAGATATATTAACTATTACCTTATATAGTGACCATGACATAACTAATCTGATCAATATATAAGTAAATAGCCTATATACTGTCCCACCACTGGGGAAATCATTGTCATTGAAACCAACTCATCGCTACAATTGATAGGTATTGGCTTAATCACCACTCTTGCCTGAGGCGGGTTGATGAATCACAAACCCGGGCTATGCATCGAAAAATCGGAAACAAACTTTGCCTGACCTGGTAATTGAACCCGGGACCTTCCATATTATATCTAGCTCAGCGCATCACCTCTCGTCTACTGGGGCTAAATAAATATGTACTTCAAAAAAATCAAGAGAGAATATGGGATCTAACAATATCAATAAGCGAACGTTTAAGAGAAGCATCTATACATCATACTGAGCATGCTCACCAAATTTGGTCCAAAACTACAGGCTCGTTACCGAGATAATCAACAAAACATTATCATAATTCACCAAAAAATACACCCTTTTCAAGCCGTGTGTGTATGAATGTCATACAATGGTTTTTCAATTGTGTGCGTGTATCCGTACACTATCGTTTTATTGACGCTTGCGTGCGTATTAGTAAAGATACAGCATGTTTCATGATGTGCATTATTTTAATTGATTTAGTTTGTTAGAAAACATAACTTTTAAAAATTACTATAAAACTGGAGCCCATTTTTTGTCATTGTATTCAGAATGATGTATTACCGCCCTTAAACGTTTACCCTGTATAGAAGAATCTGTGGTAGTAGATGATCAGTTAATGTGAACTGGTTGCAATCTTGAAAATTAAGGTACTGCCACACCAAGAGCCTTCGTATGTAATGTAACGTTATAAGTCGAGAATTACTACCTTTGACCGCCACCGATGCGACACCGAAAGTGACGAAATAATTACTATCATAGATTAAGTTTTATATTTCTAACAAAAATTGTATATTGGTATGTATAGTCAGTTTATAAGGTATTTATCTCTGGGCCTGTTATTTTGTAACTTTAAATTGTTGCCTGAAAATAACCGAATTTATATTACATTGATGATGATGATGATGATGATGATGATCATCATCATCAATGTAATATAATTATTACATAAGCGAAGAGAACCGAGCATTACAGTGCGCAACCTGTAATGTTACAGATTTGAGCATTACATTGGTGAGTGAGGAGAACCGAGCATTACAGTGCGCAACCTGTAATGTTACAGATTTGAGCATTACATTGGTGAGTGAGGAGAACCGAGCATTACAGTGCGCAACCTGTAATGTTACAGATTTGAGCATTACATTGGTGAGTGAGGAGAACCGAGCATTACAGTGCGCATCCTGATGATACAATGTGTAATTTGTTGTTACATTACAGGCGAATGCTCGTCAAAGTCAGGGAGGCAGTATTATAGTAGCATAATACCATCTAATAGATAATAAAAACTAAGAAATGCAGTAATAGTGTAATCATTGCATTATAGATCACTATTTGTACCAACAGGAAGCCCATACAGAGGTGTCGAGACGCTTGTGAATCATTATCTCCTTTGCATTCCTAACCATTTATTAATACATTTGAACCTACTTATTTCAACTCGATAAAGATATAAGTATATAGATATATAGATAGATAAGCAGGTTTAGTTAAATAGTTATTTAAATGTATAAATAGAAAGTAGTACCATATAAATAGATATGCTCTTAATAATATTTATAGCATTTATAAAAGTCCAGGGGTTTAGAACTAATAATATTCAAATTCAGTCAAAAATATAAAAATACACCGATTCACTGTCTCAAATATCCCATCGCGCACAAAGAAATTTGGTGACTCGTTTCTTTGTCGCACCTCCAAAAGATGGAATAGTCTACCAGCACACGTTTTCCCTCCTTCCTATGATATGGGGTCCTTCAAGAGAGGCGTGAGAGAGACTGATGCTACGTTTGTTTCCACGCTGCACCAGTTGTCTTCGCGTCTGGACTTCATTTCCACTTAACATCAGGTGGGATGGAGTCATTTGCCGAGCTAAGTATAAAAAAAATATATAAAAAAATTTATGAATGTATTATTTTTATATAGACTTAGGAACTGTCAACAGTCTTTAGTTTAGTCTTGTCTTTAGTTTTGCTATTTCTCCATGTGGGCGTTCATTGTCGTTTTGCATCTTAGTATTTGACTTAAGTATGTTTTCTTAATTTTGTATCTTATTTTATTGTACGTTTATTATATATTTCGCTTTTGAAGTACCATCCACTTCCATATTCTTTACAGACCCGCAAGAGCGTTTTCTTTTAATGTTCTAATTATTAGTCATACAACAATCAAGTTTGTGCAAATCTAGCTAAGATCAACACACTTAATATTGTCATCAAAAAACTGTGCCACCGGTGACTGACCGATAGCTCTAAGTTGGATTACTAAGGAGTCCGCGACCGTGTGCGCAGGCGCATGTGCTAAGTACCGCGCCACCGGTGACTCACCCGCTATAAGTATATACTCTATCGAACGACGTAGTAATTGGAAGATATCCTAATTTGGCTGTTCATTACTGCTCACACGAATTAATAAAAGTGATTCAAGTCGGACTGGGGTTAAGCATCGTTACTGACTTAAGTATCGCCATATCGCCATCGATACGACATAGAAAATGTCAAAATAAATACTAACCTCTTATTCATAAAAACTATTTAAGCATTATTTAGTTAATCATTGCTTTAATAACAATAATAATATACCCCTATTTTTATATTTTTAAATGTTTGTTTTGTTTTTTAGAAAATATTTAAAAATGTAAATTAATATGTAAAAAAATAAATAGAGAGATAATAATAATAAATCTTTATTTTCAGATTATTATTCTTTATTTTATCTTTATTTTTTTTTCCATAATTTGTTAGTAATACAAAATACAATAAAAACTTATATTCTATGTTAGTGTAATTTTATAATAACTTAAAACTTAATTTAATTTAATTTGCAGCCCAAACCCCTGGCATCACGTGCAACGTGACCCAGTGTCTCAGGATTGGACTGTCCACCCTCTCCGCTACAGTATTCAGGAGGCTGTTGGCACCGCCGCGCACCCGCCCCATCAGAGATGCAACTCACTTGCGCATGATGGCATGAAACCCTTGGCATGAAACATACAGACGTATGCGCCTCAGCAAACATCCCCGATGCACTGCAGTAACGCGGCAACCCCAACAGCGCCCTGAATGCATTATTATATTGGACGCGTAGGGCGCTGTAAGCTTTTTGAGTATAGTTGATCCATAAGCTGCAAGTGTAAAATTATTGGCAGTATGCCTTAAACAACGTAATTTTAACATCTTTAGTACACTTAGCAAACCTACGAATCAACATATTACTCCTCACTGCCAGCGCCCTACGTTCCTTCTCTATATCTAAGTCATCGCTCTGCGATGCAGTGACCCAGTGCCCCAGATATTTGAATTCAGACACAATTTTAAGAGGAGTGCCATCCAGTGTGATCGACGGTACTGACGGATAATGTTTAGTGCCAGCCCTGATGAGTAGCATCTCACTCTTGCTGGCATTATATTTGAGGTCGTGGCAGCCCTTTGTCTCTTTTCCTCAAATTCAAAATGACGTTTGTGTGACGTTGACAAAACAATATTTAACTAAATAATGCTTAAATAGTTCTTATGAATAAGGGGGGTAAGTAAGTAAATAGCTTATTATGTACACTGTACTACTGCTAAGCAAAGGCCTCCATCATTAAATCTATACTAATATTATAAAGCTGAAGAGTTTGTTTGTTTGTTTGTTTGTTTGAACGCGCTAATCTCAGGAACTACTGGTTCGAATTGAATAATTCTTTTTGTGTTGGATAGTCCATTTATCGAGGAAGGCTTTAGGCTATATAACATCACGCTGCGACCAATAGGAGCGAAGCATCAGTGAAAAATGTTGCAAAAACGGGAAAAGAGCCTAAAAAATTAAAAATGCTGCCGAAAGTCACTATTTCACGCGGACGAAGTCGCGAGCACAGCTAGTCAATCAATAATCAATTCAATCATTTTATTGCAATCTATAAGAAAAAAATCAAGACATCATCATTGTAGCGATGACTTGATTTCATTTCTTTTCATCGAAATCAAGTGAAAATGCGGGTTGGGAACATCCGGGCTGTAGTTTGTTTGTACGTCGATAAATGCGATGCCCGATTCTGGAAATTAAACCCAGACATTCCGGGTATCGTACCGGGCACTTTGCTACTCGGCCACCGAGGTGTCATAGTTTAAAATTTTAATAATTTTAAATAACTAATGTGTAAAATAAACGCGTGAAGTTTCAGATATATAAATGTTTCAAAGTGATCGTCCAAACACAAGAAAATAAAATTCAAAAATATATGGTTGTATCGATTACTTATATCATCATCATCATCATCTCAGCCAAAAGACGTACAAGGATCTCCACAACGACCGGTTTTGTGCTGCTCGCATCCAGCGGCTTCCCGCGACCTTCACCAGATCGTCGGTCCACCTTGTTGGAGGCCTGCCCACACTGCGCTTTCCGGTACGCGGTCGCCACTCCAGGACTATCCCGCCCCAGCGGCCATCAGTCCTGCGAGCAATGTGCCCTACCCACTGCCACTTGAGCTTAGCAACTCTTCGGGCGATGTCGGTTACCTTTGTTCTTCTGCGGATCTCCTCATTTCTGATTCGATCACGCAGAGAAACCCCAAGCATAGCCCTCTCCATTGCTCTTTGAGTGACCTTGAGCCTTTTTATGAGGCCCATAGTGAGCGACCACGTTTCAGTCCCGTATGTCATCACTGGCAACACACACTGGTCAAAGACTTTTGTCTTGAGACACTGCGGTATATCGGACGAGAAGAAATTTCGTAGCTTACCGAACGCTGCCCAGCCTAATTAGATTCGACGATTGACCTCTTTGCTGAAGTTGGACCTACCTAGCTGGACCGTTTGTCCCAGGTAAATATAATCGTCCACAACTTCAAGGGCAGAGTCCCCAACCTTCAGAGGAGTGGGTACGACACGTGAGTTCGACATAACTTTCGTCTTCTCCATGTTCATTTTAAGACCCACTTGTTGAGAGACTCTGTTGAGGTCACCGAGCATTGTGCCGAGGTCTTCCAGGGTCTCAGCCATGACCACTATATCGTCAGCAAATCGAAAGTGGGTGATGTATACGCCGTTAACGTTGATGCCGAGTCCTTTCCAGTCCAGAAGCTTGAAAACATCTTCCAGTGCAGCAGTGAACAGTTTCGGAGATATCACATCTCCCTGTCTCACTCCTCGCTGCAACTGGATAAGTTTCGAATTCTGGTCCTGAAGACGGACTGACATAGTGGCGCTTTCATACAAACACTTCAACACTTCGATGTACCGGTAGTCAATTTGGCACCGCTGGAGAGACTGTAGCACGGCCCATGTCTCAATCGAATCGAAGGCTTTTTCATAGTCCACAAACGCTAAGCATAGAGGCTGGTTATACTCCTCGGTCTTCTGTATAACCTGCCGCAGCGTATGTATGTGGTCTATGGTGCTGAAGCCTTTTCGGAAACCGGCTTGTTCGATAGGCTGGAAGTCATCAAACCTGCGTGCGAGACGATTCGTTATAACTCTCGAAAACAGCTTGTAGACGTGGCTTAGAAGTGAGATGGGCCTGTAGTTCTTCAGCAGGGTTTTGTCGCCCTTTTTGAAGAACAGTACCACCATACCTTCGTGCCACGTCTCTGGCGTTCTGCCCTCTAGTACGACGGAATTAAATAGCTTCTGAAGAGCTACGAGTACCGGTCTTCCGCCTGCTTTCAGAAGCTCGGCCGTAATTCCGTCTGCACCTGGTGCCCTGCCGTTTTTGAGCTGTTTGAGAGCCATACTAATCTCGTATAGGCTGATGTCCGGGATGTCTTCAGTATAGTGCCGGGTTAACTTAGCTCTAGGGTCTTTAGCTAAGCTTTGTACAGGTGACCGTGTGGATGTGTAAAGCTGTCCATAGAACTTCTCGACCTCTCCCATAACATCGGACCTGGTCGTGACAGTTCTGCCGTCATCGGTTTTCAGCGTCGTCAGTTGGCACTGCCCAATACCCAGATCTCTTGCGAACACTTTTGAGCCTTTGTTCCGCTCAATGGCCTCTTTAATACGGTTAGTATTAAATCGGCGCGTGTCGCGAGTCATAGACTTTGAGATCTGCCTATTTAGCCGCCGAAACTGAGACGCATCACCTGAGGAAAGCAGAACCATTGCGCGCCGCTCTTCCATCAGTTTTAGGGTATGGTCTGAGAACTTTTTGGTTCCTTTTGCACGGTGGGTTTTAAAGAACTTGGACCCAACCGTTTGGACAGCTTCCACAAACCTGTTGCTGTATTCGTCCACATTTTCGCAATCATTTAGGCACTCGAAGCGATTCTGCAATTCGAGCTGAAAGCTTTCGGGGTTTTGGATTTGGATGCGTGCAGGACGGAGCGTAGACCTTATCAATCGACGTCTTTCCAGCTTAACGTTGATATTCAACGTGCCTCTTACCAACCGGTGATCGCTGCCAGATTACTTATATAGGTAATGTGCATTTAGAAAACGCTATTAGCTAACAAGTAAACAAACACAAAGCATTCCTTAACCATAACAAAGATGAAACAAAAAAAAACTTTCACATTATAATTAGGGTCTAAGTCACCAGTATGGCTAACTGCGTACGCGTTGCGTAGTAAAACTCCAAAGGTAGTGATCCAATTGGGACGTATAAGAGCGCGTGTGGGCTTCAATGGGTCATTCATGGGTTGAGCATCATCAGTGATGTGTGACGGCACAAAACAAGCAGCCTACAGAAAGTATGTGTTGGCAACACTCGTCACAGGTCCGGGTGTAAAAAAGGGGGCCCCAGAAAAAACACAATTTTTTTTTTCACGATTAGCCAAAAAACAGAAAGAGATTGAAATTTTTTGATTTTTTTTTGTATGGTGCTAGATTTCTGTTGTCTTATAAAAAAATAACCTCGAAATTCAAGACAATCGATAATCTATCACGTGATCTACAAAAGTGAAAATCTTACAAGTCCTAGCTCCATACAAAACATGATCGAAAAATCGGCTATGTCTCAGACCTCCTTTGCTACATCCTAACCCTCGTCACATATTGTTTTCTAAAGTATACGCGAACACTACACATTGAAATGAAACAACTTTTACGGATCGACTCGCGTTTATTTTATACATTACTTTTAATAAATGTTTATGACTGACGTTTCGTAATTATATCCGGTCGTCTCATAATTAGTTAGTAGCTTGTATACCCTCATTTAAATTGAATCAGTTGCGTTCCGTTTTACGCAGAAACAGCTTACAGTGTCTTTGGTCTGGCAATATGGTGTTGGGGCTGGGATTTAATATTTTGTATGATGTGATCCCAATCTGGTGGTAAACACTCGTCACGTGACGGAAAAGTTTCGGGAAACCGGCCGTCACTTGGTTCCTACGTTATTTTCCATCCTCATACTTTATTCTTTTAATAAAAATAAAGTATGGAAAATACTTTATTTCCGACTAATGCGTGCGTTTGAACGGAATATTCCTGTTGACTTAATTTCTGAACTACTGAATGAGACTCAGCCTCAGGTGAATTGAAACGAAACGCAACGCTTAAATAAATAAATTTGGAAAATACTTAATTTTTTCTTCAAATCCTTTTTTTATACTACCTAGTTAGTGATAGTTTTTTTTTAATTTCCCGAAAACCCTACTTGGTCCAGCCACCGACTGCGTTTGGGATTGTGCTCAGTGCCTACTCTTGTGTGTTTGATCATTGTCAACTATTCGAAATAATAGAATAAGTTAATAGTTGTGTTTATACAGTTGTATAATAGTTGTGTTTATACAGTTGTATGGTTTTAATTATCTAATTGATACATAAAATAACATAAGCTTTATACAAATACGCTAGAGCAACGCACACAGGCTTACTCTTACGGACGCGGAATCTCCAACCGGACTGTTTTAAGATGTTCCGAGATCCGTGTCCGTGAGTGAGATTGTGTTCGCGCGCGGTATGTATGAAGTTCAGCCTTCTGGGTTTCCTTGTGTTGTGGTGTCGGTTTCTGAACGTACCTCGGGTGGGCGGGGCCATCTATTTAGCGAGAATTAAGGCAACGATTAATTGGGAAACTTTAACAAACAGTTTTGGAACACCACGCAAAGGTAAAGAGAGAATGAAAGTTTGATAATTAGGAGGAAACTTTGTTCCCAAAATGTAAAATTTACATTTTTAAAGTTAAGTTATGTAAGCTTTCCATGTACTACTGAATCATACATTGGGGGCGAGCTACAACGCACCAATCTTTATGTATTTCTACTTTTATACAATACTATTGGCCTGCTCGCGACTTCGTCCACTTAACCCTTTCACGGGCAAAACAGTTTTAGATTTTCATTGGTTTTCAATATTATTCCAAGTGCACAAAGTTTTCGGTGGCAACATAGCTATCATTGCTATACCTTTATCCCATGATGGACCCCTATTACAGCGCCACCTACCGGGTCCAATTGTGTTTCTTCAACCCATCCAGGAACCCATACACAAAAAAAATTATTCAAATCGGTTCACCCGTTTATGAGGAGTTAGATGACAAACACACGTACAAGAATTATCTATTATATTAATACGTGAAGCAAAAACTTTGTACCCCTTTTTACGAAAATTGAAATTTCGCACACTTATAGTTTTATACAGAGAAGGAGTACAGAATGTTAATATTTTTTTAAATTATGCATAAAAAATACTTTAAACCAATATATTAAACATTACACACACTACCATGTATTTGACACACACGCATGTATACTCTTTTCAAAAATGGAAGAGGAGCGGCCGAAATCTGTCAATACCAATCCAAACTCACATTCTTTTTTAATTTTTCATTGCTTAGGATGCAATCCGTGCAGCCTTAATAAAATTACAGCGACCACTAGTATATATAAAGATGTCTCATACATCTTAGGTCCGATGACGCTGAAATGGAATGCTTTAGGCCATCTGGGTGCCTACAGTGCCATGTGTCAGTGTTGTTTACTATCCGTATTCATTCGATGGCGATTCATGTTTCGTATTCATTCCTGGCGACAAGCGAGAAGAGTAAAAATTTTGCTATAGAAATTGTCGTTTTCGTTAACGTGATCGAATGTCAAAAATAACTCACACAAAACAAAAGTCACATACACAGGTATAATATAAAAACGCACAGGAAAAAGAAGGCTACTGAATCGAATTCAGACATTTTTATTTAGTTAATTTTTATGTACTTAAATGCCTGAGTAATTTATACAATAGTTAAAACTAAAAGAATAATGTTAAAGATAACTAAGAATTAATATAATTTTAATTTTATAAGGAAAATGTCTAAATTAGAATTTCTTTTACAACTTTACATACATTTTGAAATTATCATTTGTTCGCAACAAAATATGCGTAAAATTATATACGAGTCGAGTATAACCATTTATAATCATTACTTTGTTTAGCGTACATCTTTTGATTCCATAAATTAGATTTAAAAAATATTTTATTACAACTTTAAATCAGGCATATTTTTTTTTAGTAAAATTTATGAGTAAGTAAAAACGACTTTATTAGACATGACTTTTTATAGTATTTATGTATCATGTAGTTAACAAAAAGCAGTGTCCGACCAAACAGTTAACCCTTAGTTAGTTTAAAGCTGTATAATGATCATACAATGAGTCATAAAGTTTTTTTTCACTACCAAATGTGTGATACACATACGTCGCGTGGGCGGGGCTCGTCAAGTTCCCAGTTAAATGTAACCGTTAGGTATGTTGTTCTTATTAAGACCACTGTTCTGGGTGTGGAAAGTTTTTGCACCTTTTCTGTTAGATGTGAACTTGAATAGGTGACTGTCCAATAAGGTTGAATCTAGAGTTACATTAGTTATAGCAAGGGCCCCGATACTGCTATTTTAATACATCCAATAAAACATTAGAACAATCTTTACCATCAAAGGCTAGACTGGCATTGCATGCTATCATCATCATCATCAAGAGGCATGATACACCCCCCATCATGGTTATCACCCCCATCATACCCATCAAGTTTTACGAGTTAATTTGTTAACCAACTATCGCAAAGACATGTCATCGAATAGATAATCTGATTCATATTCGTAGCTCCAGCTCTTCCGTGCTTCTGAAGGCATTGGAACCATCAAACCATTAGTTTATAGGGTGATGATGATCATATTAATATTATAAACGCGAAAGTTTGTTTGGACGTTTGTTACTCTTTCACGTAAAAACTACTGAATGGATTTGGATGAAATTCGGCATACAGATAGTTTATAACCTGGATATTTCCACGGGAACGGGAACCACGCGGGTGAAACCGCGAGCGGCCACTAGTAATTAACAGTTCGAATTATACAATAGTGGTTTACAATCTATTTTTTACACTAGCGATCACCCGTGACGTCATCCACCTAAGCATCCATTTCCCATGATCCCGAGGAAATTTCAGAAAACCCGGCTTTATTATAAAGTGAGTCTCTGTGCAAAATTTCAACTTTCTAGACCTAGGTTTGTACTAGGCGTTGATGAATCAGTCAGTGAGTGAAACTCAATGATACGGTGTAATCTTAGATGAATGATAGGTCTCGCTGCGCTCGGCGAGACCTATCATTCATCTAAGGGTGTAATATAAATTTGATTGATTAAACAAAAATATGTGATCACTGGTTCCACTAACCTAAATTTTTTAATGATATTGATCCTTCATCATCGGCTCATTTTATGTCCCCACTGCTGCGGTACAAGCCTTCCCTATGGATGGATAGGGAGAACGGGCCATAAACCACCACGCGGGCCGTGCGGGTCGGTGATTGTTAACGACTGCTAACGCAGCCGGAACCAACGGCTTCACGTGCCTTCCGAAGCACGGAGGAGCTCGAGTTGATACATTTTTGGTCACCCATCCGATGACCAGCCTTTGCGAAAGTTGCTTAACCTCAGCACTCGCAAACCGGGGGCGTTAACCACTGCGCCATCGAGCTCCTCATTCTCCTCGATTAAATGTCATCTCTAATATAAATCCAATCTCCATATCTTTCTCACAGTTTCATCGGTCTTCCGAAGAGATGTGGTTAAGCCACTTAGCCTTCAACTCATGATACCTAATAGCTTATCAATCGGAATTCTATCGATAACTCCTTAACGAGCGAGTGGCGCCGGTCAGCCGATGTGGGTCGCCGGGCGCCGAGCCTGAGGCCGCCACCTTGACCCCCGCATGCCGAGTACATGCCACATGACACATGTGGGCACTGTTCGACTATCGCGCTTTGTGAATTGACACTTCATCTCATAGAATTGACAGACTTGTTAGCCGATAAGGAGGTCGATCTCAAGTGAGACGCAATGATAGGTACCTAGAAGGATAAGGATTGGCAGGCAGTCTGGGCGAGATAAAAACATAACCTTAAAAACATAAAACCTTAAAGTGTTAGGCCAAAGGTCAACACTACTTTTTTCAAATGGCAATCTATCTAGATTTATTAATTACATTTTAAACAACAACAAAAAGATTAAAAGATACATAACAAAACATAAAACGCAACGGCAACTCAACTCAACTCAACTTTGTAGGCATAGACAATAGAATGGAACTCGATTGTACACAAAATACAGACACGATATAATAAGAATAGTCATATAGGAGCCGTGAAAAGGGCGGCCTTATCACTAAAAGCGATGGAGTTAGGACGCATTGGTTACTACTAATTCTTACTAATATTATAAATGTGAATGTGAGTTTGTTTGTCACGCTTTCACGCAGAAACTACTCAACCGATCATCATTAAACTTTGTACACGTATTCTCAAAGGTATTGGAAGGATATAGGATACTTTTTATTAAAAAAAATATAAATAATAAGTAACGGAAAATACTAAAAAAGACAATTTAATTATCAAATAAAAAATGATTTGTTTCTTTTGTTGTCATGGTAACTGTCAAAGCGGTACGAAGTCCGCCGGGTCAGCTAGTGTTTTAATAAATCTATTAAGGTCCTTTAAGGTCTATAAAATAGCGTAGTTTTAATAGTATAATTACATAAAATGTATAATATATAACTCCTATATATTTGCCGGGTTGGCCGGGTTAGCGAATGGGAGAAATAATAAAAATATTCATATATATTTAAGTTATAAAAATATATTTATTTTATCTATACTTACACTATCTCTATTTATGTTGGTCCCTTTTTGTAAGATGACAGTCGTAGAGAGCCACCAACGAGCATTGGGCCCACCGGGTATGACCTGACATCCCCGTGCGCTTTTGTTCAGTCTGGTAGAGGATGTAAGCCCCAGTTTATAAGCTAGTACGATCATTTTGTATAAGTAGAAACGTCAAAAATTTTCAAGAGTTTTTTTAAATAAAATAGTTTAAAAAGTTCCGAGCAATGATTCACTATACCTTGACCTCACCAAACTTGGCTCAACCCTAAAACCGCTCGTAGAAGCAGGAAGCGAACTCAAGTACCTACGCGTAACACTAAACTGACCGCTAAGTAATTTTGCCATTTCGCGTTACCTTTGGGCCCAACCCTAAAAGGGCAGCGTTTGCGGCACCAACCTCGCGGTCGAATAGGCCCAATTTTGGTGGATAAAGGGTCTCTGGCCGTAATTGTTAACCCTCGACTGAGTTCCACTTATGGCTAATGAGTTGAACTTCAGAGTAATATAACCTTGTCAATAATTTTTTTGAAGTGAAAACTTCTTTAGCGGCGTTGTACACTTTTTTTGTAATGGGTAAAAAATGTTAAATTCGCGTCAGGACACGTGACCTGATCGAAAATTCGTAAGACGGATGGAGAGTAGACAGCCGGCGCGGCGTAGGAGAGGAAGTATCCCCCTCTCTTTATACGGCGCGGCAAAAGTGTATGCCTGCTGTTTCGTTTAGGCGGCGCAGGGCGCTTGCGCGAATAAATTGTCATGTTTGTGTACGATAGCGCAATAAATAAATATTGTATTCTACCACTGAAGCAATTCGTGCAAAAGTATTCCGTAACCATTCTAAAATATCAAAAATGCACAACGTTAATATTCAAGTTTTCACTTCTGCCGGCACTCCCGGAGTGCAACCCGTCGTTTTTTTAATCAAAGAGTTGACAAATTCCACTTCCACTTTACCTGATGTTAGCAGCAGCGGAGTCCAGGGTGCCTAATAGTGTGAGTTTTGTTTTCTATCCGTATTCATTCGATTACGTCTACGAAAACGAAAATTAGTATGGCATTGAAGCAGCGCCTCCTGGCGGCATACGAGAAGAGTTAACATTTTGCCATACAAATTCTCGTTTTCGTTAACGCGATCGAATAACGAATGAAACTCGCTCTTGGCACCAGTTGTATTTCCCAGTTCCTATAAATAATAAAAATAAATAAAATTATTTTATTTCAGACTTTACATCCATATTTTATTAGTGTGTTAGTAACAAGTTTTTAGTAACTATAGTCCCGGGTCTTTTAAGCGGGGCGTGAAACGGCATTTATGCAGGCCGTCATGAATGGGTGCGCTTGTTACCGTGCTTGATCCACGGTGGGGAGCGCTCTCATTATTTTAAATAAAGAATTAAAAAAAAATTAAAGACTTTTATTGGAATCACATAACAAAACACACAATTAAACATACAACATGTAACAAAAATAATAAAAAATAATAACAATTGACATTGTGCCCTGTTATGTGATGCCAACACTGTGCACAGCTCAGTATACGCAGCAAGCGGGGCCTGCATTGGACTGCATCAGCTGCTTACCATCAGGCAGGATATAGTCTCTATGACGTGCCAATATTAAAAAAAAACCTTGATGGGAAGACAGCGGGGAGCAGGATAGTCCCTCACCAGCCGTCTCCACTTGCCGACCCGCAAGTCTTTACACCTCGTTTAAAGTACCCCATGTTGGTGGGAGAGCATTCCATTTTTTTGTGGTGATTAAAATGATTACGATGCGAAAAAGGTGATGATTAAGACGTGTAATAACGTCGTGTGACTTTTGATCTCGGCTGAGCTGAGACACTCCTGATGATCAATAGTAACAAATGGGGACGAAGGATGTTATTCATGAAATTGTATCTGTTAAAACATAGTCTTACAGAGGGAGGTGTTGAACATTTCGACTAATTTATTTCTTTGATAGAAAAGATTAATCAACCATTTATAACTAAGAGCGTTCTTCAAATCAATAGAAGTATTCAAAGTTGGATCACTTTAAGAAACTATAAAATTCCAATACGTTTTTTATATGGACTTAATATTGTTTTTAGTATATCGATTTTCTTTAAAAAATTGTACATTTTCTTGCCCCTATTATTATCCACAGTAAAAAGACGTCCTGATTAGGTAAGTAGGAATATGTATTACCTACTTTACTTGAATTTAAAAAATACTTTAATTTTCCTGACTTTAATGCGAGGTCAGGAAAGTCGCATTTTTCAATGCACAGCTTGAGTTTGTAATCATCTACCCGCATTTGGCAAGCGTAGCAATTAAGCCGACACCCATCAATTTGTAGCGATGACTTGATTTCAATGATGGCGTCTTTTGCTCAGCAGTGGGACAGAAAATAGGCTATTTACTTCTACTTTGGGGAGTAACGAGCAAAGCTAGAAACTTTGTCGACCCTTCTCATTATTTACACAAAAAATATATCCTTTAAGATCGTATCAGACCTAACCAGAGACAAGCAAGTGGAACAAAACGTGCCACGGTCGTTATGTAACTCTATAACGTCGTCTCGATATGGAGGGCCATAAACACCCACTCGCCAATGTTACATTTTGTTTACGGCAAAAACTGATTTGGACAAAAAAAATTGTATGGGCTTGCGAATAATGAGGTACCTACCTACGTTGTTGACAACATCTTTATGGTGCCTGAGTGTTTAAGGACACGTAGAAAAACATGGTAAATAAACGAACTGTTTACCGCAACTCGTACATTAAAAAAAACGTAGGTTTTTTTACAATGAGGAAGCGTATGACTTTCATCTGCGCTGATGAGAATCGCACTTCACCCGGGAATCCTGTTTCTTTTGTTTGAGTTTGATTGCTGCTTGGCATTTTTATCATCATCATCAGCTCATTTTATGTCCCCACTGCAGGCACGAGCCTTCCCTATGGATGGATAGGGAGAACGCGCCATAAACCACAACGCGAGCCCAGTGTAGAGCCCAGTGTAGTTGTTAACGATTGCTAATGCAACCGGGACCAACGGCTGTACGTGCCTTCCGAAGCACGGAGTTTTCAGCTTCACCGGAAAACAAGAATTTGTATGGCAAAATTGTAACTGTTCTCGTATGTCAATGCCATACTAATTTTCGTTTTCGTTAACGTAATCGAATGAGTACGGATAGTAAGCCAAACTTACAACTAGGTACTCTTAAAACATATTTTACTGTCGCCTGTCGGTGGTACTTCAGCTCAATTTTTCTTATTATTCATCGGGGCATCGTTTATAACTTTTTTAAATAACATGGTCATTACCATTAGGAGTTAGAACCACTATGCTAACGGGATTGTCACCATGTTTCTTGTTATCATTTTTCTTTAAAAAGCATAAGTACAACATACAATGCAACGTCAAAAAAATTGTGTTACGAGTCTAATAGACTATGTTAGCAACAGTTTTATTGTTTTCAAAATGCAGTTAGAAAAATTCCTCGGCAGAAAAAAAATACAATGTCACCTTTCAACAGTATGTACTTACTTACATAATTTTATTATCTTTTTAATCCTCTTCTGGGTAATAGCAGAATACCATTGCTTTGCTTATACACTTGCGTATTTTTGTGTATAAGCAAAATCAGCCACTAAGCTATCGCCCTTTTGTGCTTCTGCAGAGCACACATATATAAAATTTCTATTATTATTGTTATTTTTAATAGATTTGTATTATTATTTGATTTTTTTATGTGTGTGATGTATTAGTTACAAATAAAGTTTTTTCTATTATATTTACTAAAAAGTACGTCGATAAGTTAAGAGCGTTTACGCCGCACACTAGCGCCACTAATGAAAAAATAAACATATCTAGTAATTAGAGATAGAAAATTAAATTATGCTCAACAAACTGTCCGAATGAAGTAATTTAGCATTTTTACGTCACCTAATGACCACCTCACATGTTATGGTTTAGTTAAATAAGACGTTACGGCCACTTTTAACTATAACGCCATATTTAACTAAACCATAACATGTCAGGTGTTCATTAGGTGACGTAAAAATGTTAAATTACTTCATTCAGATAGTTTGTTGAGCATAATTTGATTTTCTATCTCTAATTACTAGATATGTTTTTTTTCATTGGCGGCGCTAGTGTGCGGCGTAAACGCTCTTAAGTGTAGGTACTAATACGTAATACTTATTAGAAAGACACGTTTAATTTTTTTATTAAAACATTTGGATCTTAATAATAAAAAAAACAATTTTTTTACTTGAATCCAGTCGATCACCAACTGTTTGCTTGTATGCAGATCGACAGAGAGCAATGTCTCATAATTCTCAGCGCCTAAATTAGTCTACAATACTAATCGAAGCAGGTATGTGTTAGAGTTATTACATCACAATCATTATATTAAACCGCCTCGACGTTCAAAGCACTCTGTTGAGGACAAATTAAGTTACAAAAGGCCGTTTAAATTGCATTTGGCAGGGACACAGGTAAATCAAGTTACCCCGAAAGCCTACCCCGAAAGCCTGCGCGCAGAATTCACAGCGGAGACTTGTAATCGAGTTTCATTAGTATAACAAGCGAATCACTTGCTCTGACATCCGTTGTTTTAGGCAGGAGACGTAGAAAACTCATTGCTCCTCTTTTTTTATTTTAAAAAACTTGTATCAAATACTCTGTTTACACTTATATGTAAACAGAAGGGTTACTAAAAATTACAGAATGAGGTTGCACTCGCGAATGCATTTACACATACACACTCACACGTAAACTCGTTCCCACTAATTATTTTATTGTAAGTTTCTTTGTTACTGGCAAATTAGATAAGTATATTTTTCTTACATTTTTTTTAAACTGTAAATTAGTTAATTTAATTTTAATCTGTTTTCTGTTTGGTCACAAAATCATATGTAAATCGTTTATTTTCCCCCACAGGTCAGGCGATGCCTAGTGTGGGGGCTTGTAAATAGTTTTTGTAAAACTGAAATGGAAATAAATTACTTACTTACTTACTTACTTACTTACTTATGTTGTACCCATACCTATTATAATATTCTATCATTCTACGTGTGTTCTAAAGATTTTTTTTTATACATTAGAAGTGAAAGAACTTAAATTAATAAAAACTTTGCTTAGATACATTTTTTTTTTTTTTTTTTTTTTTTTTGTACCCAGATGGCGACTCTCATTATCGGAGTCCAAAACTCACTTTGGGTCGTTGCACCATTCTAGTTAGTTTTTTTTTAGGTACATTTTATCATTCTATCAGTTCGGAAAATCTTTCTATAATTGTTATTTATCATGGCGTGAATAGGTCCTACCCACCATTGTTTAATTTGTGACCTATGTTCAAGTAAACTCGATTCATAATATTATTCGAACGTCTACCTACCACAGATTATGCTGTTAAACAGTTAGCTTCTTAGAAGCAAATCGCGAATCTTTGCAAATTCCACAGTACGATGTTAAGACAGTAACACAATATATATATTTTGGTATGATAGTAATTTTTGATTCTGTCTTTACACTTTTATGCGGCTACTGTGCAAGGTGGTGTCATTTACTTTGAGTTTCGTAGAACGCTTTAAGTTAAAAGACTTGACTCAGTAAATAAAGGCATACTTTTACCTACTACCTATTGTAATGAAGCCATTATTGAAGTGAATGTTAATGTTTAATACAGAAGAATTTATGAAAATACTTCCACAATGGCGTCGAACCCTTGCAGGTTCGAATCTCGTTCGTTAAAATAAATAAAAAATCGGCTTATTTTTGGAAATTCTTGCTCGGCTACTCTCCTAATAATAGGATAGCAAAAGCGTGGGAAATCATCATAATTTCGGTCAAAAAATGTCCACTGTTGGAAAAAGGTTAGAAAATTCCAAGGCTTGTATTCATTGTTTTGTGTCTACAGTGGTAGAAAATAAACAAATTTATTATTGAAATGAAACAACTTTTACGGATCTACTCGCGTTTATTTTATACATTACTTATTTAATGTTTATCCTGACGTTTCGAACCCCCTCCCTGTGACCACGGACCCTGCAAAGGGTTAACAAAATAAACGCGAGTAGATCCGTAAAAGTTGTTTCATTGCAATGTGTAGTGTTCGCGTAAACTTAAGAAAACAATAAATTTATTATTGTTATAATTAAGTATAACTGTGTCTACCACTCCACTGTGGCTGGTTTTGAAGTCAGTGCCCTCTCCAATCTGTCCGCAGATTAAGATGTTTGATAAGGACGCGAGGCTTTGGTGGAAGCTCCTGCGTGCTTATCAAACATGTCACCAAAATGGTACCGAGAAAACAAAAGTAGTTCGCGAGCCACAGCGTACGCATAATGCATAGTTGTACTATGATGCGCGCAGCAATGATATGGGATCTTCACAGAGCACAAACAAACATCGGTAGCGCATATACCTAACAGAAAATAATGAAAATTCCGAGTCAAAAGTGAAAAAGGAGGCGGGGGTAAGTAAGGCACTACTCTAACGGCGTGACAGGTCTCCTAATGAGCTGGCGGCTTTGGCCGAAGAAAAAGGTTTTAACTTTTCTCCTGAGTAGTTGAGGATACCGATGAAAGGCGCTTACATCTTGTTTATCGTGTCATTATGCTAAAAGTATGCATTGTCAAGTAAGTTAGGAATACAAATTTATACTAGACGTCCAATCAATTAATTGCATGCCACAACTATGTTTTATTTATATTATTATAAAAAAAATCATTTAAAATAGAATTAATAATTAAATAAGATTTTTTTTTTAAAACATGTTAACAATCAAGGTTAAAAGAAATCTAATTCTGAGTAGTTGTGGATTACAGATGACCTACGAGTGTACGATTTCACTGACATCCTTACCAACCATTTTCCGCATAAGATTTTTTTAAAGCAAAGAGCATAACTGACAGATAGCTTAATAGTTTATTCTCCATATTCGACAGACGATTTTTAATTCGCACTAGATAAAAAGCAATCTTCCTTATCCAGCTTAATGAGCCATTAGTCAGATACGGCACTATAATCATGGTAATGATTTTTATTAATAATTAGTTTAGACTTAAGAATATCGAGTCCACGTGCCTGGCCGTCGATAAAAACGTGGTGTGGGCGCAGTGTGGGCGGCGCTACCTGCACACTGCGCACGCGCACTGGTCCGCATCGCACCTACTAGCCTAAGGAGTAATAAATAAATTATTTATAACATCATCATCAGCGCAGACGACGCTTTGAGTGCGGTCTCTAATTGGTAAAATTGAGCCGAGGTCTTTTTTTTATACCTAGATGTTAAGTGGAAACGGAGTCCAGATGCAAGGACAACTGGTGCAGCGTGAAAACAACGCAGCATCAGTCACCCTCACCCTGCCGGCCCACAAGGTGCCTCTTCACGCCTCGTTTGAAGGACCCCATGTCATAGGAAGAAGGTAAAACGTGTGCTGGTAGACTATTCCATCTTTTGGAAGTGCGACAAAGAAACGAGTCACCAAATTTCTTTGTGCGCGATGGAATGTTCGAAACAGTACGGCGGTGACTCTAGAGAGCAGCACGCGTATATACTCCTATGGAGGAAGAGAGAAGATGCGATAAGGTCAAAGAGTTCTTCAGAGCACTTGCCGTGGTATAAGCGGTAGAAGACGCTGAGTGGCACTATATGTCTACGCAATTGCAGGGATCGAGAGCATTAGTGACCTCTGCATTGCCGATAATGCGTATCCCTTTGGAGAGACTCCGACCACAGCTCTTCCCATAGCTCTCTGTATGATTTGAAACCTATGGACGACGCTAAATAAATATATAATATACACTATAGTTATTATTGTGATCAAGGCCATCCCATCAATTGTAATGAAAATGATCCTTTATGTTTTAATTAGCGATGGTTCTATGCCGCATCACCCCGTCCCGTCCATCGATTCGCAAAGCTCTTCTTCTCAGCGCTCCGCTATAAATCGTACGGAGGCACAAAAACGTCGCGAATGACACTTCCTTATCTGTTATGTAAATCGTCAGCTGCGTGACTAAACGGCTGATGTATTCTATAAACCACACAACAATCGCGGTGAAGTTATACCTTCTTACTAAGTGTTAGAACGGAGAAGCTTAATAACATAAGCATTGTTTTCTGAAGTTTACGTGAACACTACACATTTAAATAAAACAACTAATTTTATCCTAACGTTTCGAACCCTTTGCAGGGTCTGTGGTCACAAGGGTGTTGGTCGTCATTAATCGTCGTAATTAATAATATAAATAATATAAAACTAATGTGTAAAATAAACGCGAGTACCTAAGTCTGTAAAAGTTGTTTTATTTAAAGCTAGTTTTTTTTATGCATTTATAGCGCAGCATATGACTCCACTGTATTCTAGCTAGACGCGAAGACCAGTGCAGCGTGATAAAAACGCAGCATCAGTTACCTAATCTTCAAAATATGGTTTGTATTATTGACATAACTTTAAACAATAATAGTAAAAAAAACGTAAAGTAAAAGTAAATTGTGTTAAATAATTTCGGCGGGCTGGTTAGAACCACGATAGCTCAATTGGAAGAGCACCTGACCCGGTATGTCAGAAGGGTGCAGGTTCAAACCCTGCTCGTGGAAATTTTTTCAACATTTGTGTTTTTGTAATTTGTTCGCAACAAAATTTGCGTTAAAAATTATATAAACATTAATAATAGTAAATTTTGACCGTAGCCTATTTACGATTGACCCTGTAACATACGCAGTATACGCAGTCCATGACACACTAACTGAACGACTGTAAAGCTCTGATTAGGAAAAGAATGGGACTCCTGGGATTGGCCTATCCTAAACCAAAAGACTTCAGACTGATTTTCATGAGAGTAGTCCACTGATGAAAAAGTATAAAAAAAGACGGAAGATCAGTCAAAAAATCTCAAATAAGAAAGAGTATGAAAGAGGGAACCTTTGCAGACTGTACCAAGAAAAAATAACGTGACATAAACCGAAACAATTCCTTAAACTCTTTTCGACGTCTGTCGAAAAACAACGGAGAACAACACGGAAGAGGCAAAGTGAATGCAGAACCACTTATTAATGGCAACACCCATCCATTTAAAATGTATAAACCTTTCAATGCGACGCATTCCTCCGCAAATTGGACGGACGGCGCAGGCGCAGGGGCACGGACAGTATGCAACCTTTACTGCAGTGGCAAACGCTTGTAAATACTAAAATATATAGGTGATAAAGATTAGTAAAAATTAGACGAACAAATAATATGCCTTTAAGAAATAAAGATTAAATAAATGTATTAAGTTTACCGGATACCGGAAATAGCAAAATCTATATGGGCATATCCATGTTATGCAAACGTTGCAAAAGTACATGAAAAAACTCTACCTATTCCGATCTATGATTATTAGATGGGCCCCAAAATCAACCATACTATTGATTAATGTAAAAAAATCTTTAGAAGTTTTTTATCTGACTGTACAAAGCAACAATTTTTATTGGTGTGCGAATCGTCAGTGAAAACAAATTAAAAAATTAAAAAGTGTCAATTCGGACACTGTGTCCGAAACGTCAGCGAGTCCTTCTTCCAACATTTCATACTGTGCGTCGTACACTGTGCGTGTTTTGGTGCAGAAGGCGCCAGCGCAGCCCATAAATTGCAATTGTGCGCCTGCACTTACGGCCAATCGACGCCATGTCCCTTCGGTAACGCGAACCGCTGGGGCCCGTGACAATCATGCGGCTTCATCAATAAACATACCTACTACTCGAAATGCCGCGACGCAGTATTTTTTTCAATAGTATTTACTAGCTGCGCAGTTTCAGAACAATCTTCCAACGGACATCTAGGATAGTCTACACTTCATTGTCTTCATCACCAGCTCATTGTATGCCCCACTGCTGGGCACGAGCCTTCCCTGTGGAGGGAAACACCATAGAAGAATAGTCTAAGTTCATTTGAATAACACTGTATATACACACAATATTTATTATCAAAATGAAACATAAAGGTAAAAGTTGGTATAAAAATATGAATGGAAAGAATGAATATAAAATGTATAAAAATAAAAATAAAATAATACATTGCTAAATTTTGCATACGCTGCTTCATGCACAGTGTCGCCAAACTTATACGCGTTATATAAGTGATTATACGCGGGCCCAGTGCCATGCGATGGTTGTTACCGAATGCTAATGCAGCCGGGACTTACGGCTTTACGAGTCTACCGGAGTACGGAGGAGCTCGAGATAATGCATTATTGGTCACCCATCCGATGACCAGCCTTCGCGAAAGTTACTTATCCTTAGCAACCGCAGGCCGGGCGCGTGAACTGCCATCGAGCTCCTCATTCTTGATATACGTCGAATTATATCTTACAAAAGAAAACTGTATGCCGTATATAAATAGAAAATATACTACTATGTAAAAAGTAGGTGGCTTATAAACTTAATTACCCTTTTCAGGTATTGCAATTCCCTTGAATTCACAATAACATAATAATGACATTTTAAAATATAAAAAGTTTAAAACATAGTACTTAATATAACATTTTAGTGTTACAAGCACATTCCGTAAAATTTAGGTCGAAATATTCTTTTAAATTATAGAAGGCTTTTCCCATCAACCAGGTTGAAAAAATATACGAAATGAAAACAAACGAAATATAAGAAAGTTCATAAATCTCAATCCTTGACAGCCCTAAGGCCCCGAGTGGTCGCAGTTAGCCCCAATCAGCGCAGTTAAGGCGCGCCACGTGCTTCAAACATTAGTGCCTTTAATTATGGAAACATTCATGAGATGGCTCGAACGTGTTTAGTAGAGACTTAGTAGATCCCGAGCAGTTAGGTATATCATGTACACAAAAGCTTACGAAGAAGTGGTTCCCTTTGACTTTCAAAGTAAGAAAAGAGTATTTATAAAATTTATAAAATGCAGTGAAAAAATTAGACGCCCACCCTACCCAGCCAGGCATTGAACCTGGGTCTTTTAATTATAGCATTCAAAAATTAAAAAAGCAGTGACAAAATTCAGCGCTTACGTCAGCTTTCCCGGTAGTATAGCGGTCAGTGCAGCCGCCCGGATTGCGGATTGCTGCCGCCCGGATTGTTTAATTTTTTCACTGCATTTTATAAATTTTATAAATATTTAATTTAGCTCCAGTGCAGCAATTAGCACTTGAAAATAAAAAGTAAAATTTAAGAAAACAGTGTTGAGAAATTGCTAAATTTTTGCTTTTATCCGAAATCTCGAAAGTACAAAACGCCTGCCTATCCATAAATGTATCCATAAATGTTCAACCACATGCCATATATAGTTTAATGTCTAGTCTAAAGGAAATTTGACAGTTATGGACAGGTTGTTGAGGAGCTGATGGTGCGGCGGTCAACGCGCCCGGTCTGCGAGTGCTGAGGAAGCAACTTTCGCAAAGGCCAGTCATCGGATGGGTGACCAACAATGTATTATCTCAAGCTCCTCCGGGCATCGTCGTGCACGTAAAGCCGTAGGTCGCGGCTGCATTAGCAATCGTTAACAACCACCAACCCTCACTGGGCCCGCGTGGTGGTTTATGGCACGTTCTCCCTATCCATCCATAGGGAAGACTCGTGCCCCAGCAGTGGGGATATAAAAAGAGAGATTATGTGCAGGTGTGTGTGTGTACCTTATTTTTAAGGGCACTAAGAGATTTTAAATCTGTTCCTAACAGAGGAGATATACGCCTAGACAATTTTAATCAATAGGTATGTTAAAATACTTTATCTACACTAATGTTGTAACATTCTACTTATGTTTCCAATACTTGACTTATAATTACTACTGTTATAGCGCAGACAACAAAACACTCAATTTAAGCAATTTCACATGATGGTATAATATCCACATCGATATCGTAAAATCTCATTATAACATCAATAAAACGCGACCAATTAACCTGGCGAGCCTTATGTCAAAATCCTCATACAAGTTGTATAAAATTTTGATATTAGGCTGGCTTTTGAAAATAGTTGGGTTATACGTGAAAACTTCGTCGAAACTACTAAACTTACATACACAAAACTCTTTGGTAAGATCTTGTGCCAATTAAATAAAAAAAGAACAGCGCGCGCTCGCTCCTGATTGGCCCTGCGCGCGCAGCTGCGCTCTCATTGGTTAGATTTTAATGGCGGCAAGTTCACTGTGACAATACACGTACGCGTGAATTTAATGTTTCGCAATGTGTTTTGTTTTTAACAACTTCGCTGTCCAAAAATTTAAACAATAGGTAAATCAATTTGTTATGTATCACATGTGACTCATGGGACAGGGAAGTTGTTAAAATACAAATTAAAAGTTAAAAATGGACAGCGACGATGATATTTGTACGCCTCCGGATATTCTAGAATTGGCAACAAAAGTAACTCACAATCTTTTGCCAGAAAAATCTAGAAAATTATATGAAAAAGAATATAATAACTTTTTGGCATGGAAGATCGAAAAGAAAACTACATCATTTTCTGAAAATGTCATTCTTGTGTATCTCAAAGACCTCTCCGACAAATTCAAGCCATCTTCTATGTGGGCTAAATATTCTATGCTCAAGTCCACACTGAGTATATACAACAATATTGATATCACGAAGTATTCAAAAGTCATAGCGTTCCTGAAACGCAGTTCAGAAGGACACAAGGAAAAAAAGTCCTTGACGTTTACATCAGGTCAAATAAAGATGTTCCTGAAAGATTCACCAGATATTTTGTATCTTTTTGAAAAGGTAAGTGTATTTTAGTTCTGTTATTTAATCTACCTAGTACTTACGTACTACACACGCAAGTTATCTAGACACTCCGTTTAAGCGCTTTGTGTATAAATTAGGTAGTAGGTACCTACACTTTACTACTTCATAAATCATAGTTTTTGCCTTGGCTATGTACCTCAAGCTTATTATATCGTTTATTGTTACAGGTTGCACTAATCTTCGGCATAATGGGGGCATGCCGAAGCCAAGAGCTATACAACATCCAGTTCGATGAAGTCTCTAACATAGACGACAGTACAATCATGGTGAAAGTTTCGAAAACAAAAACGAAAATAGATCGTTCTTTCGTTGTGATGGGCAACTGCTATGCCGTATGTAAAAAATACATGGAACTTCGACCCACCCCCTGTCGAAACCCTGCCTTTTTCTTGAGCTATAGATCGGGGAAGTGCGTCGATCAAAGAACTGGTATTAATAAATTTGGTGACCTGGGAAAAACTATCGCAAGTTTTTTGAATCTGCCTAACCCAGCGTTGTACACGGGGCATTGCTTCCGGCGCACCTCGGCGACCCTTCTCATAGATAGCGGTGGTGATTTGACCGCACTGAAACGACACGGGGGGTGGAAGTTTTCTACTGTGGCTGAAAGCTACATTGATGAGTCTTTAATGAATAAAATTCAAGTCTCAAATACGATCTTGAACAGTATAGAAAACAAGACGAATGAAGTAATTATAAATATTCCAACTCCGTCTACGAGCTCTACTGCTTGCCCCGCGACCGCTACAGCTGCTGGATCAATAATTAACATTAACTTTCAAAATTGTACCATCCAAAATTTGAACGATTATTATAAATAAACTATTGTCAGCTTTTACTCTTGTTGTTTGACTAATTGCATTAGTGAAGATAAAGTAGTGTATGCAACTGCATATAACACGGGTATTAAAACACTCGTTACTATTATGAAACTCGCTGCGCTCGTTTCATAAACTCACACTCGTGTTTTAATACCCTTCATTATATGACAGTTGCATAAACTACTATTATAATTCTTACCTTTTAATGCTCTTGATGTGTCTCCCTGCATTAGTTCTGTAAAAAAGACAAATATTTAATTAATAATTGATAGTACTTGTACGTAATACGCTTTTTAACCACAAATCAGCGAATCTGTGCCATAAGAGCCAAGGTTGATACAGGTAGTTGCTCTACCAGCCTGGCCACCAAAAAGGAGACCCTGAAGATACGCTTAAGACATACCACGATCGAACAACGAACCCATAGACCCCTTTCACGAACACGGTTGCATGAAGCTGAGATTATCTATACATTATCATCTATATATAAATAATACGTGAAGCAAAAACTTTGTACCCCTTTTTACGAAAATTGCGCGGACGGAGGAGTGTGAAATTTCGCACACTTATAGTTTATATAGCGAAGGAGTGCAGAATGCTTATATTTTTTTTAATTTATGCTTAAAAATACATTAATTTAAATAGACATTGTTTCATACGTTTTTAAAAGATTTCAAAAATGGAAGAGGAGCGGCCGAAATCTGTCAATGCCAATCCAACATCTTATTCTATCTTTTTTAAATTTTTCGTTGCTTAGGATACAATCCGTGCAGCCTTAATAAAATATTGTTTAGTAAACAGCTTTTTATAAAAATTACGGTCGAATTTCGACCACTGGGTGATCACTAGTATACATAAAAGAGTTAATTAACTTTTTATTTGCGGTGACA
Source organism: Eudonia lacustrata (assembly GCA_947562085.1). Lineage (NCBI taxonomy): Eukaryota > Metazoa > Arthropoda > Insecta > Lepidoptera > Crambidae > Eudonia > Eudonia lacustrata. The sequence goes on from OX387329.1 coordinate 1,324,505, forward strand.
GAAGGATAGTTTAAATGTTGGACCTAGGAATTCTCGTTTTCAATAACGTGAACTAATGGTGAGTATTCATACTACGCACCCTGATCAGCCTTGATCCACAAAGATATGAGACCTTAGAGAAGTGGCTGGTGTTAGTCCAATCCGAACCACATTAACACAATGAGTCGTTACCGTTTATAACTAGCCTTTCTGCTATAACGTTTCTTATCGGCAGGTGCGGCTCGAGCAAAAGTATGTAATTACTTAATGCATAGAAATTAAATAAATATTTAAGTAAGGACAGATGCGGACTTAGTGCTGCACCGCGCAATGTGAAAATCTGCGTGGGCTACAAATAAACTACTAAAATAGTATTTTTATAAAAATTGCAATTATTTCTTTCAAAGTTCGATTCAAAATTCACAATTCAAAATCATTTATTCAGTTTAGCCTACAAATAGCTCTTAGGAACGTCATCATGAGCGGGAGATCTTGTACTAAGAAGAACCGGCAAGAAACTCAGCAAGTGTCCAGCTCTTTTCTCTTTTAACACAATGTATATTGTTTGGAATAAATGAATTGTATTGTATTGTATTTACAGCGTCATAAATATTGGAAAATGCCCTATCATAAAAGGACACTTTCCATTACAAATAAAAACACAAATTTATAGGACAATCACAACGTGTAAAACAAAAAAAGCAAAAAAATTATAAATAAAATATTTTAGTTTGCAAAAACATCATTTACCAGTTTAATTTTTTACAATGTCATACAGTACTAATAAAAGTCAAAAAGTCTTAGTCATATCATCAGTTCATTGTATGTCCCCACCGCTGGAAAAGGCTCGTCCTTTTCTATGGCCAGCCATATATAGGGAGAACGGGCCATAAACCATCACGCAGATCCAGTGCGGATTGGTGGCTGTTAACGACTGCTAATGCAGCCAAGACCAAAGGCTTTACGTGCCTTCCGAAGCACGGAGGAACTCGACATGATAACGTGTGTGGTCACACATTCGATGACCGGCCGGAAATATTGTCTTTATTGGTATTTAATTCTTTAATATGTGTTTAGTAACTAAACTCATTCTATCGGCTGAACTAATTTTGATGAAATGTTTTGTGTGTGTTCGAGTGGATCTCTGGATGGTTTAGATTTACAATTGAACCAGGTAGGTGGCGCTACAATATAGGATATATTTTTTACTCAAGCGGACCAAGTCGCGAGCGGGCTGCTGTTTACAAATAAATCTCTAATCCAACCTTTAATTGATCGAAGAATCCAACGCTACATGCAGACATTTGTTTGTGGCCACTGTTCAATTATGTTATCTATGCAATGATCGATCGATCAATCGATATTTTGAATTTTTGAATTATATAAATAGCAAATTAGCTTAATATTATTAATAACCAGTACTATTGTTATTATTTTTATTTTTTTGAATATATTAATATGGACATTTATTCAGATTCAGATTTTAAATTTATTTTAATTGGAAATAATGTGCTTTTTTTTAATGTTATAATTTAATTTAATTATTTAATGTATTTCTAATGTAGTTAGTATAATGTATTTCGTATGCCGTAAGGTGTATCATGGAGGCACTATCTAATTAAAGCATACAACAACCTGTATTATTACCTGTGATAACGAAAGAATAAATGACTTGATTTGATTTGATGATTGTCGTTGACTATTGTAATACATATGTAAAGACGTATTTTATATTCCATTAACTCGTATAAAGCTTTAATGGAAACAATAAATTACAGTGTCCCTTCCTTTTCTCGTAGACATTTTAATATACAATTACCCGGTTTAATTATTTTTATTATATGCAGTGAGTAACGTCCTCAGCTACGTACAGTCGAATCCAATAATATCTTAACAGTAATCCTATCGCTCTGTTCTATTATGAATAAAATGAATAAATCTAAAAAAAGATTCCTTTTTTATTCCACAATGGGGAAGCATTTATCCATAAAAGGTAATAAGGGTAAGAAAGGTAAGATCAAAGGTGGAAGCGCACTTCACCTAGAATCTTCTTATATTGGCGACTTCCCGTCTGGTAAAATTCCAATTTGGTAAACTGTCCCTATTAAAATTAGAAGTAAAATAATTGTCTACTAAACTAACTTTAGAGACTATTAAAAAAGAGAAGTATATGAAAATGTAATAAAACGGGAAGTTTAAAAACGGGAAGTAGCCCTTATTCCTAAAGGGTCTTTCAACAAGGACGGGTCGATGTTAAAATTGAATAAAACTAGATGTGTGTGAGATATTAACGAAAAAATTTTTTTATTTGAAAGGCCGTTAATTCCATTATGAATGCAATAAAACATCGTTCAAATGTCCTTCGAATGGTGGCACGAATCCGAGAGGTCCAACTTTCAATGACTCTGCTGCATTGATCCGGCTGAATCTGAGCGATGGCCTGCGTTATGTTGGCTTTCAGGGCAACGGTCGATTGTGGGTTATTGGCATAGACCTGTGACTTCAGAAAACCTCACAAGAAACACGTAACCTCAGCGAGAGATAACCCTACCCTCTAACCGTTCACGCAGAATGTCCATTGTGTCGTTTGCTGTGTGGCACGTAGCGCCGTCTTGCTGGAACCACATGTCATCCACGTCCATATTGTTCAATTCAAGCCAAAAGAAATTGTTAATCATTGATTTGTAGCGCTCGCCGTTGATGGTGATGGCCTCGCTAACGTCGTTTTCGAAGAAGTACGGACCAATGACGCCGCCAGACCAAAATCCGCACCAAACAGTAACTTTTTGTGGATGCATTTCCACCTGGTGAACCTCATGTGGGTTGTGGTCATCTCACAAACGACAATTTGGTTATTAACAAAACCATTCATCCAAAAATGTGCCTCGTCGCTAAAGATTATTTTTCAGCCAAAATCGGGGTCCTCTACCAAACGTTCCGAAGCCCATTCAGCGAACATACGGCGTTGTCTATGGTCATTAACTTTGAGCTCTTGGGTCAGTTGGATCTTGTACGGATGCAGGCCCAAATCCCGACGCAAAATTCTCCAAGTTGAAGTCTGCGAAAGGCCGAGTTCTTGTGCACAGCGAGAAATCGACTGCCTCGGAGTCTCCTGAACACTCTCACGTACAGCGGCGATGTTCTCGGCCGATCTGGCGTTCCTTTGACGTAAAGGTTTTGGTTGGTTGTTTACCGAACCGGTCGTCTCAAATTTGGTCACCAATCGTTGGAGAGTAGACTTTGAAGGTCCACCGCGTCTGCCGTAAAATGGGCGCAATGCGCGCAACGATTGCACTAACGAACACTCATTTTGATAATAAAGTTTTATCATTTGCACATGCTGCTGAACCGTATAACTTTGCCATGGTGATTTGGCATCAGTGACTGAATAAGAAACAATAGATTTGACAGATGCCGCCAAAACAAAATGGCCGCCACAGATTATTAACATTGACCCGCTCTATTTGAAAGACCCTTTACTATAAGCACAAAACAACTAACATGGCGATAGACTTAGATAAGATGCTGTCAAATAACCAGGCGTACAGTCACGAGTAAAACATGTAAACATAATAAACAAAATAACTCTTAATACAATGGAATAAGAGACAAAATGTTTACATGTCAGTGCTCGTGACTGTATACCTACCCACAAACCGGAATACCTATAAGAATCAAACCCGAGATCTAACCACCAAACTACAGAGATAGGACATAATGAACTGCGCTTTAGGTCCATCAAGTCTTGACAAGCATGATTGTCGGTGAATAATGCATGGCCGGGCGCCGGGTGGCCGGGTGGTGGCTGGTGCAGCGATGGGATGCAGGCGGGCTGGGGCGCGCCCGAAATACACGTCGCCATATGGACGGGCGCGGTGGCGTAACCGAACACCGGGCAGGGCTGCCAACACGCTTAGAGGATACTAGTTCAAATTGTTTTTAAAGGAACAATAAATATAGACAAAATATAAATTATAATTTAATATTTTTTGTTTTTTTTTACCTTTTTATGCACCATATTTTCATCCTACTGCTGGCTGGACAAAGGCCTTCTACTTCTTTCGATCCTCAGTGCTTCCCTACAAAATGCCTTCGTGACGTAAATTGCACATAAGCAAAAAAAATTTTAAAAATTTTGAAAATATTATTCAAATATATTTAAAAACACAAAACCAATTTTGTATAATGTAGGTATATGTGTATGTTTTTTAATGCATTTAACGTTTGCTTTATCAATCAAACTGGCAATGGACCAGCGTTCCGCCTCGAAGCCGTAATAAAAACAGCGTCACATAAACTCGGTGTCCTGAACAGGGTGCGGCGAATCTTCACGCCGGATCAGTTGTGCCTTTTGTACAAGACACAGGCGATCTTGCTTGAAGTATTGCTCGCACCTTTGGGACGGTTCCGCAAAGTACCTTCTCGATGCCTTGGCCAGATTGCAGCGGTGCGCTATACGCATTATCGGCAATGCAAAGGTCACTAATGCTCTCGATCCCCTGCAATTGCGTAGAAATATAGCGTCAATCAGCGTCTTCTACCGCTTATACCACGGCGAGTGCTCTGAAGAACTCTTTGATCTTGTCCCACCTTCTCCCTTCCTTCCATAGGAGTACGCGTGCTGCTCTCCGGAGTCACCGCTGTACTGTCTCGAACATTGCATCGCGCACAATGAAATTTGGTAACTCGTTTCTTTGTCGCACTTCCAAAAGATGGAATAGTCTACCAGCACACGTTTTTCCTCCTTCCTATGACATGGGGTCCTTCAAACGAGGCGTGAAGAGGCACCTTGTGGGCCGGCAGGGTGAGGGTGACTGATGCTGCGTTGTTTTCACGTTGCACCAGTTGCCCTTGCGTCTGGACTCCATTTCCACTTAACATCAGGTGGAGTGGAGTCATTTGCCGAGCTATAAATAAAAAAAATTAAAAAAATTCATATGTCCTTATCTAAAAGCTTGACCCTTTTCAGTGGAATGTTTGTAGAATGATGACGTTAGTTTTCAAAAGACACGCGTGGGCTAGAGTCAGAAAATCATCAATTCTATCACACGGCTCGTTGATATCAGAGTGCCTAGTGTGAGTTTTGTGAGTTATTCGTCAACTCGCACACTTTAAACTCGCACAGATGTGCGAGATGGCACCTTTTGATTTTATCTATTATTTTTGTCGTCAACTCGCACATACGTACCAAGTACATTACTATCCATATTTATTCGATCACGTTTACGAAAACGAAAATTTGTATGGCAAAATGTTAACTCTTTTCGTCGCCAGGAGGCGCTGCTTCAATGCCATACTAATGTTCGTTTTCGATAATGTGATCGAATGTCAAACGAAACTCACACACTAGATCTATTATGCTTCTAAGCTTTTCCCTCGAGGTGCCAGCCCTACTAACTTACCACATAAGGCGCCGGAATGAGTGCACGTCTCAAATATGAGCTGACTGTGAATTTTTACTACTGCATACGGTTTATGCAGGCTTTATAGGTCAAACATCCCATGCCAGATGCGGCTATTCCACAACGTAAACATTTATATATATTCCCATTTATAGCAACAACATATTTTTACAAGTCGGCATCGAAATGAACGAACTTTAGTCTTTTTTCTCTTGAATCATAAAGTTTCGGCAGACATGTTTGACAATCACTGACATTACTTTTTAAATACTGTTGTTTTGGTCTTAAAATGCTTGTACATGTTTCTGACCACCAATAAGGTGTTTCGATGTTTTCTATGCTGACTGTATTAGAAGTCAGTATGTATTAGTCAGTTAGAACTGTATTAAAATCAGTCAGGTTTGAAAATATCACGATAATGACCCAGCTTGAACTATTGAATTATCAATAGTCTAATCTTATTAGTTAAATCTTGTATTTTTATAACAAATGAAGGAATGCATAATAATTGGGGCGATTTTTTTTTAGAAAAATGTCTATTAGAAAAAATAGGGGTTAGAAACTGATTTTTGACATAAACAACAATTGAACGCAGACCCTGTACTTGATGATTCCAGTAACATTTCCTAACACTCTGTATTATTTCTCGGCCAAGAAAACGGGTAGTCTCATCATAACAACAAGCGTTGTAAGCATTGCTGTTGTGTAACAGAGAAGTTATAGCGAACTCCTCAATGGTTGAGGATTCCCAGTGAAGTGCCTTTCCACCTTCAGCATTATCGATAACCTTCACGTGAGATAAAGGTCCCAAGTCAAAATAAAATAAAATGTATCTAGAAATGTAATATATAATATGATGGAAAGTGTCCTTTTATGATGGGGCACTTTCCAATATTTTTGACGCTGTAAGGGAGAAAAGAGCTGGACACTTGCTGAGTTTCTTGCCGGTTTTTCTCAGTAGAAGATCTCTCTCTCTCTCTCTCTCTCAGAGTAGACTTACGAACCGATGGCATAATAACATTCATAAGAGCTATTTGTAGCCTAAACTGAATAAATGATTTTGAATTCTGAATATTTAGAAAAGATTATAAATAATTTTAGAACAAATTATTAGACAAGGCTCTTGGTACTATTATTAAGTATAAACGCACAGACATCTAAACTAACAGAGACTTTTGCAACCAAGTCTGGTCGGCACATTAAACAGTTTATAAAACAATCTAACTTTGCATTTATCGCTATGGATGAAGGTCTACAGTCTTTTGACGCTGACGCAAGGATATCTGGAAGGGTTAACGATTGTTTAACACATGTAGCAGAAAGGAAACTCAATAAGATTGAACTGAGCGCTTCAAAGTGATACAGTTTAGGACGCCAACATAATAAATCACATCTCCTCAACATGTGACAAGACTGAAAAAAAGATGGATTCCGATAGATAGGTATTATGTATAGTATAGTATACAGTATACATATATCATAGTTACATATCATAATAAATAGAACGTAATTTCTTAGAAATAAAAGTTTTTTATCTGTAACATGCATAACATAACAACAACACGCTATGCGAAAATTACCCGGAACGTTATAATACGGTTACGTATGAGTATTTAACATAATGCGTAGTATTTTTTTTTTTTTTTAAATAATCTTCCTCCAACATGATCGGAGACTTTATTTGCAATATTCTTTCATACCAGTTCTAACTTTTATGCCTCTCGTACTTTCATTCCGCATACTACACTTTCATACATCATCTTTCATTCCATCTCAGGGGCTTATTACAAGACAGTTTTCTTAATGTCTATCCTAAAATTATTTTACATTTTCCCGTTTGGGCAACTTAACTTTAGTAACGTGTTTCTTATTCTACTTTATATCTATTTAATTAGTACATGGAATCTTATAATTAATTTAATACTATAACTTTAGCTTAAAATTGACATTTTGTACACGCAGGTACAGATGTCATTTCTTATTTTGTAATCTATTTTTATACATTGTTTTCTAAGTTTTATTTCTTTTCCTTACTGTTTCTATGATTTTCACACAGTACTTTAGAAAACTATCCCTATTTTTGCCGGCTATAAGAGCCGCAAAATTGGCCGGTTCAACTTTTACACCTGTTTGAATTTCTATGTTCAGCCTCTCCAGAGCGTGTATAGTGCACTCGGAGAGGATGTGTGTTACAGTTTCATGAGTGTCAGGGTCACAGGCACAAGACGGGCTATCCTTACACTTGAACCTGTTCAAGTATGCGGACATCCCGCCATGGCCCGTGATGCGTAGTAATTAGACTATATCGATGGCTTAGTTCACAATTGCACTAACTACAAATTTTTAAATTTTCGCTTTTTAAGTGCCAAATACACTAAATATCATGCTCTTTCGGTTGCGCGTATTGAAATACCGCTAGTCCATCTCTTTCTATGATAAACATAGGGTCACAGTTGTGATAAAAAAGTTTGATGAATGTCAATAAGTACTAATGACCTTTAGATTTGTAAATTGACAAATTGACAAATCTGTAGTTAGTGCAATTGTGAACTAAGCCATCGATATATAATACTACATTACACTAGGCAAAGGTTTTATCATTGAAATCATGTCATCACTGCGATTTATGGCTATTGGCTGGCTTCATCACAATCACACCGCTTGCCAAAACCGAGTTGATGATCACAAACCACAAACTCGGGCTTTGCATCGAAAAATATAAATCGCACTCAGCGCAGCAGTGTTTAGTTTAGACCCAGAGGGCCCGGGTTCGATTCCCAGCGGGGGGTACATGTTTGTGTACTCGGTTTGGTTGGTAGGGCTTGTTAGTCCGCCTGGCTAGCTACCACCATTTTTTTAAATATGTTGCCATAACATCAATGTTTGTAGCATTGTCTCGCCTGCACTACACCACTACCGTGAAGGAGATCGCAGATTACATACAAACGAAAACCAACTTCCTTTTGAGGGTGGAGCCGCTGGAGTCGCGCCACAACACTAGCTTCAAAGCATTTGTGGTGCGAGTCGCATCAACTAAGCTGGACGCCTTCATGAGAGAAGACTTCTGGCCGAAGGGAGTGATGTTCATACGTTTTCGTGGAAGACTACCTTTGAGCGCCACCGATGCGACACCGAAAGTGTCGAAATAATTACTAACATAGATTAAGTTTTATATTAATAACAAAAATTGTATATTGTTATGTATATGTTAGTTTATCTATGGGCCTGTTATTTTGTAACTTTAAATTGTTGCCTGAAAATAAATGAATTTATTATTTATTATTATTATTGTTGTGTTCCAGCAGCTAGAGATAAGATAGTCAGTGCCTCACTAGTTGAGGATCCCGGGTGAAGTGCGCTTCCATCATTGGCCTTATCATCACTTTACATCAGGTGAGATCAAGGCATTGTGCTTACCCGTAAAATATAAAATATAAAAAAAATATTGTTACTTACTCAATATGGACTACGGTCTGAAATAAACTATTTGAAGTGAATTGAATTGATCGAAATGAAAGGGGGCTAAAATATCTAAAGTTGCCGACAAGACATAAACTTGTATTATTATGTGTCTGTGGCATAACTAAGAGTGGTTTAAACAACCGAAATGCTGTTAATTTATTTTTTATCGAGTCCCGAATCCAGGAAATAGTTTTACTTCTTAGTACTTTGTACTAACATTAAATTACTCGTATCGCTGTATTTTATGCAATTCCAACGTCCGTATATGTATTAAAAAAAATTATTTTGAATTGATATAAATCGTAAGTCTAGTCCCAACTAATTATTCAGGATATTCGCTTTGCTACTTGGCCACCGAGGCATCGCATGTAAGTACGTAATATTCTTACCTATAAGTCTACTCCATCTATGGATAACCATACTATAAAGTACAGTTTAATAACACTGATTACAAAAAAAATAACTTATCAAAACAGACAATCAGCGCTTCATATGTTTCCACCTAGCGATGGTACAATAGGTTAAGCTTGATATTTCCAATCCTTAGGACGGTCCGCGATGCTGCAAGCTATGTTGTATCACTGGTCATTAAACAACCCGTATAATCCCAAAAACACATCAACCGCATAGTATGCTAAACAAAAATACTGCTTAAACGTTACAAAAACAAATCGGGAATTGGATTTAGATGCCAATAAAACCCGAGACCATGTTGGTAAGCTGCAGCCGACGTACGTTAACATAAACTTATCGCAGTTTACAGAACACCCCCTGTTTACATGCACTGAGCCAATGGTGTGACATTGTAAATATAAGTTCAGAAACTCATTTAAGGAATATCTGGTGTTAGGTCTCGATAGCCATGATTAATAAAATCGGCGTTTGTTTTAGTTAATTTACAAGTAGTCAACTTGTAAATTAACTAAAAAAATATGCAACTATTTTCTGTATATATTTTAAAACTGTCTGAAATGTATTTTTGTCAATTTTGATTTATTTTGCTTGATAGAAAGAAATTAGTCAACTTTATGTCTATCCGTTTTTAGTTGTTAAGTTTTCTAGATTTATGCTTGATGGACACACAGGACAGGGATAACGTTACCAAATTGACACTATAAGTTTCGTTAGTAACGTTATTTCTTTAAAGTTCAGTTGATAGTAGTAATGCAGGTAACGTTACTTTTTCGTTGGGTACAATCCGCATAAGAGAGCGTTTATTAATTTATCGGTATTTATGCCATACAGATAACGATACTAATCATAACGTTACATTTTGCTATTAATGTTATCTTTTACGTTACCTAATTTTTTGAACGTTATTTACTGCCGTACTCAGAGACGTCAATTAATTTTAATGACAATTAAATGTCTTTCCCTCTCTATTTAGCACTATACATAAGAAAGTGACAGCAAGAGATTTAATTGTCATTAAAACTTAATTGACGTCTCTGAGTACGGCAGTAAGAGCCGGTGTTACTCAGTCGAAACGTCGGGTATAAACTAAAGGCATGTTGTCCGCCTGGCTAGCTGCCACCGTCTTATATAGATATGTCGCCATAACATCAATGTTTGTAGCATTGTTGTGTTCCGGCAGCTAGAGATAAGATAGCCAGTGCCTCACTAGTTGAGGATTCCAGGTGAAGTGCGCTTCCACCTTCGCCTTATCATCGCTTAACATCAGGTGACATGATGGCTAAGTGCTCACCCGTAAAAGTTTGTTGAATATAATGAACTCTTGAAAAATATATTCAAGTAGGGGTACTGCCGAAGCTTATTTACTCACTTCCTGCATACAGCTACGGCGATTCATTAAATAAAGACGCACCGCGCCGTCGCCGTCGTCGTCGGGACGCCCGCATGCACGCTAACAGAACTAGTGATGTAGTCCCGCAAAAACGTCGACAATTTGAAAAAATATATGCGGTGAAGTGTATTTAACTTACAGAGGCATAAATTTCCGTTTCGAATTTTACAGTTGGTTATTTCCAATATATGTGTTTTATCAATGTTTAAGGTTTAATAATGTTTAAGGCAAAATCGACATGTACCAGTTCCATTATCTTCACTAATAAATTGCGAAAGATTGTGAGCTCGAGTTCCAACTGAAGTTAATTGTATATAGAGCTTTATAAATTCAATATAAAAATATTTAAGAAAATTGGAAATTAGGAACTTATAAAGAGCCTGTATTTGTTTTACCACTTTGCGCATGTAAAACCACGTGTGTTGGTAGAAGCTTTATTGATAAAGCATCGATAACGGAGCACTGTGGAATGTAAACAGTTTATATTGATTGACGCGATAAGCCCGCGGATACAGTGACCGATTAAACGCGCTCCAGTTTGGTCGGGCTTGTTTATTACTATGGCATCATCATCAAATTATAAGGCGTCTATAAATACCCCCATTAGATCATCCCACACAGTGTGAGATGACCTTTTGTATGCAAAGAGACTGCAAACGAGCAGGCGAGCCACGACCTGATGGGAAGTGGTCATCGCTTCCCTTTGACATCTGCAACATCCGTGGAGCTGCCTATGCGTTATCGACTTTAAGAGGCATTGTCAAAGTCAATTTGGATTTAGGTATTGTATGGCACGTTTTAATACTTACTACTTTCTTTATTATAGTATTTATGATAATATTGCTTACCATTGACATCGACTAATAACATATTGATAAGCTAGAGGAACTCAATGGCTAAAACCCAACCATTACATCAGATTTGATAAACCTCAAATACTCGCTAGAGAACAACGATTCATCCCAAGAATGATACGCGAGGCTATTGAAATTAAAAAACATCCTAATTTCAATAGATGGAATCTACCACCAGCCTGGGATCCCATCATACAAAATATTAAATCACAGTCCCAACACCATACTGCCAGACCAAAAGATACTGTAAGCTCTTTCTGCGTTTAACGGAACGAACCCGATTAAATTTAAATAAGGGTATACAAGCAACTAACTAATTATGAGACGACCAACACCTCAGAATCCCTGTGACCACGAACCCTGCAAAGGGTTCAAAACGTCAGGATATACATAAATTAAAAGTAATGTATAAAATAAACGTGAGTAGATTCGTAAAAATTGTTTCATTTGAATTATTTTTTATTATTCGGATACCCGGTAATGCGAACGTTCAATCAAAACCCGATCGCCAATTTCAGCCATTGAGTTCCTCTAGCTTATCAATATATTATTAGTCGATGCCAATGGTAAGCAATATTATCATAAATACTATAATGAAGAAAGTAGTAAGTAAAATGATATGCAAAGTACAGTAACATTTTTTGCATAATCATTTTGTCGTCATATGAAAAGATTAGACAAGGTGTATATATTATAACAGTAATGAATTACTGAATACAAGCGCATTTTAATGTAACTCATTTGACAGTCAAATGATTGAGGAGCGTTGAGTGCAGTGAAGAAATGTCTCCTTGAAGACAGGTTACGAGAAATGCTGCAGTGTCAGGTGGACACATTAGGAAGTGTTGCCAGAACTTGGCCAGCCAGTTGCCAGCTCATTCCACTAAAATTGTTACAAATAATCGAAATATTTAACAAAATTCTTGCTTTGTGAATATTGTTTAATTATATCATCCTAAAAACGTACATACTTAAAACTACAAAATAGGAACAAAAAATTATACGTTAGTTCCCCCTAGCCTTACTGAACTCTTCCGGACTTGATGCATATAGCTTGGGAGGTCGGGAAGAGAGTCCCATAAAAACATCTACGTCTCCACGGCTGCAACGGTATGCGATAGGCATTAACTGGAGTTTTTAAAAAAGTACTAGATAATTAATATAGCGTCAGTGTTAGGAGTACACAAGCTTTTATTTTTTTCAGCACACAAGGTGCCTCTCAAGGCCCCTTTGAAGGACCCCATATCATAGAAAAGAGGGAAAGCGTGTGCTGGTAGACTTTTCTATCGTTTGGAAGTGCGACAAAGAAACGAATATTGGTTACACCTACGTTAATGTGAAAGCACCAATAGGTTGTGTAAATCATTTATATCTAAAAGGTACTTATCAACTTTTTTATACTTAGAAAAACATTTTAAATCCTAGCAACACCGCTAATGAGCCAAACACCTCGTCAAAATGAGGTTGTGCGGCGTGGGCGCCTTCATCGCACCAATATTAGCCCGCCGGCTGGTCTAACTGGATCGCCAGATAACAATGCGCTATCTGTGGACCTTGACAGCTGTTGCCTCGCCGTGGGCTTGCGCCTAAAACCGCCCACAGCTGAAGACAGGTCCACTTGTCCCTTAATCCTGAGTTATTTAATAAATGCGCAGGTATCTCTCCTTCCTTCACATTATATAGCAGTAGATCGACCCGACAGCTTTTATTTTAACCAAATACAAAACCGGTCGTTGTGGAGATCCTTGAGGAAGGCCTTTGTCCAGCAGTGGACGTCTTTTGGCTGAAATGATTGATTCATTGATTGAAATACAATATTCCTATAGCAACAATACTGGGATGAGATTTATATATTGCCGCAGGAAACTCTATCGCATAAAACGCCCAACGGTGATCTAAATAAAAATGGTTCAAAATCAAAAGTACACTTTATATTTTATACTATTGTAATTCGATTTTCATACTTCTAATTACCACCATCGGACGTCTAAGTCCCACTATCTAAAATTACCACCATTCCCACCAATGAGAATAGGGTATGTGCACCGAGATTTTAAACTGAATAGCTTCTTTGGAATGGCTCACAGAATCTTTAATAAAATTCCTGTCGTTCTCAAGACTTTGCCACTAAAGATCTGTTAAAAACGTCTGGTAGCATTACAAATGATATTACACAGTGCAGGAATTATTAACTGACAAATCTTTGGAACAGTTTGGACATGTTCTTAGCACAGAGCAAAGAAATTATTGTAAGGGGTTAGAGGTGATATTTATTGCTTTAGATTTAACGTTCACTTTAGAAAATCAGTATAATTCACAAACAACTATTTCAGTTTTTTACACTAATGCGACCTTCAGCAGCTCATAGGATTTACTATAAAAACGTTACGGTATGTCACCACCAATTAGCTACTGTAATCAACACCACGCTTCAATAAATCATATATTTCTAAAATCCTGGTACTTCTAATCGAAAATCTTGAATCCAAAGACATAAAGACTATATTCGCGCAACAGTGCCAGTGTTGAAACCCTGATCATAATTATGTCCAAAATCATAATGCAACATAGTATCGAGGTACGTGTCAATCAAACGCATTGAATAGAATTAAAAATGATTAAGTCATTAATCGAGTTTGCTTCCTAAATGCCACAGGGTAATGCGGTTGTGTTTCCGGATCCGGTGATAAACAAGCCAAACAAGATATGATAAGCGTCCTTCGTAATATAAAACATGATGCAAATGGTATTTAGTTTGTTACAGGAATTTTGTTTCAATTAAGTGGTCAAATGGGTCTAAAATAGAATAGCCCGGTTAGCTTTTTCTCGTTTGTTATCACGAGAATGATAGTTAGTCGACAAAACCCATCAACACAACCCAATCTTTCCATGTGCTATTCTCTATTCATGAGGCAAGGTCTAAACCCTGCGGGGGGATGTTTCAATACTGATAAATCATTATCAGTATTGGAACATCCCCTCCGCAGACGGTAGTTGTGACGCAAAAAATGTAAAAAAGAATTTGGCATAATATACGAGTATAGCAATAAGTATAATTATCTGATGATCTATCCTAAAAGCACAGGTACAACGCAGCGAATGCAGTGCATGCTGTGCACGGCTCGTTTTAACGTTTCCATACAAACGAGTCACAACTAAAGCTACGCGCAGCTACATTGGTTTCCATGGAAACATCGCAAGCATACACTCAGTAGATTCGCACCTTAAATAAAAGTTGGCTGGACAAAACAATGCCACTAACATTCTTAAATATTATTATGACAATACATTATTATCGATATGTTTTTACTCGACACGAGGACATCCCTAAAGATAATAAAGCGCGGCGTTAATGAACTTGTGTTGTTTGGAAATAGAACGATGCGCCGCGCTGCATCTCTGCTCCCACTCTCCCCTTCTATCACCATCTGTCGGTAATGTAATACACATATTACCGAAATGTGTGATCACATGCGTTCAAAATAAAGTCTATTAGGTAAGACTATAGGATTTTGGAACTGTTTAACCTATAAGATTATTTATTAGTGATTTCCATTTGAATTTGTGGAAAAAGATAAAAAAGATAATTATTTTTTAACGCCGTAAATGGCTAAGCGCTCAGCCCGGTTACCTGACGCCCTGGGTTTGATTCCCAGGTCGGGCAAAAGGCAAAGCGTGTCTTGAATTATCCGATGCGATGTTGTAGCTATGTAGATATTGTAGCGATGATTTGATTTCTTTATTGTATTACATACTAGCTGACCCGGCGGACTTCGTACCGCTTTGACAAGAGTTAGTATGGCAAAATTTTAACTCTTCTCGTATGCCGCCATGCCGCTTCAATGCCATACTATTTGCGTTTTCGTAAACGTAATCGAGTAAATATGGATAGTAAACCGATCTCACTCTAGGCACCCTGAGTGTTATGTGACGTGACACACAGCACGTAGCCCTCGGCCCGATAAGGAAACATAAAAAAAATATTTTATAACCTGCGTTAATGTAGTAACATCGATCGCAATGATAACAGCTTATTAGGATGTTGATAACAGCTTTGAGTAATTACTATGATATTTATATTATGATGGTGATAGCAGGTGTCACTAGAGAAAGGTACAAAGTGCTCCAAGTACATATGTACAGATTTTATGTTAGACGCGTTTTAAGATCCCAAGTACCTACATCAGGCTATCAAAAACTATCAATAGTAAAGTTAAACCATAAGTTCAACCATATGCTATAGATATAAAATCCAAATTCTGTTGTATAGTGTGACGTGCAATCGTGTGTACACCAGGGTGCCTGATAATGATAAGAGTTTGTTTTGTAAAGTTTTAAGTCTCCACATTTTCCACCAGGAAGCGCTGATTGAATGCCACACCAATTTTCGTTTTTGTGAATCCAATGACGAATGAAACTCGCACTGAAATTCAAAATTCGAAATCATTTAAGTACTTTTCAGTTTAGGCTACAAATTAGCTCAAATCAATGTCACTATGCCATCGCAATGTACTAGGCACACTGATATCTTTTAATTTTATTGTTTTTTTTTTTTTTTTTTTTATACTTAGCTCGGCAAATGACTCCATCCCACCTGATGTTAAGTGGAAATGAAGTCCAGACGCGAAGACAACTGGTGCAGCGTGGAAACAAACGTAGCGTATTGGCGATCGTGAATTATGGAGTGTTCTTCTAGGTAGTGGACAAGTTGTTTATTTAAAATGCGCTCCATTACTTTGCACAAAACTGAAGTTACGGCTATGGGGCGGTAATTCGATGGATCTGACCGAATTGTATTGTATTGTTTGTTATCTTAGAAATATGTTTTTTAGGGTTCTGTACCTCAAAAGGAAAAAACGGAACTCTTATAGGATCACTGTGTTGTCCGTCTGTCTGTCGGTCAAGACCCTTTATCTCGGGAACACGTGGAGGTATCGAGTTGAAATTAACACCTTAAACTAAGGACTGCGGTCTCTGGAAGCTGTGAAAAAATCAAACTTCTAAGTTAACGATAATAAGGATACGGCCGTTTTTGTCGCAAATAACATCTTTCGACAGTCTCAAAAGGGAATCAAAATTCATAGGGTACTTGCCGTTGACCTAGAACTATAAAGTTTGGCAAGCAATATCGTCTTATACTACAAGTAGAGGGAAAAGTCAGATAACTATACATAGTTAATAAATCACAAAAAAAACAGGGTCTTTATGCAAGCAACGGGGGTCTAAATTTTGAAGTAAGTTAACCGTGTCATGTGGGGTATCGTATGAAAGGGCTTCATTTGCACAAGCTTCAACAGATTTTTAATTATTTTTATAATATGTTGTGATAACGATGTATGATGTTTTCGATTTATGACGAATAGTGAAAAAAGAAATAATACCTCTTCCCTTCCTCCTCCTACCTTATAACTTTGGTATGTATGTAGTACCTAACAGTCGGTAAAAGTCCGAGACTCGATTCCTGAACTAATAGGTATAATATGTACCCATAAATTTGTACGGAACCCTCGGTGGGCGAGTCCGACTCGCACTTGTCCGGTTTTTTAAAGATTTGGTTGCCGATGGTTTTACAGTAGGTACAATACTAGATTTCGAATTATGGGTTGGACTCACGACTATTTAAATATGCTTCTGGCACGCCAGCACTGGTTGGAAACAATGCAATGATACGAATAGCATTCATGTCTAGGAATTTCTAGAACTGTTATATACGTGTCGACTTTTGTCTGGTTTCTGTCCTGAATCTGATGATCTAGCTACCACCACCCTTTTACCTATTTCAACTAACCAGCTCGCCAAATAGGTACCTATTATTATTATGAATTTGACGACCTCCGTAGCCGACTGCCGAGTGGCTTGCACGCCGGACTTTGGGCGGCGCTAACTCTGAGGTCCCGGGTTCGATTCCCTGTCGAAAACGAACTTTTCGATATTGTGTCGGGTCTGGGTGGTTGTGGTACCGTCGGTGTTTCTGATTTCCATGAAACGAGTGCTTTAGCTACTTACCTTGGGATCAGAACAATGTATGTGATGTTGTCTAAATATTTATTTATATTTATATTTAATATATTGCTGTATTCCAGTTTGAAAGGTACTAGATCCAATAAAATGACTGGGCAATATGCATTAGAGCTGGATAAGAGTATCCGCGGATCTTGCACAGTGGCGTGTACTTGGAGAGATCTGTGTCCAGCAGTGGACTAGTACAGGCTGGTGATGATGATGATGATGACAGGCATTTGATCTAAAAAACTATTATTTTATTTATAAAAATAAAATTACAATACAAACTTACAGCTATAATACTCAAATACAGCAAACACGCTTATATGCTAGGATTAGGGCTGCCAACAGCTAAATTACGAACCCAGGACAAAAACTTCAAAAACCCAGGACATATGGGTAAAACAAAAAAAAACCCCCGGACTCCCTCGAAAAAAAATTACAATAAAATAAAAACTATATTTGTATATATTTATAGAAAATCAACTTAATCGACTGGGGTAGTGGGGGGGGGGTCATGTCACTTCCGTCACGAGACTCACGAGTGCACAGATATATTTGCCGCACCGAATTTTTAACTATGAATTGCTGTAATTTATTGCTAATCATTCCATATTTATTAAGCCATTTTCCATGCCATTAAGTAGGCTTAAGTTTAGGCATCCTAGCTAGGCTAGGGCTAAGTAGGCTTAAGTTTAGGCATCCTAGTTAGGGCTGCCATCCGTCCGGGTTTCCCCGGATGATTTGTCCTAGTTTGGAGTGCGCCGGGGAGCGTCCGGGCGGGGTTTCTAAAAAGCGTCCGGGTGACACCCGGGCACTATTATGTCAGGGGAAATCCGATTAACTGGACAGAATGGAATGATTAGCAATAAATTACAGCAATTCATAGTTAAAAATTCGGTGCGGCAAATATATCCGTGCACTCGTGAGTCTCGTGACGCTTTAGGGTCCGAAACAAGTGGTACTGTTGGTAGCCGTCCGAGAGATGTGGTGGCCGCTTTCACCAGGTGGTTCGTAAGCTTGTTTGTCGACTTCCATCTCAGCCAAAAGACGTCCACTGCTGGACAAAGGCCTCCCCCAAGGATATGAGGGGTATTTGCCGTAATCGCCACGCTTGGCAGGCGGGTTGGCGATCGCAGTAGGTTGAGGGTTACCTCAGAGCGATGCTGCTGCCCATCCTCTGGAATGGTCCCTTAGTCGGCTTTTACGACACCCACGGGAAGAGATGGGGTGGTGCAATTCTTTATCCCCGGCACCACACAGGGGACTTTTGTCGACTTAGTCACATAAAAAAATGTGTTGGTTTAGGTCGGGTGTCGGTCGGCCCACGTTTAGTGCTTGCATTGCATCTGGGTCTAGGTCGCCGGTCATAATAAAACTCGCCGAAATTGTGATTAATACATAAATCACAAACATACAATAATCATTTCATACGTGTTCAAAGCTCAATGTTTCCAAGACCAAACAGCAAGACGTCAAAAATTTGTTCCATTTAGTGTAAATAATGGCATATTCATCACAATAAAACTTCGATGCAAGAAGCTTTTATTAATAGTTTCCAAACTGGACTACGCAGCTTATACTTACCTACTTAGGTACTTAAAAGTTTACTGACATGAGTTAGTTGTGCGATCTCTAACGTAAACTCAAAATGCATTACCAATCATACGTAAAAATATAGTCGAAATATACCTAATTACTTACTGCTACAAATCAAAATCAAATCAAAAATCAAAATCGTTTATTTCGTAACAATAAAGTGATTAACAGGTAAGTAATAAATAAGGTTGGAACACCTAGCGAGCATTATAAAATACTCGTTACAGTTAGTCCCCGCTTTTTCACAAACATTGGCAAACATTTAGTAACGAAATATTATACAATGTTGAAAACAAAATTAATGTATTCGCCATAATTATATTAACGCTAATGATAAAATCGGAAAAGTAAAACTTGTTTCAAATTGAACTGATTGTCGACCACGATTTCTTTTCCGTAGCACGTTGTCCCCAAACCCCTCCTTAATTGTAACCAATGGCCGTCTCTAAACAATAACAGGGCAGTCAGTGGCATGTATTGTTATTGTCCCTAACTGCTCTAACTAGTTGCATCGGCGGGGCGTACTTACCCAGTTCAATAGCTACAAAGATGAATTAACTGCATCCGATAGGAATGGCTTGGTTGGTATCGACAAATTTTTATAAATACAAAATTTGGATTCGATTTTTTTATGCTCTGGAGGCAGATCACAGAGGCTCTGTTTGATGAATCCAATTTGATAGGACCGCATGTGTCATACCTTTGTTTCACAATAAAGAAATTTAAATTTGTATTTGGATGTTTTATTCAATATAGGCTAACATAAATGTGAGCTATTATATATGACACTAGCTGTGCTCGCGACTTCGTCCGCGTGGAATAGTGACTTTCGGCAGCATTTTTAATTTTTTAGGCTCTTTTCCCGTTTTTGCAACATTTTTCACTGATGCTTCGCTCCTATTGGTCGCAGCGTGATGTTATATAGCCTAAAGCCTTCCTCGATAAATGGACTATCCAACACAAAAATAATTATTCAATTCGAACCAGTAGTTCCTGAGATTAGCACGTTCAAACAAACAAACAAACAAACAAACAAACAAACAAACAAACTCTTCAGCTTTATAATATTAGTATAGATAGGCTAACATAAATGTGAGCTATAATATATGACATTACGTCACCGGTTCGTAAATCTACAGGCACAGAGAATAAATAACATGGCGGCGACCGCGTACCTACTGAAAAGAACCGGCAAAGGGCGTTTTGTTTGTCCCTTTCTTTTGCAGCGTCAAATATTGCCTCTTTGCTCACATATATACAACATATTCATTATATTGCATAATAATTTTGTATAATTTTATTTATAAAGGGGTTCTTGCCTTTATTTGTTTTTACTTAAAAACATTAAAATCTGCTTCTTTTTGTTAAAGTTACCTATCTTTTATGAGCTCTGGTACCCAACTTTATTCATTTTACTATTAAATCGATATCGATGTTTTTGTCCATTACATATTCACATCACTAACCAATCATGGGAGCAGCGGAAATGCATGTGAATGCATCAAGCGGCTTAACGAACTTGCGGAACGGATGGACGGACAAAATCATTCCTTTATACATCTCGGATATTCGATCACATACTTCCCCCACGACTATTTTCAGAGAAGGGTACTCGATTTTAAGTATCTTCGCAAATAAAAGTTTTATTTGTAACCTAGGTAGCAAGTGGAGAGAAAATATCTTAGTAAATGTTTGTAGCATTGTTGTGTTCCGGCAGCTAGAGATAAGATAGCCAGTGCCTCAGTAGTTGAGGAATCAGGGTGAAGTGCGTTTCCACCTTCAGCCTTATTATCATTTAACATCAAGTGTGATGAAGGTTAAGTGCGTACTTACCCGTAAGATGTAAAAAAACCTACTGTCATTAAAAAAATAAAGATATCGCAACAATTGGTGGGTATACATACACATACACGCTTGCCAAATGCAAGTTGGTTTGGTGATCAGCTGCTACTACTAAAAGAAACAGGGTTTAATAAAAACTAAAGGAGTATTTGATAGAGCAATGTTTTTATTCTTTAAAGGAACTTTTTGGATAAGTAATTATTATTATTCATATCTATTGTTGTTTATTTTGCTATTTATTGTTTTTGTTATTTTCGCCTTTGTTAACTTAGTAATACTTTCCCTAGAATTAATACTTTTGTTGTATAAAAAATATATTTAAAAAACCCCAAATTGTTGCAATACCCTTACAGGGTCATGTTAAGGGACTATTTATAATATTGTAAGATCTGTACCATACCAACATGACGCAATAAATAATTGTGACTATGACTATGACTATTCATCGAAAATTCTGAAACACTGCTCTACACGGGGTACCTAAAGGTAATCTGGTTAAGCATTAAGCTGTTGAGTCATTTTTCACGTTTGTTTCACCCGAGTCAAAGGGTTCTAACACAATTAAAAAGACTCGCGACCCAACAATACTGCAATCAAAGACGAATAGGTACCTATAGCGGTGGTTCGCGGAGCAGACCGATCGAAACTCGGCGACGACTACGTATAGACGGAGAGACGACATAATTACTTACAACATTTTAGGGTTTGGAAAAGATTTTTGCTCGATAGCGCAATAGCTCGATAGCTCGATGTCGCAGTCAGTGGTTAACGCGCCCGGTCTGCGAGTGCTGAGGTTAAGCAATTTTCGCAAACCCCGGGTAGGGTATCATCGGACCAAAAATGTATCATCTCGAGCTCCTCCGTGCTTTCATGCTTTGGCAGGCACGTGTAGCCGTTGGTCCCGGCTGCATTAGCAATCTGCACTGGGCCCACGTGGTGGTTTAGGACCTGTTCTCCATGTGGTCTCCACATAGGCTCGTGCCTAGCAGTGGGGTTATAAAATGAGCTGGTGATGTGATGATAAAAAAGTGCGTTAAATGTTTTCTTTATTGCTCTTATTCTAATGGCCAAGCAACCCTACTGTTCAAAGCAAATCAAATTAAAATATTTATTCAGATTCAAATCAAAATAATAAACTAAACTCGAGTAAGTTTCTTACTTCTGTGTTCATATCTCGCCATCATCAATAGGTGTCCCACTGCTGGGCACAAGCCTTCCCACATGAACAATAACTTATGGGGAGATTGGGCCATAACCCACCCGTAGTTGCTGGATTTGCATTATCACAACTCGAATGATTTTTGATTGATATAGCAATGCATTCTTATTGCATGACTATATCAGTAATCATAAAAAAGCAGTTTAAATTTAATTAATTTAAGAGTATTATTATTATTATTATTTGGGTCAATAAACTATTTCTTGTTCAAAGGCCGTCCACGGAGTATATTAATCACTCACTCTAAAAAAAACATGATATTTTAATTTGAGTCGGTAATGTTTAAAAGCAGTTAAACTAGCATTGTATTGAAGTATAGATAAAGCTAAAACACAACATTTTTCTCTCGAAAATATTGGTTTTCCTGTGGACGAAACCATGCCTCCCATACAAACAGCTAGTGTCCCTTTTCCACGTGTTCAAAGTACAAATACATCCTAAATAAAAAAAATGTATGACAAAGTCTTAACTATTAATGGGAAAATGTTAAGAATATCACTGAGCAACTACTGCTTAAATCACTGCTAAGTATTCGTAACCACAATTTTGCAATAAAAAAAAAAGTCGGAAGTGATCCGTGTCCCCCAACAATGTCCACGTACGGCCGTCACCTAGCAAACCACCTTCTTGTTAGTAAAAATTGAATGAGCCAACGACATCTACATGCTCAGCCAATCAGAGAAGAGACTGAGTATCGTATGATCGAATCAAGGTCACTGTTTACCTCGATGCAACTCGGCCAGTTAGCCCGCGACCAGCACGTTAAGTGAATGTGTTAGAAATGTGTCTGCTGGGAAACCGCAACAAAGTCGTAAGTTTTTAAAATTTTAAGCTATTTTGTAACTTAATAGAAGCAAATCAGGTCTGAAATGCTAAAACAAAAGATTTTTGTCAAAATCCTCCTGTTTTTTATTAAATGTCTTTTGGATAACCAGTCCCTTGGGTTACTACAGTGGTGACTCAAGAGACTTTATTGGTTACCCAGAAGACAACTATCATAATTCTAATTAATATCTTTTTGTATATTATTTAAATTTCCAAAAGTGTGTTAATATATCATTGTAGGGGTATAAGACATAAATTAGAACGTAGTACAAAATAAAATAAGATTCCTCTGGCTATTGTATCTTTCTTCGCTTCTAACCACCACGCAACGGATTTTGATAGTGTTTTCAATAATAAAAAGAGATATAAACAAAAAATGTTTCTGTAAATAAATTGATAATAATAATTTTGATAATCTGGATCAGTATAATTATATATTAAGTGTGTAAAATTTCAGCTAGTTTCATTACCATAAACACACAAACTTACGTTTATATATTAGTAAGATATACGTATTTTTATTGTTCCAGAATAGCCTCTAAGCAACAAAGAAATACAAAGACGTTATAAAGAGAAGTTAAAGAAAGATCCCAACAAGTATGAAGAATATAAGAAAAAGAAAAGGCAAAACTGATGTTAAGTGGAAATGAAGTCCAGACGCGAAAATAGCTGGTGCAGCGTGAAAACAAACGTAGCATCAGTTAACCTCACTCTGCCGGCCCACAAGGTGCTTCTTCACGCCTCTTTTGAAGTACCCCATATCATAGGAAGGAGGGAAAACGTGTGCTGGCAGACTATTCTATCTTTTGGAGGTGCGCCAAAGAAACGAGTCACCAAATTTCATTGTGCGCGATGGAATATTTAAGAGAGTGAAGCGGTGATTCCGAAGAGCAGCACGTGTACTCCTATGAAGGAAAAGAGAAGGTGGGATGAGGTCAAAGAGCTCTTCAGAGCATTATGCCATGATATAAGCGGTAAAACACGCCGAGTGACGCAACATCTCTAAGCAATTGCAGAGATTCGAGAGTATTTGCGGCTCCTGCATTGCCGATAATGCGTTCAGCGCGACGCTGCAATCTGTCCAAGGCATTGAGAAGGTACTTTGCGGAACCGTCCTAGATGTGCGAGCAATGCTCCACGCAAGACCGTACCGTGTTTTGTACAAAAGGCACAACTGGTCAGGCGTAAAGAATCGCCGCATACTGTTCAGAATTCAGAGTTTTCGTGGGGCTGTTTTGATCACGGCTTCGATGTAGTCCCTCTGGTTCAGATCGCAGCGAATCGTCATACCGCGCATGTTGATACTGCTCTGCAGTCGCTCGATTCACTTCGGATTTGACCCGCCCTACCGCTGGGTGACCGTTCTATCCCCCATGCACCGTGCTATCATCTGCATAGCAATGAATATTTCCAAGTGGAAGCATATCCTTGATGTGCAGAAGGAACAGCGTGGGGGACAGAAAGGAGCCTTGAGGGACACCAGCGTTCACTGACATGAGCCGCGAAGCACATCCATCAGATAAAAGACGGATTATGCGCTCAAGCAGGAAACTAGCGACCCAGTTGCAGAACTGTGCAGGCAGACCGTATGCCGGGAGCTTGGAGAGAAGAGCTTTGTGCCAGACCCTGTAGCGTTATTTTAAATACAACCTAAAATAATCGCCATAAAAATAAAACTATGTAAGTAATAGAAAAGTAAAAGAATTAACTAAATAAATTAATAGTAATACTATAAACTAAACCTAAATACCTTAACCTAATTTCAAATAAAAATTATATACTGCTTAAATATCAAAACTTAATAAATGATGATTCGCTAGTTTATCGAACTACCACCGCGGTAGCAATCGACTTAACCGCATCCCTAAATAGGACGTCGCACGGGCAGCGGCCCCCACTACGGCCGAGCAGTAACACCAGGCTCGTTCAAGCCACGAAGCTGTGCATACATACGCCGCAATCGGCATATTTCATGATCTATCTGTCGCTCTGACGTCTACATTAATTTCTTTTTATGAACTTAGCAGCAATAGCAGTAGATTTTAAAGTCAGTGTGTTTCCCCCGCTTATTGGGTAAGTGTGAACAATAATAATAAATTAGTTTTAAGTATATAGATGAATTTGTGAGTGCAGGGTAGTTACCTATTGCATCAGCCGCTTAGCTTAGTGCTACCTATTATTAATACAATGGAAATTATTATGTCTTGCGATTTGGTGTGTAAAAGCATCGAATTTGATTGTCTTTTTGCTTAACGTTTAACGCTTTCTTGTTGGCTGTTAAAATCTTCTAACGGCAAGAATCACTAGACATTCGCCGCTTTGTAAATGTATTTAACCATCCCCTTATGTAATGGCACCTATGTATATATATACTTACCATAATATCATGGTATATATTTTTATTAATATTCAACTATGTCTACAACTGTTTAGTTTTACGGCCTAAACTCATTATCATCCTCCGTTTCGGTTTCCGTGTGCCGCCACAAACAAACAATAGATTATTGTGTAACTGTTACAACAAGGGTTGTTTGATGGCATACACGGGACCATATTTAAATATGTGTCTTAACCAGCACCGGTTATTTGCAGGGTCCACTGTACGGACTGCGCCTACTCAAGATCTATTGAGCCGCTATGAGACCGGGACTGTTCACCACCAGGGCAGTACCGTAGATAGAACATCTCGCAATCCAAAGATTACCCTGAGCTAGGCCAACCCATAGACCCATTAGTTAATTATATATTTTTTAATAAACCCATTGTAAATTGTACGCGTTGGTGTTTTTTTTTTAAAAAACCTGCAAGAAAATCACCGTTACAACCCGATCAAAAGCCTTGGCTATGTCAAGGCTACTTAACAGCCACCGACTCACCACGCTTGTCAATAGCTTCACCCCATAGATGTGCAACGTAGGTACCCTAGAAGATCACGCGAAATGCGCTCCATTACTTTGCACAAAACTGAAGTTACGGCTATGGGGCGATAACTCGATGGATCTGACCGATCTCCTTTTTTGGGGACCGGTTGCACATTAGCCTCTCTCCAAGATTCCGGCACAGAACCTGAAGTGAGCGAGAGACGATAAAGGCGCGTTAACACGGGGAACAACTTTTAGGAGTAGTTTTAGGAGTAGAGTTTATTAAAAGCATTACCTCAGACTGTTTTTTGTTAATTATTGTTCTTATTCTTAAATATTTTTTGATAAAAGCAATAAAAAATTATAAATAACTTTGTCTTTAATTTGTAATGTTCATTAATATGTTCCTACAACTTGCTTACACAGCTTTAACATGCTTCGATGAAATAATAATTAAATACCTACCTATATAATTGTCTCTTAAGTAACTTATTTAGTCTCTTGGGTCACTCAGTGTCCCTCTTTTTAAGAATATTAGATTTAAATTTTCTGAATACCAAATAAAGTTTTTAAATTAGTTTTTATAAATTAGTCACAAGTTGTGATGAAATATTCGAACGATGAACAACATATTTTAAACAAAAAAACGGAATCCAAATAACTGTAAAAATAAGAGGTTTTTTATTTCCTGGTTAGCCAAGAGACAGTGTATTGGTTATTTCTACATAAACTATTAGTAATTTAAAATATTTTTTATTGTTTTAGAGTAGTTTTGAAGTATATTGAATTGATGGTTAGAAATCCAGTCAAATTAAATTAGGATATTATTATTTTATTACTGGTTACCCAGGGGACGCAAATCGAGGGTGAACTTTAAGTTTCATGCCAAAATCGTTATTTTCTTTATACTTACGACGCGTTCAATCACAAAATACAAATATTGAATAAGTATTCTAACTACATAATATTCATATATATTTACTAAAACTCCACAATTTTTTTTAAACCCTACTTGACCAAATCGTGACAAGAAATAGTTTATTCGCCCATTTAATTAAAAACAAGGACTGCCTCCGATAGAACGAAAATCAACAATATTTTGCTATCCCTAAGTTGACTTATGCTTGTAAATATTATTAACATTTTGTTTCCTTAATTTATTAAATATACTTTCGGTGACCGAGTGGCAAAGTGCTCGGCCCGTCTACAGACCGTCCCGGGTTCAATTCCCAGGTCGGGCAAAGTGTGTTTCGGGATGTTTGATGCATAACCCACGTTTGTGGTCACTAACCTGTATCTGGCAAGATCCATACATTTTAGCGATAACTTATGATTTCAATGAATGCCCTTGCCCAGCAGTGGGATAGTACATAGGCTGTTAACTTACTTTTACCTATAGTATAAAGCTATTTGGTAACGCAGTTTCCCCAAACGCCAGACGATCGCGTGAGAGGTGCTCCCCCCTAATGCCCTCCCCCCACTTTCCCTGCCACCCTGTCTGGCCACCACCGCATGTGTTTGCGTCAAAACAATTACTGAACGACTACGAACTAGAGTTTAATGCTGGTGTTTCTGGAAATAGTACGTACGTACCTACTATTGATTTTTATATTTGGATAGGCAAATAAATCTGCTCCATCCTCCACTTGATGTAAAGGAACTATTAATAATCTGTTGTAAGGGCGCTGCAAACAAAGTTGTTTGTCGATCTGCATCAAACAAATGGCATGCAGATATTGTGTGATCCACTGAACTACGCACTAGTCAAAAATCTTGAAAAACGCTAAATATTCAAAATCTAGATGTTTTACTATAAAAATACACTGGACAGCAAAAATAACGGGTCATTTAGAAAAACCGCGATATCTCCCAAAGGTATTTACATAGATCCCTCGTATAAATAATATGTTATAGGCAGATTTGTGACGCTTATAATACATATCAAAAGAGGTTGCATTTGAACAAGTTACAGCTTCAAAAAAAGAAATTCCGATTTTTGAAAAATATCAAAGTTCAAATTTTTGAAATAGAAAATTTTCTCGCTTTTGTTTCAAACCGAGCTGACATCATAAACAGTTTTTTGGCTGGTCACAGTATTTTGTGCATCAACCTTGCACCAACATGCCGTTATCTACTGAAGAATGTACACGAATTATCACCATGGTACAAGAACGATAGAGTCAGCGGAGTACTGCTAGAACAGTAGGTGTATCTTTATCCACGGTCCAAAGAGTACTCCAGCGATTTCAAGACACCGGCATGAACATCAGGAGACCAGGGAATGGCAGGCCAAGGTGTACAACTACACGAGAAGACCGATTCATCGTGAGCACTATGTTAAGAAATCGACATCTCACGGCTGTTCAGGTCCGAAATAGCCTTCAAGAAATTCACCACAACAATTTAAGCTCTGACACGATCCGGCGGCGACTTCGGGAAGCTGATATAAAGCCTTATAGGCCAGCAAATGGCCCTAAAATGCTCAAAGAACATCGAGTTGCCAGGTTGCGGTTTGCTCGAGAACACGTCCGATGGACAGATGAAGATTGGTCCAGGGTTATGTTTTCCGATGAGTCAAGATTTTGTTTATTCGCACACGATGGGAGGCGAAGAGTATATAGGCGACCAAATGAACGTTATCGTCAAGCGTGTTTTGAGGAAAAGGTGCCATTCGGTGGAGGATCAATAATGGTTTGGGCTGGGATATCTTCAGAGGATCGTACGGAGTTAGTAATTATAGAAAACGGTTCTCTGACAGCTCCCAGATATGTAGAGGAGGTTTTAAATGAGCATGCTGGTCCTTTCTTGGTGAATATGGGCGCAAATTCCATTTTTATGGACGATAATGCGCGACCACATACAGCACATTTGGTCAACGCGTATATTCAAGACGTCGGTGTCACCCGCATGGAGTGGCCAGCTCGCAGCCCAGACTTAAATCCCATAGAGCATTTATGGGACGAGCTCTGGAGATGAGTTAAACAACGCTCTCCAGCTGCAGCTAACTTACGTGAGTTAAGAAGTGCGCTAGTAGAAGAATGGTCAAACATAGACCAAAACTGTATTAGAAATTTGATTTACAGCATGCCACATCATCTTAATGAAGTGATACGGGCTCATGGAGGAAATACAAGATAATAAATTTACAGAAAAGCTTTCATTTTGCAGATTAACTGTGTTGTATATTTTTGTTGTCAAAAGTTAAAAGTGTTTTTTTTTGTATTTTTTAATACTTAAATAAAATTATACAGTTTACAAACGTGTTATGTATTTTATTTTATGTATAAGTCAGTCATCTATAACATACTACAGTTTCACTAGTTTGTGTTGTGTAGTTAAGAAACTATCACACTTTTTATAAGCGACCCGGAATTTTTGCGGCCCAGTGTATATACAATAGCGTTTTTCTAATAAGTAACGTTCCACCAACACTTATATATAATAACAAGGAACTCCCAGAAATACCTAGATCATTTTCACATGTCTCTTTAAAATATTTAAAATAAAACTTAAATTTCTCCGAATTCTTCTTCTATCATATTGAGTACCTACCTATGTTAACATATTTTATTTTTTTAATAATTTATCTTTTGTTTTCTTTTACGGCTAACATAAGTCAACATTTGAATTTGCCGTTGATTTATAGGTAGTACTTACCTAAAGTTATGTCTTTTTTTTGTTTCTGTGTAGGTACCTAACATGTTTCTTTTATTAGCTTTCTTTAGATCACGTTTGTCCATGTAAGAATACATGTAACGTTTTGTCAAACTGTATTGTTAACAGATTACCTACGACACTTTGTTGCCAAAATAAATTAAGTTAAAAAAAAGTTCATATTAGTTACATTAAGTGTAACTATAATACTTACTTAATTGATTTTATCGAAGTACTTTAAAAAAGATAATCATGTAAAATATGTAAACAAGTACTTACTGTTATAAGGTGAATTTGGATTTTTTTTTTTTCTAGGATTTTCCATAATTCTGCATTTTGGAAACAATAAAATGTTTGCTGATGTAGTCTAATAATAATAAAACATGATTTTTCTCGGCGTTGTATTTTGTATAGTGTATTTTACTAAAAACATAAGTACATAAAGAAGCGCATTTCGGAGTGTTCAGCGCCTTAAGCAAAAGCGGAGTCCAACCAGATGCGAATCCCCTCACTAGCCGTCCGCACCTTGCCGAGTTGCTTCTAACAACCTAACACTCGCTAACTTCTAACACCTCGTTTAATTTATTGCTTTTATAAGATTACGCTAACACCATTGTCAACTCTTTTTACTACTTGTATCTATTTTTGTTTTTTATTAATTACTAGCGGCCGCTCGCGGTTTCACCCGCGTGGTTCCCGTTCCCGTAGGAATATCGGGATAAAAAGTAT
Source organism: Eudonia lacustrata (assembly GCA_947562085.1). Taxonomy (NCBI): domain Eukaryota; kingdom Metazoa; phylum Arthropoda; class Insecta; order Lepidoptera; family Crambidae; genus Eudonia; species Eudonia lacustrata. The sequence goes on from OX387329.1 coordinate 1,354,738, forward strand.
CCTATGTGTTAGTCCAGGTTATAAACTATCTGCATGCCGAATTTAATCCCAATCCATTCAGTAGTTTTTACGTGAAAGAGTAACAAACATTCATCCATACTTACAAACTTTTGCGTTTATAATATTAGTAGGATTATTCAAAAGGTAGTTGCGTTGGTCATTCTTAGACGTTCGGTCTTCTCTTTAATTCGATTGAAATAAAATAAAATAAATCCTTTTTTATTTTATTTAATAGTGACGAAGTTTCGCTGAAAAGCTCTCTCAAGAGCATCTTTGATAATTTCGTTGACTTACTCATCGGCCCTGTGGCGCAACGGATAACGCGTCTGACTACGGATCAGAAGATTCCAGGTTCGAATCCTGGCAGGGTCGCATTATCATTTTTGTATTTTTTTCTAAACTTTTGTTAATAAACTTTGTTTTGTTACATAATACACTAAAATAATACGATTAGATAAAAATAAAAACTTTTTGTAATCTATACATAATAATCTTATGCCACATGTATGAAGGAGCATTCTTTGAGAACGGGCCGCTATTATAGTTAAAACTTTAAAAAAACATCGCCCTAAATATTTTTTAACTTCATTAACAAACAGGCACAAAGAAAGAAGAACTGAGAAAAGTCATGAATTCGAGCCCCAACTGAGGCTAGTTGTCTTTTTCCTGTGCTGTTTTCAATATAATATACCTACCTATACAATTAATATTTATCTCTAACAATGACCTTCCAAAGGTCATTGATCTCTAATAATCAATATTATTCATAGAGCATTAAACCAACATACTTATTATTGATTATTAGAGATAAAGAAAAAAGCAATGTTTTTCAATTCTTTGAATAAAATACGAAACTATTTTTTTTATCAAGACGTTGTCCCACTGCCTGTCAAAGGCCTCCCCCATTTCGTTCTATCTCTTACGATATGCAATTGGGCAAAACGAATTTAAATCGTTTGGTCGCATCAATGCTTACGTGGCCTTCCTCGGCGTCTTGGCCCTGGTAGGTAGGTAGACAAGCGGTAGAAATCTTGGCCTACCTTTCAGGGTATTTAATTGCTTTTTGAAAATTTTGCATCCAAAGTCACTTTGCCTGACCGACCTGGGAACTGACCGTTTAATAGGTACTTACTTGTTTATGCTTTTTGTAATAGTTGCTCTTTATTATAGGTAAGTAAATGCAAATTTTTAATGCAAGCAGTCCACACACACACACACACACGTTTGTTAAAGTCATAGAATAACCAGCACTACTTAAAACAATTTTTTTCTTTTTTTACGATACGCTTTCAAAAGAGCCCGTTCCGTCAACAATGGCGCGCCAAAGGTTGGCCAAGGAGTTCACGCGTCTACCTGTGGTGGCTGGTGGCAGGCAATCACGAAACGATTCCTTGTTTATGGTTCCGTGGAAATTAAAATAATATTAACTAGTACATAATGTAATGTTTAGGAATAAAATATTTTTTTAAAGTACCTACAGGCGCCTACAACCTATTCAAAACTGTGAAATTTCTTCATTTAATGTTCAACCATATGATATTAGACATAAAGTTCAAACTCTTTTGAGGATATTTGACAGTTTGTGGTAGTTTGCTGTGCAGGTTTGTAGGTACCTATTGTTTCTAGTTACATTACAAGCGAAGCTCTTGTCATTTTTAATTGTTTTAAAAAATAAATATATTTTACTAGCGGCCGCTCGCGGTTTTACCCGCGTGGTTCCCGTTCCCGTGGGAATATCTGGATAAAAAGTGTCCTATGTGTAATTCCAGGTTATAAACTATCTGTATGCCGAAATCCAAATCCATCCATCCGTTGCAGCGTGAAGAAGCAACAAATATACGAACATACATACACACAAACTTTCGCATTTATAATATTAGTGTGATATATTTTTTAAACCACTAGGTTCACACGGCGGCAGATCAAGCTACCCAAAACTGTCAAATTTCTACAATCAATTTTGAACTTTATCGTTTGGTTATAAGGATCAATATTCATTGGAGAAATTTGACAGGCTTGGGTAGGTTGATCTGCAGCCGTGTGTACCAATTGGAAATCTACCGATTTTCTGATATTTCCGGAACGTTTTACATCATAAAACTGTTTTCTAAAGTTAACGCTAACACTACACATTGAGATAACAAAAAAATACAAGAATTTCACATTTCGACGGATCTGTGTTTTGCGTTTATTTTGCAAATATTATTCTTTTAACGACCGGAAAAAATAAAATATGAAGAATGAACGCGAGTCGAATCCGTCTAAAGAGTACCTACCTACCTATAATTAAATTTTCATTCATGGTTATTATTCTGTTCGTTGCAGGATCCCTAATTCTGACCTTTGTTTAGCAGAACGTGCCACCTTCCGACTCGAGGGTTCACAAAAAACAACTACGAAATGTTAAACAACCCGCTTAGGGCTCAAACCACACAAAACGGCGATATATCACGCCTTTTACGAACCAAACTTGCTCTTATTTTAAGTTTTCGTTTAAATGTTACTTTGTTGGGACTTGGGAGTCACGTGCGGTGCTAAACATTTCGTTGACTATCGTCATCGTGATATAGGTAGGGTAATGCGAGTTTCATTCGAAATTCGATCACGTTAACAAAAACGAGAATTTATATGGCATAATTGTAACTCTTCTCGTAACTCACACTAGGCACCCAGTAATAGACAGGAACCAGTGATTAGGGTTGCCAACTATACTTTAAAATAACGTATCCTACGATATTTTCCATCCCCATACTTTATTCTTTTTAATAAAAATAAAGTATGGAAAATACTTTATTTCCGACTAATGCGTGCGTTTGAACGGAATATTCATGTTGACTTAATTTCTGAACTACTGAATAATACTCAGACTCAGGTGAAGTGAAACGAAACGCAACGCTAATTTTGAACGCGCTATAAAACAATAAAAAATTAATAGATAGATAGTGCTAATAAGAGTACAAAGAAATATGTTTTAGAACATTTAAATAAATAAATTTTAAAAATACTTTATTTTTTCTTTAAATCCTTTTTTTTATACTAGTTAGTGATAGATTTACGACGACCTCCTCGGTCGAGTGGTTTGTACACCGGTTTTCATGGTGTCGCCATCTCTGAGGTCACGGGTTCGATCCCGGTCGGGTCAATTTAGAAATTATTGTTTTTCTAAATTGTCTCTGGTCTGGGTGTTTTCTATGTATACATAGTATGTATTTAAGTATTTTAAGTATGTTTATCCGTTGTCTAGTTTCATAACTAGTTTCATAACGAAGCTTCTCTTGGGCTAGATAATTGGTGTGAGTGTAAGAAAGTTTAGTTTAGTTTATTAATTTCCTGAAAAATAGTTGGCAACCCTACCAGTGATCGACATTTTTTTCCTTTAATAGGGGTCAGTAACTGATTTTAGTCTTTACCAACAATTGAACACGGTTCATTCCGTAAAATTTTATTTTATTTTTTTATTTTATTTTTTATATTTAGCTCGGCAAATGACTCCATCCCACCTGATGTTAAGTGGAAATGAAGTCCAGACGCGAAGACAACTGGTGCAGCGTGGAAACAAACGTAGCATCAGTCAACTTCACTCTGCCGGCCCACAAGGTGCTTCTTCACGTCTCTCTTGAAGGACCCCATGTCATAGGAAGGAGGGAAAACGTGTGCTGGTAGACTATTCCATCTTTTGGAGGTGCGACAAAGAAACGAATTATTTAATTATTTATTAATTAAATTTTATGTTATTTTTTACCGATGATGATTGTGTCGCACACTGGTGCCTCCACCTACCTTGCCTACGTGAAACCGTAGCGTACGTTACTTTTATAAAAAATCCTAAGTAAAGGATCAAATGTGTAAAGTAAGCAAGTTGTAAAACAAGTGCTATAGATACGAAAACGGAGCAACGCATTCTTTCGGTGAAAAGTTACCTAATTCAGAGTTTATCTATACTAATATATAAAGCTGAAGAGTTTGTTTGTTTGTTTGTTTGTTTGAACGCGCTAATCTCAGGAACTACTGGTTCGAATTGAATAATTCTTTTTGTGTTGGATAGTCCATTTATCGAGGAAGGCTTTAGGCTATATAACATCACGCTGCGACCAATAGGAGCGAAGCATCAGTGAAAAATGTTGCAAAAACGGGAAAAGAGCCTAAAAAATTAAAAATGCTGCCGAAAGTCACTATTCCACGCGGACGAAGTCGCGAGCACAGCTAGTTACTTATTAAAAATGGATAGGTATTTGTTTTTTGTTTTTAAAGAACTTCGGACGTATTTATATAATAAGAGATTGATTTGCAAATAGTTACCCAGTAGATATTATTAAACATAACATGTTATACTCGTAATTACCTACGTTACCTATATATAATAGCACTTATATGTTTTTAGTCGTCCACCATATCATACTGTATCCTACAAGTAGTTAATTATTTTATTAATTTTTGTTACTCTACGTTCTAAAACCTGTGCCACAGAATAAGTCGTAGTTTACCTGTGCATCTCCCTATCCATCCATAGAGAAGGTTCGTGCCCCAACGGGGACATGAACCCTAGCTGGGTAATGAACCTGTGCTGTGCACCAAAGTTAAAAGTGATTGAAACTATACGGTCATAATCAATTCGAGCGCCCATGTAAACCAACCACAATATTACACTCACACGCATTTATACACATCGACACAACACAATCAGATTCACACACACCTATTCTGTAAGTTATCATTCGACAAAATTTCATCTACTTACCTATTTTATTTTTCTTTTTAGACTACCTACCTGCGTTAATTAATTATGTCAACATTTTTAGTAGCTTAATATGTTTCTATAATTGGCTTATGTTTAAGTAACATCTTCTTTACCTTGTGTTTAGTTAAATGCTGTTGAAACATTGTTGAATAAATAAATAAAATAAATAATTAAATATAATTAGGAAGTGCTATAGGTTAGGTAAAATAAACTAACCATCCACTTAATCTATACCGATTATAATTTAAACAATTATCAAATTGTTATTATTATCAAGTAGATAGTATCAATTTTGCAAAAATAAGCAATAAGTCTTTTAAACCAGTTAGAAAATAATATCGTATAGGTAATACCTAAATAAGTGATACTGCACATAATAACACAGACACCTTCAAAAGGTAAAAATGAATGTAGTAAGTAAGTACCTACTAAGATTTTTTTTATTGTTAGGTATGGGTAGATATGCAAACGAATTAGTTATGGAATTGGGCTATGTGCCCGTGTAACTAATAATAAATAAATAAATAACCAACCTACCTAGATAAAAATAAAACTCGACTAAGTAGATACTTTAATGTAGTCGGAAAAGTATGACCAAATAATTAATGTACATAATATAAATAAAATACCAACCTGCCACTTTCACCAATCTTCGTTTGTCGCAAGATTGAATCGAAACAGCACTATTTCACCACAGATTAAATAAAACACAAACGTCACTTTTCAATAAAAAAAAATCACTTCACATTCTAGCCGCAATGCGGAAGATTCCTTTGTCCCAAACATGCCTAGCATGAAAAGATATGATTAACAAAAAACTAACTAAAATAATCTATAAACAACCGGTGAATGTCACTGGTTGTTTTATTAGAGAAATGAGAGCCGGGGGCCCGTGAGACCACCCCGGGGTTGACAGCTGACTGGGATAGCAAGTGTGGCGGGAAAACGCGCATGCGCGCTGTCAGTCCGTTTACACAAGCGCAGATGTAGGGGACATTCGCGAGCCCTCGGTGTTTTGCAGAGAGTTTAATCTGTCTGCATTGCTTTGGAGATTCACGAAGTACGCTGACATTAGAAACTAAGTAAATGATAAAAAAAAATGAATAATAGACAGAAAACGAAAATTTTGCCAATTAACATAGAATACTTATATGCAACTTATCCATAGTATTCCATATTCATATGCTTTTTTCTGTGATTTTTTATTAACTGTCAACTGTTAATGTACATTTTTATAACTTTTTTAAAAACCTTTTGGGTTTGAATCTCGGTTGATTCTGTGTGTAGACCGAGATTTCTCAAGATCAAATCGTAACCTAGACAAGTCTAAAACAATTTTTTCTCAAAATCCTAACACTAATTGATCGTATGTAGATAAAAAAGTTAAAAAAAGTTTTATAAAACTTTACCTAGCTCAGTAAGATTGAAAACTATTATTTTTAGGACAGTAGGCTTATAATATGGGTAACGTATGACCTACGATCAATAATTATATTGATAGAAACGTATAGGTAACGTGCCTATTCCTATTTTATCATTCTTATCTAGACAATAAGATTTATCAAATAATGTCTATAGTGTACAAAAGTTTAAAAAATACCGAAATTGGTAAATTTATTTACACATTATAGAAATAGTGTTATTCTGTGATTAAAGTACTTATACTTACAAATCTTTTTTTTTACAAATAAATCCAAGACATTTCGGTACCTAACCACTAAATGAAGTAGAATAGTTTAGTGGCTGGCGCGACCTCTGACGCGGCTGGGGGTTGAATGTTTGATTTAAGACCCTCTATGGATTACCCTTGACTGAACAGAACACACGCACAACAAGTATCTAAATAATAAAGTTTTAATGGCAATTATTTCTTAACTATGTCGCGTTTGAGTTGATGAGTTAGGCAGGAATCCCAGTTATATTTCCCTAATCCCTTGGAAATTATATGAAACGAATATTTTTTATTAAATTTCGGTCTTATGATCGGTAACATGTTTGTACAAAATATATACGCATAATTTACAAGCTTAAAAAATAATTATTTCGTCAATGGAAAGGAAAAACTGTTTGTCATAGGCTCAATTACGAAGTTTAAGAAGAGTGAAACTGTGGGGAGGACACTTACTTCTAATAATAAAGTATAATAATAATTGATTCTGCGATAAACAATGCGAGCCCTTAGTTTCCCCTGACTAAACCACAAGGACCCTTGATCAGCGCAGCTGCACGGAAGCTCTTAGCGTTGGGAGACTTCTTTGTTTTGATTTTATTAAGCTTTTAAATCGTTATAATTACTTAGAGTACAACTCCTGTTCTTTAAAGTGGTTTTCTACATGTAAATTTATAAAACTACGGTATAATGAAGGTAAGATATAGTCACTCTAAAAAACGATAGCACCGATACAGCAGCTGCTTGCGGAAAAGGCAAAGACCGAGGCTTTTGTCAAATATATGCCAGGTCGAGAATGGCGGATGATGACGAGCTAAAATATTACCTAAGACTTTGAGTGGAACATGAAAGACTTTTATAGTACTTAGGAAACAGATAGGTCGTCCTTTCTCAGACTTTATCGCTGATCAGTCGTAATATTCAATCAACCACCACTTAGACCCTAGATCCTAGATTCGATTCCCAGTTCCCACATAGATACATCATACCTAATAATTGTGCCGGTGGACGCGCATCACCCGCCTCCCGTGGTGACCATGCAGCTTAGGCGCCCGGGTGCCGCCGCCGCCGTCGCCGGCACCCGGGCCATCCTCTTGTGCATTCGGAAATACCCAACAATGGAACTTTGCGAAAGCTGATTATAGTTTACTGTATACGTTACTTGCAGACATTGATTGGAGTTCGTTATATGATATGCGGGAGCCAGAGGAGGCGGTAAATTATTTTTATCTTACCGTCAATAATATCATTAGTGATTGCGTACCGAGCAAAAAGCCCTATAATAAAGGAACCGGTAGGTATAAGTATCCAGAGTGGTACACGTCGGATATAATAAAAGCGATAGAACTAAAATCCAAACTTCATAAAAAGTACAAGTCTAACAAAACGATGGTAGATTATGAGCGTTTTTCTATGAGTAGGGCTAAAGTTAAACAAATGATATGTTTAGCGCATGAGCATCACAAAAATAAGGTTCAACTTAATTTAGTGAAGGATCCAAAGTCATTTTGGGATTATGTTCGCACAAAAAAAGGTACAGTAAATCGCAAAACGATTACTAAAGATGGAAATGTTTTACTTGATTCAGAATGCGCAATTGAGTTTGCGAAGTATTTCCATTCGGTCTATGGCAGCGAGCAGGCCAAGCTTGACGTGGGAGCGGCGGCGGCGGCGGGCGCGGCGAGTGCCGCTCGCGTTCACCTCGCGCAGCTGACGCTGTCCGAGGTGCGGACGGCGCTGGTGCGACTTAAGCCAAAGCGCTCCGCGGGAACGGACGGCATTCCTACTTTCGTCATCAAAGACTGTCGGGCTGTTTTCGAAAAGCCGCTTTTGCATCTTTTTAATTTATGCTTAAAGGCATCTTTTTACCCAGAACGCTGGAAAACATCACGAGTGATTCCCATACCTAAAGGTAATGGGGGCTCTGAGGTGAATGGGTTCAGACCTGTCGCAATTCTGTCAACGCCGGCTAAAGTGTTCGAGGGAGCAGTGCAGCGCAGTATCCAGTCGCAGGTAGCGGCCCAGCTTTCAGACGCGCAGCACGGGTTCCGCCCGGCGCGCAGCACCACCAGCAACCTGCTCGACGCAATGGCCTACGTGGTACCTCATGTAGACGCGGGCATGCAAGTCGACGCCGCTTACTTTGACTACAAAAAAGCGTTCGATTTGGTCGATAATTATATACTGTTGTCAAAGCTGGCGGCAATCGGCTGCACTACACATTTGTTAAATTTTTTCGCGAGCTACATGAGAGGCCGAAAGCAGTATGTAGAATATCCTGGGTATAGGTCTGACCCATATTTTACCAGAACAGGAGTGGGTCAAGGCAGCAACTTGGGGCCCTTGAAATTTATCATTATGATAAATGATCTGCCCAGAGTTGTTAGGGAGGCCCGATGCTTACTGTTCGCGGATGACCTCAAGTTGCTCTTAGCAATTAACGATGTTAGGGATTGCGAGCGTTTGCAAGAGGACATAAACAGAGTAGTTGAGTGGAGTCGCAATAACAAACTGCAGTTCAATATTGACAAATGCTCTGTAATATCGTATAGTAGATCGCGTGCTCCACTCCACTACGACTACGAATTGGATTGCTCAAAAATTAACCGGACAGAAGCAGTCAAAGATCTGGGCGTACAACTAAACGTCGAATTGAAGTTCAAGGAACATATTGCTAACGTTTGCAAAAAGGCCTACAGGAGTTTGGGTTTTGTTTTGAGGCTATCTGTAGGCTTCACAAATTTAAGAGCTGTAACCGCCCTATACAACGCACTCATTCGTAGTCAGCTGGAATGCAACGCTGTCGTATGGGCTCCTCATGAAGCAAAATATAGGATAATGATTGAACGGATACAAAATAAATTTACGAGGTACTTATATCTAAAGTTATACGGAGTGTATCCTTTCTATCCGTTGATGTATCCAACCTTGTTCGTTTTGGGCATGGTCGGATACAACAACTTGGAAGTGAGAAGGGACCTGGCTCTCGCATATTATTTAATTAGAGTGCTGAGAGGCATAGTCTGCCATCCGACTATGTTGGAGCGACTGGGCCTGCGCGTGCCCGACGGGTACGCGGGGCGGCGGCGGCGGCCGCGGCTGCTCGCGGTGCCCCGCGCCAGAACCTGCCTGTTGGCCAACTCACCTCTGATACGGTCTCTGCACACGCTTAACGTAGTCACAGATCATATTGATCTATTTACCTGTTCGATGAGTGAATTTAAGAAAGTCACTTTACAAGTGCTTTGTTATGGTCCAAATTGGAATAAAATTATATAATGGTTAAAATTTTTTATAAGTAATAGAATGATATGTAATAAAATAGAATAATACAATATAATTTATAATAAATATGATAATGTTAAGTAATAAATGTAATTATAATTCTAGTTAACTGCACTATTTTATTAGGGAAATCCTGTAATGATAGCTGTATTTGATGATGAATAAATAAATTAATAAATAAATTTAGAGGCATACCTAAATCAAGTTCTTAAAAGTAAGACATAAGTCTTTGAGAATAAACTTCTATAACCCCAAACATATTATTTTTCTCAATTTGGTTGGTGGTAGAACTGGTTTTAAGTCTGCTGGGTTTAACTAATCTTATTTCAAGATAAAATTTTAGTAAAAAAACTGGTATAGCATTGTCTTGTCATTCTATAGTTTGACTTTGTTTTTATAAACAGTTTTTGACTTTTACTAGAGTAGGTACTGTAGTGGTACTGTATGACTTTGTGCAAATTGAAACTTTTACCTGATGTTTTGTTAGCTTAGATTGTTTATTTTGTTTTTTTTACATGTTGTGGTTGTCTTCTATATTTTGTGTTTATTTGTAATGGAAAGTGTACTGTTATGATAGGGCATTTTCCAATATTTTTGACGCTATAAGGAAGAAAAGAGATGGACACTTGCTGAGTTTCTTGCTGGTTCTTCTCAGTACAAGATCTCCCGCCCAGAGTAGACTTACGAACCGACGGCATAATGACATTCACAAGAGCTACTTTTAGCCTAAACTGAATAAAGATTTTGAATTATGAATTTTGAATTTTGCAGTACTTGAGGAATCTGATGATTCTACATTCGTCCTCCAAGCGCTACCCTGTCTTGATATTAACTAATTTAATCACAACATAGATTTACTTATTGCCTTACCTGTAGGTCTAGATCTAGACTATTGGCTTGAATATGGATGTGTCGTAGTCGAGCGTCAATAGAACGGAACATGTCGCGGGCGGGCGTGACGCGCGACATTTCCGGCGACACGACACGACTGACGCGTCGACGACTGCTTTTAGAGGCGACGACACGATTCACGTTTTTTTTTATCAATTCTTGATAAAAAAGCGGACTATATAAAAATATGGAGATTAAAGTAACTCATATTTTGCTAGCTCTTTGATGCTGCATTGCTGGGCCATAGCAGCAGAGTATCATAATGTATACCTTCCTAAAAATTTCATCTAAGTAAGTAGATAACTTGCCATGTGGTTTTCGGGCATTCTGATAATACCCTGTGTATTTTAAAAAGGTAAGGAGTAGGTAGGTAATTTAAAAAGCTAGGAAATGAGCATATCCTGACCGACCTGACTGATCCGCCCGAGTTGTGGATAACAACAGGCTCTCACGTAGAAGTCCAGAGCAGAGCTCACACGACTCCAATCCAGGGTGCCTATGTGAGTTTCATTCGCCATTCGATCACCATAACAAAAACCAATTAAATTCTTTTCGTTTTCCACCAGAAGGTGCTGCTTCAATGCCATAAAAAATCGTTTTATTAACATAATTCAATAGCAAATAAAACTCGCATTCAGCATTCAGTACAAACCAAATCCGTGCTTCGGTAGGCACGTAAAGCCGTTGGTCCCGGCTGCATTAGCAACATTACCAAATGTGTAAAAACCAAATTCTGTGGCATTCTGAGCATTCCCACAAAAGCATTGCTGAGAGATCTACCCGTTGGCCTTGCATATCATAGTTTTTTAATTTAATTTTGTTTTTTGTGATTGTGTTAAATGTTCAAACGGTTTTTTGTTCGCTGTGTTGTTGTGTTCATTATGATGTTCTTTTATATTTTTATGTTATTTTTCTCATGTGTTGTATTTGTTTACTTACCTTCCCTTCCCTCCTTACCTTCCCTCCTTCTTCCATTTTTATTTATATTTGATGTTTTCTCATCTGTTTGTATTTCATTTCATTTCATTCATTCTGTTTGTATCTGTTTGTATCTGCAGTATGCAGGTCAATAAATGTTTTTTATTATTATTCTTAATTAATGTGGTACTGAGTCGTCGTATGTAAAAGCCCCCAGTACGTGCAAGCCTTTGTTTACAAAACATTGTCTGTAGTTATCCACGATGCACCCGACACGCGACGTCCTATATTGCTTTTTATTGTTCCCACTTTCAATAAGTAGGTAGAATTATAATAGAACCACGACAAGTAGGGTAATTGCACTAGTATTCGACACTTTAAGCCGTCTTCTATATAGGATGCGAAACGGACGCTGTATATAGAATTCCATGACATAGGGTTATCACACTAATATTATAAATGCGAAAGTTTGTGTGTTGCTTCTTCACGCTGCAACGGATGGATGAATTTGGATGAAATTCGGCATACAGATAGGTAGTTTATAACCTGGATTAAAACATAGCACTTTTTATCCCGATATCCCCACGTGAACGGGAACCACGCGGGTGAAACCGCGAGCGGCCGCCTGATAGTTATAATTTTACGCAAATTTTGTTGCAAACACATTACAATTTGAAAAAAGACAAAGTGTGCAAAAAAATTACGCGAGCGGGAATCGAAACCCGTCTTCCATGACATACAGGGTCAGGTGCACTACCAACTATGCTATCATGCTATCGTGGCTCTGTCTTGTTTGTCTTTTTTTTTTAAATAGAATTTCATTGCCCGAAGACGGGAAGGGCTTCGGGTTTAGCATTTAGTCAATTTTAAGTATTTTTTATATCCTAATAATTTATTATCCTATTTCGATAAAAACAATAAATACAACTGCAAAATTACAACAAAATGCCATGCGCCGGCCGTCCGAACGATACCTATTCTCGCTCCCGATCCGATCCGAATCCTTCGGAGAATCTAGTAGGACACGGGGACACGCACTTTTAAGTGTGTGATGCCGTTCCCTCTAGAAAACCTCCGAAGGTGATTCGTTTCACACGGCTTGAGGTACCCTTTACGTACCTCGCTGCCCCCAAAAAAGGCCGGTAACGCTGAAAATGCCGTTAGAGGCAATCAGCAATCTCTCTCAAAAAAAAAACCTATTCTCGCAGAGTGGAGATTTGTAATAGGGCTCTTGAAGCAGGCGGTTCAATTGGATAGTGGACTAGTCAATAAAGAAACTTTTAACGATTGTCAAAACGATTTTTTTCAATAGAAATTGTATGGGAGTGGTATACTATGACGTCACTATTTAGTTCCGTCAATTCAGTGTTTATTGTAACAGAAATTCATGCTTAGGTCAAATAAGAAAGTCAATGTTCTAAAGAACTGTTACATGATTTAATTTATTTTTTTAATGTTCTGGAAGTTGTCAACAACATGCCGATTATTGCTAAAGACTAAAATCAGTTTTTGACCCCTACTTTTAGGGGTTAATTAATAAACAAAGTGTAAGCTTGGAGTAGTTACGTGGTTTTGTCTCTTTTACTCTAATATGAAATGAAGTTTACATGACGGGAACAAAGCACGGAGTAACTACTCCAAGCTTACACTTTGTTTATTAATACGGGGGTTAGGGTCTTACAAATAAATTAAAAAAGTCCGAATAGTAATTCCGTGTTTTGTTCCTGTCATGTTAACGTCATTTCAAATTAGAGTAAAAGGGACAAAACACGGAATAACTATTCGGACCTTATTCTTTGTTTATTTGTAAGGGGCCTAATGATTAATTAAAAGAAATAGATCACTGGTTCCTGTAGAACAGTGGTGCCACTAATCTAGTTATAAAAACCCAAATGCATTAGGTACGGACCAGCGGAGCGCTGCCTGGCGGACATCCTGCTAGATGGGATATAGAGGTGATCGCTGGAAAAACCTAGATGCGATCAGCTCAAAACAGAGGGGATTAGCGTTACATGGAAGAGGCCTATGCCCACTAGTGGGTATAGGCCTCTACGGGCCTATACGGGCTGAAAATGATGATAATGATGTAATGATGAAGTAGGTAATTCAATATCTTTGTAAAGATTTGCGTCGCAACAATAAACATGATAAATTATAAACGAAGAATTTAAATCAATAAGACGACGTTATTTGTTTTGGTACCTACCTACTTAATTCATCACAAGCTCCTTTTTTTATTTCCCCACGGCTGGGGCACGCCTTTCCTATAGATGAATAGGGAGAACGGGCCATAAACCACCACGCGAGCCCAGTGCGGTGCGGTGGTGGACAACGACTGCTAAAGTAGATGAGACCAACGGCTTATCAAAGCACGGGGGAACTCGAGATGATACATTTGCGGTCACCCATCCGTTGCGAAAGTTGCTTATCTGCAAACGCGGACCACGCGCGTTAACCAGCGCCAATGAGCTCCTACTAAAATGGTACCTGCAAAAAACAATAGGTAACTTTTGCTATTAAAATTAGGAGGGCGCTAAAAAGTATTTATATCTCAGAACAATAACTAAAGCTATAGAAGGATGGCTAAAATAAAAATCGTGCAACTATGTTTATTTCCGTTCTATCTTATGGCTAGAAAAGGAGGTTGGAGTGTGACAAATGGTTGACACTTAGTTTTTATTTTTTGTATTGTTATGTCAAACGGTCATCAGTTAATCAGTGATCAAAAAAAATCTTGAGTCCTTTATAAAGTCACTCACTACATTACCTCAAATATGACGTCACAAATCTGGTGACACCTTTGCTATTTTAGTCCGGTTTCTATAGCTTTAGTTATTATTCTGAGATTTATATGATGAAAAATGACAAAGCTTAAAATATTTAAAAAAAAACAACTAGTTTAGTAGTACTTAATTTTTTATTAAAAAGTTAATAACCGAGTCGCGCATTAATCACTTATCAAGTGTGTAGTGTGTAGTGCTTGCGTCAAGCGCGGATCCCTGTCGCGGACGGCTGTGGGTACGGCCACCCAAAAATCGGCCAAGTGCGAGTCTTAATTAAAATGTTGACTCCTAGATTTGGTAAGGGATTGAATATAACCGCAGATAAACATAAAGAATCATTTATTGATCTGCACAACACATAATAATAAAACATACAAAACGGATACATAATACATACCTACATATTATACCTACATTAAAATTCGTCCAGTTTTAAAAATACAAATAGCACAAAAAAATATCTTCGATCTCAATTAAGGTTGTGGGCATGGCCACTGTGCCCACAACGGTGGATCCGCGCTTGGCTTGCGTAGGTAAATACAATAAATTCCTGTAGACATTCCGTTCTAATAAACACATAGGTATTACAAAAATAGGTATAAACATTAGCAGTTTTTTCTATAATTAATTCAGTCTTTTCCTCTTGCTGGAAAATAAAATCTAAGCGGTATGCATAATCAAACACGCAAACGTTGAAGTCACAAACTAACTACACGACATCTTTTTTGGAGAGAGCTAGCATATGGCTTCTGGTTACCCTTTCATCGTCACCGGACTTCTTGGAGGCGGCGAGAAACCCATCGGAAGACATGCATGATGTCATTCCCTCTAAAAACATCTGACGGCGTTACGATCACACGTCTTGAGGAACCCTTTAAGTTTCTCACTGCCGCCGCGCCGCCAAAACTACCGATGCCGCTGTAACGTCCATTTAGGGCCTTCTCAAAAAGAAAAAAAGTGAACCTGGTGAAATTGTACATTTAGTCCGTTACGCTACTCAAAACAAACTAGTTAGAAAACTGTAATTACCAATAAGTATCTGAATTGTCTGAGCGCAAATATTTTCAAAGCCGGGAAGCTTGAATTGCTTGTGCGCTTTAAAACCCTTTTTATAGGGCTAGCATCAACAGGGTTTTTGGATGCGGTTAGTGCTTACCCTAATTAACTGTATCAATTTGGTTAGCCTTTCGATGCAGTAAGTGACGAAATGCTTACCGTATTGATAGGGTTCCCCTAACAATCGGCTTAATCAAAAAAAGGGGTTTTCCGGTCCCTGTTATTGCGTCATTATTACGTGCGCTTGCGTTTTTCTAAACAGTCATCGGAAGCGTTGAGCGCTAGTAACGAGTCCAGTGTGGTTCTTTGAAACAGTTACTTGGTACATATTCGACACTTGATACTATTTGTCCAGTATGGTTCTTCACAAGTGATTTGGGGGCATTGGGGTTGGGCACTACGTGTCCAGTATGAAGAGCTCTTGCAACATCTTCTCCTCCAAGGCGGTGGCGAAGGGCGCACGCTGCGGGCTGTACCGCCACTCGCTGCTCATCACCGTCCTGCCGCAGAACAAATACCCTCACTTCAAAACTCATACTAAATGTCACATTAATTAACCTTTTCACCGCCCAACATCCTGCACGCGATGTCCCGCTGTACGCCAACGTATAAATGTATTTTAATAAAGTAGGTACAAAGAAGAACTTCTATAGAAGTGCTGGCGTGGACGGCGCGAAAATCTCGAGCTTCTATAGAAGTTGTTGGCGGTAAAAAGGTTAAAGATTCTAATTTGAAAAAAGTTGAAAAAATTCCACGAGCGGGTATACGAATCCGCACCCCATGCCGGGTCAGGTGCACTGCCAACTATGCTATCGTGGCTCCACGATGGCGTAGTTGGCAGTGGGTGGGCGGGTCGTGGCTTCGAATCCCGCTCGTGGAATTTTCTCAACACATTGTCTTTTTTTCAAATTGTAATTTGTTCGCAACAATAATTGCGTAAAATTATAATATGTTAATAATCATAAAGATTATAATCAAGATACAGGAAGACAATGTGGGACAAAGTTCGATGTGGAAAGGACCAGGGTCATACTCATACATACCTACCTAGGCACTAGATGCTATGAATATTCAGAGTACCTGAGTGCAGACGCCTGCTGGCTGCATATCAACCTATCCATAACAGTCAAATTTCTTCAATACATTTTCAACCATATGCCTAAAACATAAAGTCCAAAATCTATTGAGGAAATTTACTCTTTCATACTTATCTTATTTTTAGTATTATTCACTATAGTTTGACATTGTTTTTCTTATACAATTTTTGACTTTTACTAGAGTACTGTAGTGGTACTGTATGACCTTGGGGATATTGAAACTTTTACCTGATGTAAAGTTGATTTAGATTCTTTATTTTGTTTTTTTTTACATGTTGTGGTTGTCTTCTATATTTTTTGTGTTTATTTGTAATGGAAAGTGTCCTTTTATGATAGGGCATTTTCCAATATTTTTGACGCTGTAAGGGAGAAAAGAGCTGGACACTTGCTGAGTTTCTTGCCGGTTCTTCTCAGTACAAGATCTCCCGCCCAGAGTAGACTGACGAACCGATGACATAGTGACATTCACAAGAGCTACTTATAGCCTAAACTGAATAAACGATTTAGAATTTTGATTTTGCCAGTTTGTGGTAAGTTGATGAACAGGCGTGTGAACCTACTCATTAATATTTGACATTAGTAGTAGCAGTGCCAGTTTGAAATTTTTTTTTGAGTTTTATGATTAAATATTTATAAAATTTATAAAATACAGTGAAAAAATTAAACGCCCACCCGACCCAGCCAGGAATCGAACCTGGGTCTTCCGTAATCCGGGCGGCTGCACTGACCGCTATGCTACAGGGAAGGCTGACGTAAGCGCTGAATTTTGTCACTGCTTTATAATTTTTGAGTGCTAAAAGCGGCACAGTGCGCCATCTATCCAACGATCATTGCAACCGATGGTTATGCAGATTCACCTTTGCAGGTGAAATACCACATATTTGATAACACAACGCTATAGTAAATTTTATTTTTTATTTTCAAGTGCTAATTGCTGCACTGAAGCTCGGGCGTTTAATTTTTTCACTGTATTTTATAAATATTTATTTTAGCTTCAGTGCAGCAATTAGCACTTCAAAATAAAAAGTAAAATTTAATTTTATGATTGCCACTGGGCTTTTCAACGTCACCGGATTTTTTGGGGATGGCGAGAAATTTATAGGGTGCCTCAAGGCCGTGTGAAACAAAGCACCATCATAGGTATTCTAGAGGGAATAGTATCACTCAGTGCGTGTCCCCGTGCCCTTCTACATATTTATACTATGTGGATTTAATTGTAAGTGATGATTTGTGTTTTTATTTAATTTAATTTCTTTTTCTTTCTATGGTCGCCTGAATCACAGGATTTTCCTAGTTCGGGCAAAAATTCAATATGTTTTATCTATAACAATTTATCTGTTCTGTTTATATGTGTGATTTTATATGAGAAAATAAACTATTATTATTTAAGTGTTTTTTTTTTCTCAGCTAGAAGCCGGTTTTCTCTATAATTACGGGTACAAACACGCAATTACAGGGTGTGGTGTGTTGTTTGTACATGGTGTGGGGTAAATTCAAAATCATCCAGTTGCATGAACTTCCTCACAATTCGGCAGGTATTAAGGATAGCAGCTTTTATTATTATATTATTATTATTTATCCTCCGAGGGGTTCGGATCGGATCGGGTTCATTGACAGCGTCACAGTCGCCGATACATTTCTAGGCATGACACAATAAATCATTATTGTGCCATGCCTAGAATAGATTAGAATGTGTAGATGTTATACCAATAACATTGTCCTAAATTATTAAAACGCTATATAAACACGCTTGTATTGACATCATAAAGATAATTTAAATTTTGAAAAAAAAAGCTCATGAGAATGCTGTAAAG
The DNA here is from genome assembly GCA_947562085.1 of Eudonia lacustrata. Lineage (NCBI taxonomy): Eukaryota > Metazoa > Arthropoda > Insecta > Lepidoptera > Crambidae > Eudonia > Eudonia lacustrata. The sequence continues at coordinate 1,372,989 of OX387329.1, forward strand.
TTTTTTCACGGCACGGTCAACTCAAGCCGAGGCCTTAGCCTTTAAGCTTGTTTCACACGAACCACAACTACACCACAAACAACACGTGGGCGGGCGCTAATTTGTATGAAAATTATTAAATGAATTCACACGGCCCACATTTTGCCGTCATTATTGACCGCGTGTGTGATACCGACTACATTGCAGCCACGTCGCAACCACAACGCAACCACCGGCGACACCGCGAAATAGCCGGAGTCGAACTGGCTCCTGTCGCTGTACGCTACGCAACCATATCGACCACTAGCGATAACTCAACCACATCCATATTTTGTAGGTAACACAACGCAACTGCAAGAAGCCGCAGCGACACTATTCACACGTGACCACAACTTGACCACCTTTTGTCGCGTCGCACAGTGGAACCAAAACTATACATTTGTGATAATAAATAAATTTTAAAAAAAAACCTACACTCACACCAATTATCTAGTCCAAAAGAAGCATCGATAAGAAACTAGTTAAATGTTAATAATAAAGCCTTTGTTATTATTTGTCAAATATTATTTCTTATTCAAAATATCATAAAATTAAAAATAATGGAAAATTTATACAAAACATCGATTTATTCATTTAAAATGGCTGTTTAAATATTTCTATTGCATCGTTATGGAACTGGTTTCGTTTCTGAGTTATTGGATGTTCTTAGAACTTTCACTAATGGGTCAAAAGAAACCGGCATCCGGTTTATTATATCACATAAAGTATCTCTTATTGAATTGATTGATTTGAACTAAATATAAAATTAAATAAAAAAAGCGGCAACTCTCCCGTACTCCTGTATTCATAAAATTATTGCAAGACCCATTATCATCATCATCTCAGCCAAAAGACGTCCACTGTTGGACAAAGGCCTCCTCCAAGGATCTCCACAACGACCGGTTTTGTGCTGCTCACATCCAGCGGACCCTTTGTAATGTAGTTGTTAACGTCGGCCTCCTTGCCGTATTGCTGTCGCGTCTGTTTTTTATAGTATTTTTGTTATCTGTCATGTAATTTTGTGTGTCAAAAAAGCCTATTAAAATATCTACGTTATTTTTTAAAGCTACGAGGTTTTCATTATAGTTAAGGTGTACAGCGTTTACAGTAGTACTATTGTATATTTCTGCGGGAGAAATGCCGTAAACAGAAATAATGATTTTTATATAATAAACACTATAAAAATCCATATAATTTTAGTTTACCTTAGCTAATACATAATATATTAACGATCTATTTTTATTTTTTATAATGCGTAAATCTACATAACTCCGTCCATCTACAATTTTCATTTTAAATATTGTATATAAATTCGATAGTTTCCAAAAAAACTAACAATTAATTCAACACTAAAATTTTGTGACACCCAGCTACAACAGAGGGTAGAGAAAAAATAAAATGAAGTCAACATTTCGCATATCTTCAAGTAAAAAAAAAAAAAAAAAAAATTACATATAATCCTATTTAATTTCATTGACTTCTTATCATTACTATATGTATGATAAGGACTCATAGTGCGCCGGTGTGGTGTGGTTGTGACACGTGTGAAACGAGCACAAGTGACACCCTCGGGCTGTCGTCATCTCAGTGTCGTCTCGAACGCCTTGTATTAACTATTCATGATTATTCAGGATTAATATAAATAACACATAATGTTGTAATAATTTATTAATAACAATTAGCATTATAAAGTTAACCATACGTACAAATATATAAACAAACATCTACATATTAACTATGTAAATAAGCTGTATACATATGTACTATTCGTATAATACAATTATGTACTTATAATAATGGCATCAACATTTACTAACAAAAGAAAACATTACAGACATCAATTGCATACATTACATGACACACTATTGTAATATATTTTAAATGCTAAAATTACTAATTTGTAAAATTTTATACATACATAAACAAATTAATATAATTTACTTAGATACTTTGCATATAATTATATAATCGAGCAGGCAATATTATATTTAATTTGTACATATGATTTTATCTTTAAATTAAATTAGTTTATACCTATAAAACACAATAATATTACTATTTGTAATTTAGCTATGTTAAACTGTTATAAATATAACTTGATAAAAAATGCTATTATAAATAAATGCCTACATTAAATCTCTAACAGCATAATACATAATAATACAATTGTGATATATTATTACGAACTAATAGTACTGTTATTCACAAATATATAATACATATAAAATGTATTTCTAATCTAAACACTATTAATCAACTTTGGCAAGGGGAACCTAACTAAAATCATACAAGTATTTGTGGATTGCAACAATGCCTTATGACAATGTGCAAATGGCTATAAATATTTAAGATTGTGGTTATATATAATTTTACGTAAATTTGTTGCTAACAAATAACAATTTGAAAAAGTGTTGAAGAAATTTCCACGGGCGGTATTCGAACCCGGAGCCTTTGACTAATTTCGATGGGGTGTTCAGAGCCACGATAGCATGGTAGGTAGTGCACCTGACCCGGTTTGTCATATGGTGCGGGTTCAAATCCCGTACGTAATTTTTTTTTTTACACCTTTTCAAATTAATGTTTAACTTTTTTACCTAACATGTATTATAACCTTTTAGTCATTACAGGCAGGACTACAGCTATGTTATTTTGTTGTCTTTGATAAACCGAAATTTCAGCATAGTAGATGACATAACACAATATTTATAGTATAAACTATATAAACCTAATTAATACCTAATTTATTTCCAATTGGTGTCACCAATTTATTTACAGTAACATAGTTACGTAAAATCTATCACAAAATAGTGCGTACTCAGAAAATATGTAGAAAATAGTGTGTAGAATTAAGAAAACTATGCCTAGCTAAAGACCATATTTTGTTAAACTTAAACTATAGCACTAAAACATAGTTTGCCCTTAACATTCTAAGTATGATCCTTCGAGCCGGATGACATATCGCTATGCTCCTGCCAGCCGGACGTTATCTAACCACAAAACAAAGAGCATCTGATGATGCTCTCAACTAACTGGTTTCAACACATCAAGAAAACTATGCCTAGCAATAGACTTGTTATTTATGAACTATATTCTGTAAACTGACAAAGGGACAAGGGTTCCAAGATGGTCACACATCAGGCGAACGACTAGCAACCTATCACTGATGATATCTATACCGCCCTCGGAGCTCTACCTTGATTATGCTTAATGTTAGTAAGAGTTTACTCAGTATTGGTAATTTATATGCTATCTACCCGTTTTTCGTCATCCTAAAACATAGAAATATTGTCATTTCTAACCATATAGAAATCCGGTCCTTCGAGCCGAACGTTATTCAACTACAAAACAAAAAGTAACATCATCAGCTAGCTGGGCGGGCCGTTGTACCTCTCGAAGAAGTGCAGCAGCTCGAAGCACACCTCCACCATGATGAGCGCGATGATCATCCACTCCAGGCGCACGTGGTGGCGGTCGGCGGCCCACTGCGAGAGCAGCTCCAGAAGTTCCACGCAGTGAGAGAGACGCTCGTTCAAGACCTAGAGATAGATAAAAGAGGAATATGAATAATTATGGATGTTAACTTGATTAATTATTTTACTCGGTGGCCGAGTGGCAAGACGCAGCTGTGCAAGTACTAGAGTGGATTCTTTGCCGGTCCTAGTGCCAGCACATTACTTGACTAATTATGTCTTGTAACAGCGAGCTATACAACCAGACCCTGGTCCGTCTGGAAATGGTCAAGTAGGCGATGCGACGGTGGTTTTTATTTTAATTTTAATTGCTAACGGGTAAGCTTTTGGTCTTCAAAGCCAAAAGTGGAAGCACACTTTACCCGGAATCCTCAACTACTGAGGCACTCGCTATCTGATCAATAGCTGCCGGAACACAATGATGCTACAAACATTGATGTTAGTTATGGCGACATATTTAGATCAGAAGGAGGTAGCTAGCCAGGTGGACAAACAAGTCCTACCACCAAGTCAGGAGTCCAGCTGGAGAGTGACGAGGTATACCACCACTGACCCTGGTCCGCCGTGAGATGGTGAAGTACGCGACGGTGGTGGCGTAGATGCGCTCCAGCTGTTCCTGCTCCCAGTAGAAGTCTGGCGTGTCCAGCAGGTCCGACTCCACGTTGAGCTGGTGCCGCAGCGAGAACAGCTCGCCCAGCTTGCGCACCACCTGGGTGAGGTTATGAACTTTTATATCTAGAAAACATAAAGTAAGGAACAATATTTATTGACCACACAAAACTATAACATAGAGAATATAAGAAAAAAGATAATAATTCAACAGACAAATAAATAGGCGACATTAGCTACTGCAACGCTGGTATTCTGACGCGGAGAGACCCAGAAGCTTTTTTTTGTACCAGCTCTCTTATGTCCTCACTGCGCGAGCCTTCCCTATGATTGGATAGGGAATACGAACCTTAAATCACCACGCGAACCCAGTGCGGATTGGTGTTAACTAATGCAGCCGGGACCAACGGCCTTCCACGTGGCACGTTACGTGCCTTCCAAAGTACAGAGACGCTACAAATGATACATTTTTGGTTACCCATCCGATGACCTTAGCTTAACGCAGATCGTCGAGCTCCTCAAGAAGCCATACCCTTAAATTTTTTACAGACACAAAAATTATGTCCCTTACACAGACACAGTGAATGGGGTGCGAATTTTGAACCGGCGAATAATTTTCACCCTATGAAATTATAGCAATTACGATTGCTCTTTCTCACTTTTATTCAAAAACACTGGCAACTCATTTTTGACGCCAGAAACACAAAAGAAGGAGCTCCCAAAAGAGACAACCTCTCACGGACAGGGAACCTTGTAACGGCTGCGCTCAGACTGGTTCATCTACTGTGTGCGTCACTGAAGCGCATTTACATAAAGCTAACTTTCTACAGTCTCTTTATTTTGTGCCAAAAATCTTAATAATCAAATTGTAAATTATGCAAAATAATAACCAGTGAGTCTCCGGGTCGGGATGTTTGCGTTCTGTTTGTTATTTTAGTTACTAACATAGTTGTAAGTCTATTGTTACTAACATACTTTATTTTATTTATGTAATGGATTTTAAAAAGCTCAAGGTCACTCAAAGAGCAATGGAGAGGGCTATGCTCGGGGTTTCTCTGCGTGATCGAATCAGAAATGAGGAGATCCGCAGAAGAACTAAGGTAACCGACATAGGCCGAAGAGTTGCTAAGCTCAAGTGGCAGTGGGCAGGGCACATTGCTCGCAGGACTGATGGCCGCTGGGGCGGAATAGTCCTTGAGTGGCGACCGCGTACCGCAAAGCGCAGTGTGGGCAGGCCTCGAACAAAGTGGACCGACGATCTGGTGAAGGTCGCGGGAAGCCGCTGGATGCGAGCAGCACAAAACCGGTCGTTGTGGAGATCCTTGGGGGAGGCCTTTGTCCAGCAGTGGACATCTTTTGGCTGAGATGATGATGATGATGATGAATGGATTTTAATTATATTGTGATCTGTTTTTTTTATAACATTCTGGAGTGAATTTAATGTCACTTTTAATTTCGATTTTTGGGCGCCTGTGGTCTAGTGGTTAAGACCACAGAGGGAGGGTAAATGCCCTGGTAGAAAAGTAGGTTATCTTTATCTGTGAGCCTTGACCTCCTTCTTGTCGACGTCGGCGGCCCCGTGGCGCTCCATGAGGCTGGAGTGCCGGCGCACGGCCGCCGCCAGCGCCTCCAGCCGCGCCTCCCACGCGCCCAGCCGCGCCGACTGCGCCATCGCGTGGCTGCGGCGTGCGACACGGACCGATACTCAATCAACTTATGTATATAAACTGTTATTTTATGACCTTACAAGTTCATGTACAGTCGAGTTCAATAATATGTATACACTTTTGACAGATGTTGATTGTTATTACAATTCAATTCAAATTCTTGAAAGATGGCTCTCGCTACGATTTAGCCAGTGTCTAGTTTTAGGGCAGGTTATTAGTGTTTTGACATTGTCCGTGACTCTGCTTAAAACTTTTTGTGCTTGTACAAGAGACAAAATGTCTAACACTGAGACCCAATTTTACACATACAGGTGGCTATGGTAAATAAAGGTTACTTACTGTCAAAAAGTGTATACATATTATTGAACTCGACTGTACTCTGTATGTATAGTCGACAATGAAATTGTTTTACCACCTTAGAAGCGAATTTTGTTTCATCATCTCAGCCAAAGACGTCCACTGCTGGACAAAGGCCTCCCCCAAGGGTATGAGGGGAATTTGCCGTAATCGCCACGCTTGGCAGGCGGGTTGGCGATCGCAGTAGGTTGAGAGTTAAGTACCTCAGAGAGATGCTGCTGCCCATCCTCTGGAATGGTCCCTTAGTCGGCTTTTACGACACCCACGGGAAGAGATGGGGTGGTACAATTCTTTATCCCCGGCACCACACAGGGAATTTTGTTTGCATTTAATAAAACAACAAGTTCTATTTTTGTATAAAAGACCTATTGATAGTGATATTATTTAATACCTACGTTGTCATCGTTGACAATGAGCCTTAGCGAAATTTTATTGTAATGGAAGTTTTTGTCAAAAGTGATAAAGCAATTTCATGGTCGACTATACATGTAAATTTTCTTGTAATAATAAGTAATTCTTGTAACGTATAGTGTCTAATACATTAGATACATAACCCACCCCTCAATAGAAAGATGCTTACAGGAATGAATAAGTATTTTTATGCATAACTTAACATTACGACTAAGGTCATAAGTCAGTAAATTCGGAGTACAAATTATACTGCCAAAAAGTGATCTAAATCTAAGCCATAAATGACTATTTATGTTTATATTCGATAGAAGAAGTCTATAGAGCTTGTGAAGCAAAGATGACACCATCCAATGATTCACGGCAACTCAGCCAACCACCAACCAAGCTAACAAATCACAATTGATAACTACATGCCATTAAGTTTGGGTACACAATTGGTAATAAAGCCGCCTGAGTTTCTTGCCCACTCTTCATGACTGAAGGCTCTACCAAAACCCGAACTGGTAGTAAATCTACCATATCCTCTAATGTTACTACCCGTGGCGGAAGGCCTTACCTCTGCAACGGTAGTGGATGATGGTGGTGAATAAAGAAAGAGAACACTTACCTAAATGTGAACTTCTCCAATGAATTATCCTTGTCTGGAACTAACACAAAACCAGAATCTTGTAAGTAGCATTTCTTGCTGCAACAAAATAAAATTACATAGTACTTTATAAACATAACTTTTTCACAAAGTAAACATCTTATTATATGATGCATAGCCCAGGATTGTGATTGTCAAACCGCTTCTGGCAAGCGTGGTGATTAAGCCATAACCCATCAATTGTAGTGATGACTTGATTTCAATGATGGAAGCCTTTGCCCAGCAGTGGGACAGTTATAGGCTAGTTATTTACTTGTAGTGGTCCTTGTCGGCGTCATGGTGTCTATGTTTAAAAGCCCTGTAGTCTTACCATACAATGGACTTCAAGAGGTGGTTTTAAATTATCAAATAGCAGTAGTTGGATTGTGATACTGTAGTCTGGATTTGACTTCTTACTTTTCTACCCATTGTATTACTTTCGAAAGTGAACTACTTTACTATATCATCACCAGCTCATTTCATGTCCCACTGCTGGGGCACGAGCCTTCGCTATGGATGGCTAGGGAGAGCGGGCCATAAACCACCACGCAGCCTGGTGCGGTTCGGTGGTTGTTAGCAACTGCCAAAGACCAACGGCTTAACGTGCCTTCCGAAGCACGGAGGAGCTCAAGATGATACATTTTTGGTCACCCATCCTATGACCGGCCTTTGCGAAAGTTGCTTAAGCCTAGCAATCGCAACCCGGGGGCGTTAACCATTGCGCCATCAAGCTCCTCCTTTGCTATATTCATATCTGCAATTGTTATGATGTGGAATACTTACGCATTTGGTTGATAGCTGTAGGTCATGACTTCTCTCTCTTTCTCCACAACATCTCTAGGATAGCTGTCTATTTCAAACCTTGAAACAAACAATCACAATACTTAACACACTTAAAGTTACATAAATGTTACACAATAAGTACAACAAATTTATTTTTTCTTTTATCTATATTCTACTTCATCCAAAAGATCACTGTCCTTGTGCCTGTGAATGGGGACTAGTTAATATACTACATCACTCTTAATCATTCAATAAAATTCTGACCAATAGCTAGGTATCCTTTTAGAAAAGTGCTGAATTAAATTTCCATGGGCAGGATTAGAACCTGCAGCCCCTGACAAACCAGGTCAGGATGCATTGCGTATTACTGCCACAGCACGGTATTTGAACATTCCGAGTCCTGCTAGAGGAATTTTTTATAGACTTAGTAATTTGTTCCTTAAAATTACAACTTAATCATTCAGAAAAAAAGTGAGACCTAGTCGGGTAACATAACCTAGGACTTAGTTGGAGTAAATAGAATGCATAATAATATAAATTCACCTCCGCACTAACTCCAGGACATTGCTAGCCTCCATCTCTGTACAATTCCAAAACACGACGGCACCCTCTCGAAAGAAGATGATCTCCCGGGGCTCAGAGCCTACACTGTACACCGCATTCGCCATCACCACATCACCCACTTCCTGTGCTTGCAGCCTGAAAAGAATTTAATTAAATACAATATGTGAAAATTAAAACTACAGGCTACAGGCAGACTATTTGTAGATTTTGTAGATAATGTTTAAACAATACAAAGTATTGTTTATTAAGCCATTGTACTAAAAAGTTGCATCATCATTTTAATGAAGGAAATGAATTAAGCTTACATTGCTGGTTCGTATAGCTTCTGGGCCACCAAGGCTTCCTTGAGGCCAGTCAAGTCATAGCTATTGGCAGTCACGTACGCCAAGGACAAGTAATGACCTTCCTTTTTTGTTAAATCTTCCAAAGTAGCTTTCTTGTGAAGCACCTTCTTTTTTAATGGTATTGACGAATTTTCTAGTGCTAAAGTAGGCTGTATAGCATCACTTGTGTTGTTTTTACTCGCAAGAGTGCGTGTTAAGGAAAGTAAAATATTTTTCTGTGAATAAAAACAACATTTTGATAAAGTTTGTTCCGGCACGCTAAAACATTTTGTTGACGCAATGCGTATGGAATTGTTCACGATTCTTGATAAATATACTGTCATCTTGTTCTATTTTTAAAGCTTTCCGGAAATAAATGTATATTTAACCGACTTTTCCGCGATTTATTACATAAAATTGAGGTTAGAACGTAAGTTTACAAAATTAACCGAGACATTGGTTTGTTTGACACTTGACACTGACAGTTTGATGACATCCATTTCACTTTTTTAATTTATTAAGCGTAAAAGGAGTTTGCCTATAAAGCCTAGTAACTAGTTTAATCACGAAACAGAAAAAAAAACTAGTTTAATACTCTACTTTTAAAGAGAACCAACTATAAATACAAACGAAACCTAAATAAACAGAACTAAATGCACAACCAACAGCAGCATCATTTGGGTGCGCGCAAGATTTTGACATAAAAAAAGTAAAGTTGAAATATTTAGTCCGCAACCATGTTATCGCAGTTTGTCTTCCTTTTTTTATTTGATAGTGGAGAACTCGTCCACACCCGTCGAGGCGCGGATGGTTATGTGGGGTTTTCCTCTCCAGCTCCCGCCTCCCTGTCCAGACTGGAGGGTGAGTGTCAAAACCGCTGTACATTCTCATCACGTGCCGCTAGGACGACTAGAATCACCGGTTTGGCAGTCACGTGTTCAACCTAGCGGGCAGTTTGTCTTCCTACCAACATTGATAAAAGTACAGTTGTTAATGTATTCAGAGTGTGCTTCTATTATACCTCATGTGCATGTGTTGTGCATTATTATCCCTTACCACATGAGGGGCAAATGATTTCCCTGTTAAGTAATAATAATAAAAAAAGGTAAAATGGGAAGAGTCAAAGAACCAACACACGCTTTCTATGTTAATTGTATTTCATAGAAACTACCAAATCAGTCTCTACTTTTCAGACATTTCAGACATAATATTAAAATATAAAAAACGCACGCAGTAGCCTGGTTTTCATAGATGAGATTGGTTCTCCTCTCGAGTGTATCAGTCCTGCAGTCAACTTGGATCGCCAAGGTGACTGCTGGACTGATACACCAACCTTGGTTGCCAGCCTTTATAAGTCCAGCATGCAGTCTTTTGCTTTTATATAAATGCACAAACGAGGTCCGCATCAGTCTAGAACGCAAACTGTTATTTCCACGCACGCAGTTTCTTGTGTAATGAGGACCGCATCAGTCTTTAGTCTTGAATTTATAAAAACGAACAAAGGTTCTTAGTTTTTTTTATTGCTTCGTGAGTGAGGTTAGTTGTCTAGCCTCATCTCGAGTGCGCAGTCTCTTGTCTTCATAAAAGTTAACAAATGAGGTCCGCATCATTGAGGTTGTTGGTTCAACAAATGAGGTTCGTTCTCCTCTCGCGGGCATCAGTCCAGCAGGCAGTCTCCATCCTCCGTGGTGAACAGCTTGTGCAACCGTTGCGCCAGCTCCGGCCCTAGGCGGCGTGCGCGCGCGGCGGCCTGGGCGGATCGGGTCACGCCGACCGCTGCCACGCGATTCACGCCGTCGGGGGATAACAGCGTCTGCGGGGTGGGAAACGGTACTACATTGGTAAAAGCACTACTTAACTTGTTTTATATACTATTCTCTAAAGTTTACGCGAACACTACACATTGAAATGAAACAACTTTTACGGATCTACTCGCGTTTATTTTATACATTAGTTTTTTTATTAACTTAGAAATACCTGTTTTTCTAAATTGTTTCGGGTCTGGGTGTTTCATATGTATAATAAGTATGTATTAAAGTATATTAAGTATGTTTATCCGTTGTCTGGTTAACCATTTTTCGAGTTTCTTAAGGAAGCTTTTCTTGGGGCTAGATAATTGGTGTGAGTGTGGGAAACATTTATTATTATTATTATTATTATTAACTAATGTTTATTCTGACGTTTCGAACACTTTGCATAGTCCGTGGTCACAGGGAGACTGAGGTGTTGGTCGTCTCATAATTAGTTATTAGATTGTATACCATCATTTAAATTTAATCAGGTGCGTTCCGTTTTACGCAGAAAGAGCTTACAGTATCTTTTGGTCTGGCAGTATGGTGTTGGGGCTGGAATTTAATATTTTGTATGATGGGACCCCAGGCTGGTGGTAGATTCCAACCATCTTCTCTATTGAATGTTTTCTAATTTCAATAGCCTCGCGTATCATCCTAGGGATGAATCGTTGTACTCTAGCGAATATTTGTGGTTTATCAAATCTGATGTAATGGTTGAGCCTCTCTAGGGCATTTTCACATACTGCAGAAATAATTTCGCGCTTATGCTGTCAGTTATGCTATGCATCAGGATAAACATAAATTAAATTAACAATGGAGAGGGCTATGCTCGGGGTTTCTCTGCGTGATCGAATCAGAAATGAGATCCGCAGAAGAACAAAGGTAGCCGACACAGCCCGAAGAGTTTCTAAGCTTAAGTGGCAGTGGGCAGGGCACATTGCTCGCAGGACTGATGGCCGCTGGGGCGGGGTCGTACTGGAGTGGCGACCGCGTACCGGAAAGCGCAGTGTGGGCAGGCCTCCAACAAGGTGCAGGCCTCCAACAAGGTGGACTGACGATCTGGTGAAGGTCGCGGGAAGCCGCTGGATGCGAGCAGCACAAAACCGGTCGTTGTGGAGATCCTTGGGGGAGGCCTTTGTCCAGCAGTAGACGTCTTTTGGCTGAGATGATGATGATGATGAATGTATAAAATAAACGCGAGTAGATTCGTAAAAGTTGTTTCAATTAAATTTTAAAATGTTTGATTTATGTAGGGTAGTTGCACCAGTGTCCGACAGGATCCAGTAATCATATATTTTATCCTCGTCAGGAACTGATTCTCAACTATGGTTGACTGGTAGAGAAGGCCTCAGGCATTAAGTCCGCCATGTAATTTATGTTGCTAAAGTTTTAAATAAATTAATAAAAAATAGATAGCTCTAGCAACAATTGCATGCATGCCTGCTTCCGAGCTGTCGTTCAGTCATATTTTAATGAACTTCTATTTATAATTTTTTGGCGACAAAAACTGAGAAACAACGACGAAAAAAAAATCGGGGTCGTCGGGACTTAATTAAGTAGTAGACAGTATTATTTTCAACTTTTACGCAATGAAGTTAATAAAATAATGATAAAATAGTCTTTTGCCCCACTACACGTCTTTATATAGCTAAAAATATGTTTATTGCAGTTTAAAGGTTTACAGTTTTGCGTGTTTTAGTTAATAAATAATTTTTATTAACTTCACCCACTTTTAAATGCCTCAACCCCCCCATGGACCAACCAATCAATTTTAATCTCATTCCCAACCCACCTGGTGCAGCTCGAGCGGCGACTTGTACTGGCAGCAGAGCGTCGGCCACTGCAGGGGTACTCAACCCACCTGGTGCAGCTCGAGCGGCGACTTGTACTGGCAGCAGAGCGTCGGCCACTGCAGGGGTACTCAACCCACCTGGTGCAGCTCGAGCGGCGACTTGTACTAGCAGCAGAGCGTCGGCCACTGCAGGGGTACTCAACCCACCTGGTGCAGCTCGAGCGGCGACTTGTACTGGCAGCAGAGCGTCGGCCACTGCAGGGGTACTCAACCCACCTGGTGCAGCTCGAGCGGCGACTTGTACTAGCAGCAGAGCGTCGGCCACTGCAGGGGTACTCAACCCACCTGGTGCAGCTCGAGCGGCGACTTGTACTGGCAGCAGAGCCTCGGCCACTGCAGGGGTACTCAACCCACCTGGTGCAGCTCGAGCGGCGACTTGTACTGGCAGCAGAGCGTCGGCCACTGCAGGGGTACTCAACCCACCTGGTGCAGCTCGAGCGGCGACTTGTACTGGCAGCAGAGCGTCGGCCACTGCAGGGGTACTCAACCCACCTGGTGCAGCTCGAGCGGCGACTTGTACTGGCAGCAGAGCGTCGGCCACTGCAGGGGTACTCAACCCACCTGGTGCAGCTCGAGCGGCGACTTGTACTGGCAGCAGAGCATCGATCATTGCAGGGGTACTCAACCCACCTGGTGCAGCTCGAGCGGCGACTTGTACTGGCAGCAGAGCGTCGGCCACTGCAGGGGTACTCAACCCACCTGGTGCAGCTCGAGCGGCGACTTGTACTGACAGCAGAGCGTCGGCCACTGCAGGGGTACTCAACCCACCTGGTGCAGCTCGAGCGGCGACTTGTACTGGCAGCAGAGCGTCGGCCACTGCAGGGGTACTCAACCCACCTGGTGCAGCTCGAGCGGCGACTTGTACTGGCAGCAGAGCGTCGGCCACTGCAGGGGTACTCAACCCACCTGGTGCAGCTCGAGCGGCGACTTGTACTGGCAGCAGAGCATCGGTCATTGCAGGGGTACTCAACCCACCTGGTGCAGCTCGAGCGGCGACTTGTACTGGCAGCAGAGCATCGGTCTTTGCAGGGGTACTCAACCCACCTGGTGCAGCTCGAGGGGCGACTTGTACTGGCCGCAGAGCGCGCGCGCCGTCTCCAGGCTGACGTGGGGCAGAGTTGACACCATCTGCTGCCACAGACGCACCACGCCCTTGCCTGGTGGAAGAGATGAGATAAGAAGAGATTATATCTATTTGCCAATAACATAGTAAGTCCTTCGCTTCTGCTTAAAAGATTTTACAGAACTGTTCTGAACTTATAATAAGTAAAATTTATCGATCAGATTTAATTTGTAATGTGTAAAACTATTATTACTAGTGATCGCCCAGTGGTCGAAATTCGACCGTCATTTTATTAAGGCTGCACGGATTGTATCCTAAGCAATGAAAAATTAAAAAGATAGAATGTGAGTTTGGATTGGCATTGACAGATTTCAGCCGCTCCTCTTCCAATTTGAAATTTTTGAAAAGAGTATGCGTGTGTGTCAAATACATGGTAGTGTGTGTAATGTTTGTTTTATTGATTTAATGTATTTTTCTGCATAATTTTAAAAAAATATTAACATTCAGATAATCTTCTCTATAAAAACTATAAGTGTGCGAAATTTCATACTCTTTGCTCCCGCGCAATTTTTGTAAAAAAGGGGTACAAAGTTTTTGCTTCACGTATTAATATATAGATTTTATTTAAGTTAACACTCAATTATAAGATATATGACTATAAGTATCATACACTAGATTACTCCGAGGTGGCAGAGAGCCTGGTGATCTGTAATACAGGTTTTGTATGAAACCAGGTATAGACTCCAGCTCTCACAAAGGTTATGTGAACCATACTTTAATTTAATTATTAGTAAGTTTAATTGTAACTACCTTTGTGGAGAAAATAAACTTTTTATTATTTGTTTATTTTATTATTATTATTTAATGCATGCGGAGATTACCTGTAATTAATATTTACATTTAGCTTGTAAGTTTCATGTTATTATACAGGTGACTTTTTTTATCACCGTCCAAACGTTCTGAGATGACTCTCGTGATACAAACGATCAACTCTTACTATTGTACCAACTTTCTCTAACTGGAAAATAAATATCAGCAGTTCCATACAAAACATCAATATTCATTCGACCAAAATGTATGGAACAGCTGAATTTTATTTTTGAGTTAGGGAGTTGGTCCAATAGTAAGAGTTGTTCGTTTGTATTATGGGAGTCATCTCAGAAGGTTTGGACGGTGATAAAAAAATCACCGGTATATGGTATATGGAATTGCTGTGGTAGAATTTGTTAATTGGTGTAACATTACTATAGTTTTAGATTAAGATCTTTATTGTGAAGAGGAAATAAAGAATTTTTATTATTATTATTATTATATATGTCTGTATTATTGTTAAATGTTGTTGGTGTTCCAAATAACAAAAATATATTTAAAAAAAACCGCTGCTTCTACATGTATTTTTTTTTAAATATTTTACGGGTAAGCACATTGCCTTGATCTCACCTGGTGTTAAGTGATGATAAGGCCAATGATGGAAGCGCACTTCACCCGGGAACCTCAACTAGTGAAGCACTGGCTATCTTATCTCTAGCTGCCGGAACACAACACAAACATTGATGTTATGGCGACATATTTAGATAAGATGGTGGTAGCTAGCCAGGCGGACAAACAAGCCCTACTACCAACCAAACCGAGTACACAAACATACCCCCGCTGGGAATCGAACCCGGGACCTCTGGGTCTAAACCGGTGGTCTTAATCACTAGACCACAGAGGCAGTATGTTTGTGTGCGTTAAGTCGTTTGAATATCTAGTTAAAGACTTACCATCTTCGTCAAGCGCGATGGCGTCTTGTTTGACACCTCTCATATAAAAATGGGCTTGATCATCCACCTCCATTCTGGCTAGTCTGCAAATTAAAAGTCATATCAAATTTTATTTTTTATTTTTAAGTGCTAAATGCTGCACAGCTGAATTAAATATTTATAAATCACTAGCTGACCGGCGGACTTCGTACCGCTTTGTCAGTTTCCATGACAACAAAACAAACAAATCATTCGTTCGCTTAAGAACACCTATATCCCATGATGGAGCCCTATAGCAGCGCCACCTACCAGGTCCAATTGCAAATCTAAACCATTCTCGAATCCACTTGAACACACACAAAAAAATTCATCCAAATCGGTCCAGCCGTTTAGGAGTTCAATTTCATACACATATAGTGATAGTGAAACTACTACTTACATAGCACTACTGCCGTTAAAAAGCAGTCAAAAATCAAAGCAGTGAAAAAATTCAGTCAATTCGTCACGTCACAGCCTTCCCGGTAGCATAATGGTCTGTGCAGCCGCCCTGATTACGGAAGACCCAGGTTCAATTCCTAGCTGGGTCGGGTAGGCATTAAATTATTTTTCACTGTGTTTTATAAATATTTAAGTCATATCAAGTGTGTAAGAGTTCCATAATCACCTAACTGATAAACAACCACTCGCGACGTAAGCATCCGTGAACCGTGACCCATGATCCCAAAGGGAATTTCGAAAAATCCGGCTAGCATAAAGGTATTCTCGAGAATCTCGACATTTCACATTACACAACTGAGGAGATCGATGGCACAATGGTTAACGCACCCGGTCTGCCCGCGTGGTGGTTTACGGCCCGTTCTCTTGTGGTGCCTCCATCCAAAAGGGGAAACCACGTGCCCCAGCAGTGGGGACATAAAACGAGCCGATGATAATGACTAACTTTTCTAAGATCTTTATACAACATGAAGCAATAAAATACCTATGACTATGACTTAGACTCTAACCCCCTTACAAATAAACAAAGAATAAGGTCGGAATAGTTATATCATGTTTTGTCTCTTTTACTCTAATTTGAAATGACGTTTACGTGACGGGAACAAAACACGGAATAACTATTCGGACCTTATTTTCTGTTTATTTGTAAGGCACTAGTTAGACTGTGGCATCAGCTTACTGCAACAGAATACTTACTTTGCAAAATCAATTATTTAAATTCCTTTGATCATATTCAATAGGTATCCAATAATGTCATTATTATAAGTATGGGAGATTAAATAAAAAATATTTCTCTCATATTTATGATGGATTAAGGGATCTAAGGCATCTTGTTGCCAAATAGTTGTTAATGTCACATAATGAGGTTCTTGCAGTAAGCCGACGACGATGGCCATTGATCTTGTTATTAAAGCGCTTATCGGTAATCTGGTGGGTCTCACTTGTAGGGAGCCTCCGCGATGGCCCGGGTGTGGTGCACCAGCAGCAGCGCCAGCTCGCTGGGCGTCTCCACCAGCTCCACGTCACAGCCGGAGGAGACCAGCGAGTCTACACACGGTCGGTACTGGTCAGGATAAAAGCTTTGCCCGGCAGTGGGGCAGTACATAGAAACATAACACCTCTTTGGTCTTGTGGTTGAGTCCACCGGTCCCAGAACCAGAAGTCACGGCAGGGTTTTGGTTGGTGGTAGGCCATGTTGGTCCGCTTGGCTAACCAGCATCTTATTAAAATATGATTATTTTCATATCATCATCATCATCATCATCATCATCATCTCAGCCAAAAGATGTCCACTGCTGGACAAAGGCCTCCCCCAAGGATCTCCACAACGACCGGTTTTGTGCTGCTCGCATCCAGCGGCTTCCTGCGACTTTCACCAGATCGTCGGTCCACCTTGTTGGTTTGCCTTTATTTACATACTAGCTGTGCTCGCGACTTCGTCCGCGTGGAATAGTGACTTTCGGCAGCATTTTTAATTTTTTAGGCTCTTTTCCCGTTTTTGCAACATTTTTCACTGACGCTTCGCTCCTATTGGTCGCAGCGTGATGTTATATAGCCTAAAGCCTTCCTCGATAAATGGACTATCCAACACAAAAAGAATTATTCAATTCGAACCAGTAGTTCCTGAGATTAGCGCGTTCAAACAAACAAACAAACAAACAAACTCTTCAGCTTTATATATTAGTATAGAAGATAATATTACGCAAATATTATTGTGAACAAATCACAATTTGCCAATTATGCTAGCATATGGCAGTGCACCTGACCCGGCATGTCATGGGGTGCGGGTTCGGATCCCGCTCGTGGATTTTTTCCAACACTATCTTTTTTCAAATTAACAAAATATGTCGCCATAACATCAATGTTTGTAGCATTGTTGTGTTCCGGCAGTTATATTCTCAGGGAGTTGGCTATATTATCATATAGCCAATGCCTCAGTAATTGAGGTTCCCGGGTGAAGTGCGCTTCCATCATTGGCCTTATCATCATTTAACATCAGGTGAGATCAAGGCACTGTGCTTACCCGTAAGATATAAAAATTAGCAAATTCGTTCACCTGTAATCGCCATTTCTAAGTCGATCGGCGTCATCAGCTTGCGGTTGCTGTTAACAGTTTTACGCTGATGCTTCCTGCACACAAACATATTATAAATAATTCTAACTTTAAGCTAAGCATCTTTCACAATTGAATGGGTCAACTGTGTAAGCTAGTGCGAATTAATAACGAAAATGAGAGTCATAAATATGGCAATTTTAACTGTCCTCGTCTTGAACCAGGAGGCGCTGTTCCAATGCAACAATGTCATTTTCGTTTTATTTCGAAATAAAACTCGCACTAACCACTCACTACCTGCGGTGAGAAACGTCACCAAACAAACTACTCACTTGAAATACTCCGCGGCGCCGAACACGACTAGCGTGACGTCACACTCGCTGACGTCACGCACGTGCGCCAGGTGCTTCGCCAGCGAGCGCGCGGCCACGTGCTCCGCCATCGCGCACGCCTCCGCCACGTACAGCGCGCGCGAGCTACGCGAGCCCGGGCACGCCAGGCCCATCTGCGGGCACGACCTATGGCATGACACGGCGCGCGTGACGTCACACGCGCCTCCGCCACGTACAGCGCGCGGGCGCTACGCGAGCCCGGGCACGCCAGGCCCATCTGCGGGCACGACCTATGGCATGACACGGCGCGCGTGACGTCACACGCGCTGACGTCACGCGCGCCTCCGCCACGTACAGCGCGCGGGCGCTACGCGAGCCCGGGCACGCCAGGCCCATCTGCGGGCACGACCTATGGCATGACACGGCGCGCGTGACGTCACACGCGCTGACGTCACGCGCGCCTCCGCCACGTACAGCGCGCGGGCGCTACGCGAGCCCGGGCACGCCAGGCCCATCTGCGGGCACGACCTATGGCATGACACGGCGCGCGTGACGTCACACGCGCTGACGTCACGCGCGCCTCCGCCACGTACAGCGCGCGGGCGCTACGCGAGCCCGGGCACGCCAGGCCCATCTGCGGGCACGACCTATGGCATGACACGGCGCGCGTGACGTCACACTCGCTGACGTCACGCGCGCCTCCGCCTCGTACAGTGCGTGCGAGCACAGAGGGCCATCTGCGAGATATGACTGGTATAACTGTTCATCATCATCATCATCTCAGCCAAAAGATGTCCACTGCTGGACAAAGGTTTCTCCAAGTATATACCTATCCACGATGGCCGGTTTTGTGCTGCTCGCATCCAGCGGCTTTCCGCGACCTTCACCAGATCGTTGGTCCACCTTGTTGGAGGCCTGCGTGTTTGCGTGCGCGGTCACTCCTTAGGCCCCCATTCACGGGCACTCCATTAGCGCCACTCCATCACTCCAAAATAGACCTGGATTTTGGAATAATTGGAAATCCAACGCTCGGAACGACGATGCCACACAACCCAATTAGTTATATGATTAAATTTGGAGCGATGGAGTGGAGTATCAGTGAATGGGGGCCATTATACTATCATATCTATCTATACTATACTATAATCTTTTTGCATTTGATACCCCTTTTTTTGTGGCAGTTTAAGATTCAAACGCTAAGCGAATACGAAGTACCTACTAGCCTAAACCGCTGAAGCTAATTAGATAAAATTGGTTAATTGAGTGACGTAATCAGCCACTAAGAAAGGATTTTACGGAAATCACACCCTAAGGGGGTCAAAAAGGGGGTGAAAGTTTGTATGAAAGTCCGTCAGTTTTGAAGTTAAATACATGAAAATTAGTATTTGGGTTCTTGAAAAGAATTAAAGAATGACTTGTCTCAGGAATTTCGTTTATTTTTCTTTAAATGAGTAGAAAAGGGAAAAAGGTTTATTTGGGAAAATCGTTATTTTTAAAGTAATAACTATCGAAATGATTATTTTAATCGATCTTTAGATTTTTCAACAAAAATAAATAATGACATGTTTAAGCATTTTTCGAAAAACCTTCCCTAGAGAGGTGAAATAGGGGTGGAAAGTTTGTATGGAAAACTGTCATTCCTTAAATTTCGGTATTTGGCCTGGTTAAGTTTCAGGATTTTTGGAAAACGATCCCTTAAGTAGAGGATTACAATTTGTACAGGAGGTTTCAGAACGGACCAAAATTAGTTATACAGAGTGATCATTATTACGCGATTTTGTGTTACACTTTTTACTAATTCTAGCTCGCATGGATGGGCTTTTTAATGATACAAAATGAAAAACTTAATGTTGAAATGACGTGACATGTTTAGTTGTCTAACCCTTATTAATTATACCCTTATGATATTTACCTTTAATAAGTTAAGCTTTTATTACGAACAAACACAAGTCATGTAGCCCACGTGAGCAAAGCCGCGAACAAAAAGCTAGTCTCTAATATAAAACTCAGCATGCGTACCACTTCATTCTCTCCATCAAGCGTCTGCTGGACCGTCCGCTTCCACATGACGAGCGCGGGGTCGCACAGGTCGGTGGCGGGCGCCAGCCGGCAGCCCGCCGCCGCCGCCTCCGCGGCCAGACCCGACATGTACCACGCGCTCGCCAGCGACGGGTGCATCTCGATGTGCATGTACTGTGCAACATACAGGCATAACATAAGACCCCAGAGTAAAGCCAATAGCCTATAACTCTCCTATTGATGGGCAGAGGTTAGAGTCAATACAAAAACGTTTTATTTATTGTCTTAAGCAAGTTTGGAAGCCCAAACTGCGATTAAGACAAGAATTATTACATTATACGGATACGATTTTAATTAGATGTTGTGCGCAGTTGTAATAGAGGTACAAATTTATACGTTTATGTAATTGTATTGTTGTATTTTTTGTATTGTATGATTTGTATCTTGTAGTTGTAACTGTGCCAAAGATAAATAAATAAATGAATAAAGACTTCCAATGAAAGCCAGTCAGCACTACAACCGATGGGTAATGGCTTAATCCCCCCAAGACTCCAAAAGGTAAATTTAATACATACCGCGCTTGAGTAAAGTCAAAGCAAAGTCCGAGCGCAGCTGTATCATATAACGTTATATAAAAAACGGTGTTTTTAAAAGAGTTTTATACGACATGTTTAAGGATTTTAAATCCAAAAAAAATATATGTTATTCATTGGCCTTTTATATAGTAATTTCGAATGGTATTTTCACGATATTTTACATTTTTCTTGCATCGAATATAATATCAAGCATACGTCTTATTAATGAACTAAATATAATTTTATTCAGGCTATACACCGTTTCAGACAAAGAAAAATATACCAAACCAATTGTCTTTGAATATGTAATAGTGGTCGGCTATTATAATTTTAATAATAAGTAAACGTTCAATAAAATCCACTTTATTGCCTAATTCGACGCTCGCGCTATCATTCAGTCCCGAGCGGAACGCCTTGGAAATCTCACAGTCGGAAACACTCGCCTTAACCGCGAGAACTTCACAAATCGAGAAATAAACTCTTTTCTCACAAAAAAAAAAAAGCACAAAATCGAACGTTTTTCAATCAGTCATCTAAAAGTAATTGTAGCCCAAGAATATGTGCGCTGCATTCGGTTAGAGACGCTCCTGCGATGTGAAATATCTAAAGCTAAGGCTATTACGAATGTTATGAAGCAACTTTTTTAATTGAAAGAAAGAAAATAAATGAAATTTAATAATAACAAAATATTTACAAAATCTATACAAAACAATTTATATACAAAAATCTAACAGTTAATATGGGGAGGCCTATGTCCAGCAGTGGACTAATATAGGCCGATGATGATTATGATGAGGAATCTATCAGCGCCAGATGGCGCTTCCTCAGCAGTATGTAGCGAAGGACTGGCTCAGCAACACTTCACAGGATCTCGGGGTCAGACTGGCTCAGCAGCACCGCACAGGATCTTGCAGCACTTCACAGGATCTCGGGGTCAGACTGTTTCAGCAGCAGAGGTCAGACTGGCAGAGGTCAGACTGGTAGAAGTCAGACCGGTAGAGGTCAGACCGGTAGAGGTCAAACCGGTAGAGGTCAGACTGGCAGAGGTCAGACCGGTAGAGGTCAGGCCAGGTAGAGGTTCCGCAGTCAAACAGTGGTTCCGCAGTCAGTCAGTGGTTCCGAAGTCAGCCAGAGGTTCCGCAGACAGCCAGAGGTTCTATAGTCAGCCAGAGATTCCGTAATTAGGTTCTCCTTGGTCAGAACTCGTAATTAGACTGGCCTTTGACCGCAGGACAGGACGCTTATATACCCTTACCGTAGAACACAATTTAATTTAAATTTATACAAATTTAGAATTACATAAAAAGTTTACATTGCACTTTTAAAAGAAAATATTGTCTTTGCCATCAAAACATTTGACATGGTTGTCAAGGCTTTGTTTATAAATTTTCATTGAATGGAAGTAATTTTATAATATCTAAAGAAGTATTGTAAGAAAATAAAGACAACATGTAATAATTTTGATAGAAAGATAAAAGGAAACAACTGGACCTAAAAATAATGTGACTACAAGAGATAAAAAACATATAAAACATGCTTAGCAACAATAAAAATCGTAGGTATTCCCTATCCTCTATCTTATTAACATGTTATAAAAAGTGAATACTACACGAAATTCCATGGCGTGAGAGGTTGTCTATGTGCGCGTGCGTTGCTCGAACGCGTTTGTATGGAGCTTACCTTCTGCCTGCAGTACCACTATTTTGTGATACACATAAGGGTTTGCGTGAACGCACACTCATCCCTTACATTATACAGGGTGTCCCAGAACGCAACATCAAGCCGAAACGGGGTAATAGGACAGATGGTAACCATCATGAAAAAAATAAAAAAATATATATTTATAAAATTTTTTATGCATAAACCAACAAGTGTTGTACCATTTTACAATCCTGATTAAAGGCGCCAACTTTTGATGGCACTTGCCAAGGCGCTCTAGTAATTTTTTTTTAAAGCGGGCTTTTTTTCAACGTCATCATCAAACTACATGGGATGGCTTTTTTTTCTGATTTTTCTCATGATGGTAACCAGATGGTTATCGGGTTTATAGGATAGATATCCTATCACCCCGTTTCGGCTTGACGTTGAGTTCTGGGACACCCTGTATACGCCATAGTGCTACATGACGCCTTAGTGGCCGAGTGGCAAAACATCCATACACACACCAACTACTCCTACTTTTTAGTATGATGATGACAAAAATATGTAAACATCTAATAATAATCAATATGTAAAAAAGAAGAACTTGTTTCAATTATGGGCGTGAGAGAGCTCGATGGACCAACTGATGCAATGTAGGTAGTTATTCATGCCTAAGCACGGAGTGACGGAGGCCTGCTATTACTAAGTCTATGGTATGGTTCCTACCTTCATGCATACTCCAGGCTTGTATACTTTGAGGGCTTCTAAGGCAGCACGCTTGAGTGCTTTTTCCTCGGCCAGTTTTATTTTACTTGCCAGTTTCTCTGCTGCTGTAACTGTCTTCTTAACAGACTTCTTGGTTAACTCCTTCTCCATACTTCCTAAATCATAATTAAAGCAGAAACAGATAGCTTATTAAACAAACATATAACAGACATTCAACGTTGAGCAATGCGAAGGGTGTGCAATGTATTCTAATGAGCTGTTTTATTTTGTGAGCATCTATGACATAAAAAGTTTTATTAAAATAAGTAGTGTTAATTACGCTAACTTCTAAGCTAAGATAAATAGATTAATTCTACCTATCACTATTATTTTTATTACGTTTTTTTGGTAATTTATGTGGATGAATTTATTTCATGTAAGTTTTAAGATTTAAAGCATTTTAAGTGACATAGTCTGCTGCTTTGACTGAGGCTGAAGAACCTCTGGATTTGGTAAAGTGTAAGTTTATTCACTCACCAACACTTCTCCTCCTTGTGCATGTCTTTAAGGTTTTGCTGCTTTTGAAGTTGGATGGCTGCAGCAACTCAGTAGAGGTAGAGGCAGAAGACCCAGTGGTGGAGGCAGAAGACCCAGTGGTGGAGGCAGAAGACCCAGTGGTGGTAGCAGCACTAGTACCTGCGACGGCAAATTTTTACTTAAATGATGTTTTTTTTTAGGTAACATACTTACAGCCTACATATAATTTTAAGCAAATTTTTATAAATTACACTTTGAAAAACAAGTTTTTTAGGTTTAATGATTTTCTTGAATCTAAATTAAGTGGAAACATTGAATACAGATATACATAATTCTTAACAATACTCATACATCACACATCATTTCCCATAATTTTTATGTCTACACTGCTGGGGCACAGGCCTTTCGGGATGGATAGGGAGAACGGGCCATAAACTACTGCAGACATAGAACTGCTAATGAAGCCGGGACCAACGGCTTTGCGCTGAGCTCGAGATGATAACTTTTTAGTCACCCATCTGAAGACCGGCCTTTGCGAAAGTTGCTCAACCTTAGCCTTTTTTTCGACACATAAGTATTTAAACTCCTTTCAAAATGGCTATAAACTAAAAAAATACTATACCTGCAGTTATCAGTTGCACATCTACTTTGACTTCATCTTCATCATCATCTTGAGTTAAATCCAAAATACCATTGATTTCCGTCATTTTCGTTATGGCATTTTATTGGTAAACAATAAAATAATTAAAACAAAAACAAAACCACAAACGTACAGCGATTATTAGCGATTTTCTTCTTCTAATATTTCATGGCATGTTTATTTTGTTTGTGTTTCACTCTAAATCTAGAATTTTATTTGTTATTGTTTTAATTGTCTTTTGTCAATTAAAAAAGCAAAAGAATCTAGTTAATGCAGCCAAGTTCCTAGAATAATATATTTTGTTAATGGTCCATATTGCTTTTTGATGATTATGAGATTCCAAAATTATGTATTTTATAATAAAAATTTTGTTATTTGTTTTTTGTGTGTGTGTGTGTGTGTGTGTGTGTGTGTGTGTGTGTGTGTGTGTGTGTGTGTGTGTGTGTGTGTGTGCGTGCGTGCGTGCGTGCGTGCGTGCGTGCGTGAGTGTGTGTGTGTGTGCAATAAAGAGTTTTATCTATCTATTTTATATTTACATCAAAAATACCGATTTTGCCGGTCTCAGACCAAGCAATAAAGTAAAGTTAGATTTTGGTTTGGTTATCTTAAGTCCGCCTCGCTAGCTACCACTGCTAAGTAACAACAATTTTAAAATAATGGTTTTTTAATTAAATCACAGAATCACTAAAATAAAAGAAGACCTAATAAAAATTAGGTACCAAAGTTAACAATGATGAATGTTACTATGTATTTTAACTACCTACTACATAAACGTCGAGTACGCAAACGCCTAAAAAGCTGAATCAACGTTTCTGCAAACGCCTACCTAACCGTTATCGATTTACCCTAAAACGGAGCGATAAATCATCTCGTGGGCACTCTAGAGTCTTTTAAACTAGGTAAATCTGCGTGATACTGAAAGCTGCTGTAAAATTGCTGATATAAAAATAAATGTTTATCTATCATAAATTTTACTGCGAGTACATTTTATTGTTAACGCACCCGGTCTGCGAGTGCTGAGGTTAAGCAACTTTCGCAAAGGCCGGTCATCGGATGGATGACCAAAAATATATCATATCGAGATCCTCCGTGCTTCGGAAAGCACGTAAAGTAAAGTTGGTCTCGGCTGCATAAGCAGTCGTTAACAAGCAATCAAGCAGTTATGGTTGCAAAACAATACAGAGCCATGGGAGGAAGTGGACAAAAATGGAGAGCTTTGTTTTAAGAACGAAGACTGACTATGACACTCTTTACAATGTCCTGGGAGAATCGAATATGCTTTGACCAAAGAAGTGACGTTTGTAAGTATATTTTGTTATTCTCATAGCATAGCATAAAATCAAACAATCCTATTGGTGGATATCATGTACACATGCTTCGCTTCACAGCTAGCTTAGCAAATCTTTGGTTTATTATTTTTTATAAAATCAACTCTTTAATAATATTGCCGTAGTTAATTTGATATAAATGAAGGTCATCTTTTTATTTTAGCAAATGATCCTCACAAATGTATTGGAAGTTGGGACATCAAGTACCAGGAAGGCTCACGAAGAAAGTTAAATTCTCGACAAAAAAGCTATCGATAGCATATTTTGTCAGTGCTAAACTGCAAAGGTGTGTATTGTATTATTTTATTTTACATTATTACATTATCTACTGAGTTCATAGGCAAAACTAGTGCGTGCTAATATAATCAAATTAGCTATTGAATAATAAACATAAATATTTACAGATTGCTGGTGACGTTGACAACATGATTGCCATACCTACAGAAAGAAAACGCTTCATTGAAAAGTTTGAAAAAACCAGCAGATAATGTTCCCGGAGATATCAATAGATATTTTTTATTAATTACATGACATGAAAAGTTCAAAACGCAATTAATTAAGTATAAGTAAAATTATAAATAAACAGTAAATTTATAATAATGACTTTCAATTATTCTATGTATTTGTAAGTGTTCCATTTAAAACGTTTTATAGCTTTGTATAAAGAGGTTTTTATCGATTTTTATCAAATTTGTAAGTATCACATTTATTTATATGGAAATTTAGCGTGTTCCTGCACCTTCAGTCTTTTTAATATACCATGGGTAGTATGACATTACCTGCCAGTGCCATAGCAATGCAATCTTAAACAGTGTTTAAGAATCTTATACTATGATACTGATTAGGTATGTCACCCTAGCCATGCTATGTAAAAAAGAATAGGAGGTGCGGGAACATCCTAAACTTCCAAAAATAAAACGTTTTGAATGAACAACATCTCTCTATTTGACCGAAGAATTTATCATGTTATTTCAAAACATTAACGTCTTCAGAGAAAACAGTTGTATTATCTTAAAACAAGAAATAGAGTTGATTTGATATAAATTACAACAGTTATTGAGAGAAGGCGTAATTGTAGTTAAAAGAAAAACACATTTTCTTTAATTAAAAAAACAACATTCATTTAGTTTAAGAATTTATAGAATTAAATAAAGAAAAACCATTTTTTCATTCCAAGAATATATTTACTTATTCCAAATTATTATTAACTTATTATAAATTGCATCTAATCTTGGAATAATACTTCCACCTATTGTGTCAACAAAGGCAAGGATTCAATTAAGAAAGTAAATATGTGGATTCAAGAAAATAATAATTTGAATAGAGAATAAAATATTTGTTCGAAACAAACAAAACTAAACTCATTCTAAAATAATATAACCAAGATTATGTTAAATTTATATTTGAGAAAATATTATTTTCAGTATATATGAGTGAATCATTTTGTTGAATTTAATAAACTTGCTTTCACTGGAATAAATTTGTCTTGTTTTAAATAATCTGTTTTTACCGTGTACTGCTGCCACCTCTGGGTTGGATCTGCCAAGTATCAGCTAGCCGCCCTATTGAGAAGCGCGCTAAGAAGGTCATTAGCGACTCTCAACTCGTCGAATCCAAGCTGCAGTCTTGAACATCGACGCAAGGTTGCCAATCTTTCGGCATTTTATCGGATACACTTCGGGGGTGTGCGATGGAATTACACGAACTGATATCACCTTCTCTTTTCCATCTTCGGGGAACTAGACGCGGACTGAGATCACACCCTTAAGCTGTCAACATACCGCCTATGCGTCATCCTTTTTGAGAGGACAGCAGCCAAGGAGTGGAACTCCCTTCCTGTGGATCTGTTTCCCGACACGTACAACCTGGACATTATCTAGGCAAGTATGCTACATCCTAGGCCGCATCATCGCATACCATAAGGCGAGATCGCGGTCAAATACTTGCTAAAATAAATAAATATAAAACAATTCTCATAGCCATCCCATACCTCTGTAAGACTACTGGGTGTACTAGTACCTTCTAGAATTTCGGGTAAGGTTGCCTAGTGAAAGTTTTGTTACAAATCAATCACTTATCAAATGAAGGCACTAAAAATATATTTTAAAAGGTTTTACTTTAGTTATACATTCCTATGTGAGAAACTTATTTACTGAATCTATTTTCCCCTCTTTTTGCATAAAAACCTTTACAAGAATGTGTAGCTAGACATATCATCTAATTATATTGTGACCTTTCGTAACATTCAGCGGACCAACATTACAGTTACGTTTTAATCTGACGACCTCCGTTATCTTTTCTTTCTTCAATTTTTTTTTAATTAATTGCTTTATTTGTCAAAATCCCTATTGGTGCAGGGTGAAAGTGCTAAAATGGAGCCAGAGTGCCTAGTGCGAGTTTTGTATACTATATCCGTATTCATTCGATTACGTTTACGAAAACGAAAATAAGTATTGGCATTGAAGCAGCGCTTCCTGGCGACATACAAGAAGAGTTAAAATTTTGCCATACTTACTAATTTTCGTTTTCGTTATTATAACGTGATCAAATGGCGAATGAAAGTCGCACTAGGCACCCTGAATCACCGTGTACCGTTGCCACAGACCGTTGCAGAGGTGCCCTTGCCGCCTCACCCTCGGATTGAATTCAAGCCTTTCGTTCGCGAACCGCTCGCTCGTGAGATATGAGAGGCGCGTGCACAGATTATTGAGCAGACGGATAATTTAATAGTGGGGCGAAAGGGTAAAAGTAGAAATGCTCTAACATTAATCTTACACCGATTGACTAAGTTTGTTAGCAATTCAAAGTGATTTAGAACTAACAGAAAAAAAATACTGAAAATATTAGTACATTAAAAAAATCGCAATATAAACAACAGTTTTCGTTTATAAAGGCACACATTATACAATACAAATCTAGATTTTTTTATGTACTCATGTAACTAGGTAATAAAGTCTTTTACTTTGTACATGTATATTATTTGATAGAAAATCTACCAGAATTATTGAGACAACCGATGTGTCGTTAAACAAGACCACAATTAAGTAACGAAAACATCACGCTCGGCATTTTTACGTCGCTTCTGTTTGTTGGAATGTTTGCTCTATGTCTGAGGGCTCCCTCATTTGCCCTCCTCCAGTCTGCCTTTGTTAGCCGGGGTGATCGCCCGCCGAGGCCGCCGACCAAACCGCGCACGCGTGCTTATAAATAAAACTTTTATATAGGCACTGTAAATACTTTTTATAGTGATTGTGACAAATAATCACCGCCATTGTTGAAAAGTTCGCGCCTGAATTTGTTAGGGTAACAAAAAGTTCGAATTCGCTCAAACCTCTTTTGTGTTCAAACAGTTTCTTTTTTTATTTTTACAACCAAATCGTTTTGCAACAGCCAGCTTTGCACCTTTACAACGCAGTGTGAAAATAAAAGTTTGTTTTACTGTGAATAAGAAGAAAATATGGATTGGCGCGAAAAACTTTTTGGCAAAGTGCTTGTTCGGTGCGGTACACCGGCACCGGGGGCCAAAAGTGGCCAGTTCGAAAATGTGTCAACCTTAGAGGCTTTATCTGACTGTGTGGAGGAAGGAGAAGGAGCAGTGTGTGGTATTTACTTCTCTTTCGCGAACATAAGCGACGAGAGTGACGATTTTGGTGTGCGATTGGAGGAGTTGTACAAGCGGGTTGAGCCACGGTTAATGGTGGTGCAAGTGGTGTTGTGGGCCCACGTGGGCACTCCTGAAGGCCCCGTGGAGAGGGAGGCCGGCTTCCGTCGCAGCTTGACGGGGAAGCCGTGGTTTGCAGTGCCTTTCCATGATGTGGACACAAAGGTAAACAAAAATAAATACGAGTTTCAACTTAATCGCGTAGGGCTTCAAATTATTTGTTTCAAGTGTGGAGTAAAAGTTATTAAGATAAAATTGTACTTGAAAAAATCAACCAGTCTTAGGAAGTCCGAGTGGGAATCGAACCCTTGGATTACCGCTCCAATGCTCTGACCTGCTCTGAGCTACCGAGACCCCATCGAGAGCTTTAATTACTTAGTACATTTTTGAGTGTATCCACAGAAAGGGTTGCCAACCCTACTATACAACCTTATTTTTAGTTTATACGAAACCTGAAAACTGTTTGTTCAGAATCAGTAATAGAATCGCTTTCAATATTTTTTATACCATGTTACATTTTGACCAAATAATATTTACAATATCTCAAATAAAGTATACCCTACTAAAAAACACAACGGGACAGCACAAAAAGCTTGTAACTTCGTGAGTTTTCAAGATATTAATTTAATTTTTTTTTGTACTGATTCTTTTAATGAAAATATTTGACCCATGTTTCGATTTTCGTATAAACTAATAATAAGGTTTAATATAGTATCCTACTATTTTAGGTGTGTAACTACTATTATTTTAAAAATAATTATCATTAAATCAGTCTCTTTTATCTAAAACGGAACACACAAAATATTTATTTAAAAAATAAAATAAACATTTTTTTAATATACCTACTATTTTTTTTTTAATTAATTCCCTATCTACTATATTTTTATGGGTACCTACTGAATCCAAAAATACTATATTTGGTCTAAAAAAGTTGGCAGCCCTATCCACAGAGTACCTACTCTTTATGAAAAAGTGATGAAAGTAGGTGAATAAAAATAATGTCAAATTCAAAAAGGTCCTTTATTCTAATTCAAATAAGAATACAAAGTTATGAGATTTCGTTTTATTTATCATATATAAGAAAAAGTACCTGAGTAGGTAGGTACTTTACCTAATTGAAGCGACCTTTATTTTCCCAAGCACGATCGTTGACCTTTCTGACCGTCTTATCTGTTTTTGCCGATCTAAAATACTTCGTTAGCCAATTAAATCTAGAAAAAGAACAAATGGTAGGTACCTAAATGATTTCAGTAGGTAGGTATCAACAATAACTAAACACACAACGGACTAGAGTAGAGATGTGTCAACTCGATTTACTAACTCGAGTTAACTCGAGTTGGGCATAGCTCGAGTGGACTCGAGTTGCATTCTCTCTAACTCGAATTGGGAAGGACCTATTGATATCGTAAAATTAGACTGATTTTATTTTTTGAAACTGCGACTTAATTAGTTTTGTTGATAATAAATATAAACACACACTCTATGTTTCGAAGATTTAGATTAAAATTACTTACATAAATACATACAAATAATTATTTTTATTTATTTAAATGCCTTCTTTAATTAATTATAATAATATTGTCCTTAAACATAGTTATTACAAATCTGTTCCAATTTTTAATTTTGTTGCGAAGCTGAGCAATTTAATTTGGTAAAGACAAAACAAAGTATTCACTCATTTTCATCCAGTCAACTCGAATTTAACAAGAGTTACGCGAATTTTAACTCGAGTTAACTCGAGTCACGTTTATTCCGAGTTGGCACATCTCTACAACGAACGAACAAGAAGAAAAAATTATTTAAAAAAAAGAAGCAAAGGCTTCCACTCGTACTCGTACAGCCACGAAACATTTTCATTAAAGAACATTCCTGAACACAACCTCGCCGGTTGAAAAGCGTTACTCGGGCAAATTATGCCGCTCCTCAGTTTAGGGTGAGATTTAGAGTAGCGGGGGGTGGAAATATTACTATTCACTGCAGGTACGCTTTTCAAAAATAATGGTGGAGAAAATGCTCACGTTTTTCCTAGGCAGATTTCAATGTGGAACAAGATTTGAGTTTATTCCGGGCGTTGTGAATTTTAAAACTGATGGTAATTAATGTATTTATTGACATTTAATTTTTTAAATATTCAGTTGATTATTATTTTGTTTACGAGTTCACTCACTACCCAAGACATTCACATACCAACATAATAAAGTTCATCTCATCACACATTTGGAAGGATACGTTTTAATTTGATGCCAAAAGTATAGGGATTAGTCGCATGAAATTCAACTTTGAAACTGAGTTGAATCTCTCAACTGTTTATCATCATCTCAGCCCAAGACGTCCACTGCTGGACAAAGGCCTCCCCCAAGGATATGAGGGGTATTTGCCGTAATCGCCACGCTTGGTAGGCGGGTTGGCGATCGGTTGAGGGTAACTTCAGAGAGATGCTGCTGCCCATCCTCTGGAATGGTCCCTTAGTAGGCTTTTACAACACCCACAGGACGAGATGGGGTGGTGCAATTCTTTATCCCCGGCACCACACAGGGAACTGTTTATCGGCCGCCACTATATACTACACTATAGCCTAGTGGTTAGACTAAGGACCCAGACGTAGAGGTAAAATCACGGGTACGATTTCCAGCGAGAATTTAATGTTAGATATTGTATACTAGCTACGCCCCGCGGTTTCACCCGCGTTAATTTTCATTGCTGCTCCACTCCTATTAGCCAAAGCGTGATGTAATATAGCCTATAGTCTTCCTCAATAAATGGACTATTCAACACAAAAATAATTTTTCAATTCGAACCAGTAGTTCTTGAGATTAGCGCGTTCAACCAAACAAACAATCAAACTCTTCAGCTTTATAATATTAGTATATAAATTACTAGCGACCCGCCCCGGCTTCGCACGGGTGCAATGCTGATACACGCAACCGCTATGTCCCTGCATTTTAAATGTGTAATATCTTCAAAAATATTCATTTAAATTACATGCTGTAAAGGGCCATATTGATCTATATTAAATGCACAATCTATTTAAAGTACTTCATTGGATAAGGATGAATGCTGTATTGCTTAAAATTGCTTCGTAAATAAGCCATTATTTCTCGTAAAAAGTAAAGGATAAAAAATTATTATTGTGGGTTATCCCTATGAGATAGACATATACTATCGCGGACTTTTTTGTAGACCTTTTTAAGGTGTACAATACTGTAGTACATTATTTTGATCTATCTCGTAGGGTTCAGCCAGCGTTTGCAATGTAAGCGCAGAAAAATGTGAAACCTCTTAAGTTATCAGTGTTTCTCTACTATATTATGCATGCAATGCAGCATGTATTTATACACATAAACCTTCCTCTTGAATCAGTCTATCTATTAAAAAAAACCGCATCAAAATCCGTTGCGTAGTTTTAAAGATCTAGGCATACATACATACATAGGGACAGCGGGAGGCAACTTTATTTTATACTGAGGTAAACGCTGGTAATGTCGACAGTGTCCCAACACTCGTCAGTTTTAAAAAAAAGTTTGATAATATTTTTCTCAGAACATATTAATAGACGTTTTTTATGCTAACATATTTATGGTAATCTAATGCACTATTAAAATGGCAGCACTTAGTTATAAATGCAATAGCATCCGACAAAAAAAAATGATGAAAAGTTGAGGACACCTAAATTCGTAAATAATCCAAATTCAGCTCCTAAAAGTGTAACCCGGTTGGCCAGTTTGACTTCACTTTTTATAAGAAACTATTAGCTGTTTGGTAAATGTGATTGTTTTGTAAAATAGTTAAGTAATTTTTCTAACGATAATAACCTATAAAAAGTCTTGTAATGTTATGTAGATATTATTATTTGTGTGTGACATTTACTGGTTCTTCATAAACCCTGTTTGACCCAGTACTCGACAAAATACTACTAATTTGACGGTAATTGGGACACGCTTGATAAACTGCACCTAATATCGTCACAGTATTTTTATTATTTGATCACTATCGTAATTAAATAGGTATAGCTTTTGTCGTAATTCATATTTATTAAAAACATTTTGTTACGTACTAATCATGTTTTGTATTGAACATTAAACGTTATCAGGTCTTGTTTTAAACATAATGGGTGTCGACTGTCGAATACTAGGGTGTCGGGTTTTGGGTCAATATTTTACACTTTGAAACTTATAATTTATTCATCATCATCATTCATGATTACATTATATAAATCATTATATAAAATTTTAAATAAAACAATTATTTTGCAGTTAGCGATGTCAACCGATTACAACTTCTGGCACTTGTATAAACCGATTACTTTCTGAAAGAGCCGGAATGTTTAGGTTTGTGTTTATACAAAAACTGATACATTAAAAAAAAATCAAAATATTTTGATTTTTTATTGAATCAGATCACTATTTTGGATGAAACAGAGTTGGTCCACCATATCGTCTTGCAATCTATTTCTTCGCGATAAACATACGCTTCAGAAGGTATAGAAGGTGCTGGTACTGATAAATACTTAGATTATTCCAAAAGTGCCAAGGAATTCTGTATGCTCTTCATGGTGTCAGGCGCACTCTCGCTTCTCTTACATTCGCAGTATATTTACGTTCGAAGCACTTCCGTGATCAAGACAAAATAGATTTGCGAACCGATGGCGTAGCTACCTCGACGTTAATAAATATCATAATCACAATCAAATCTCAATAAACAGATTGGCATTTGACTTTTAATCATCATCATCATCCTCAGCCATATGAAGCTCACTGCTGGGCATAGGCCTCCCCCAAGGATCGCCACAATGATCGGTCCTGCGCTGCCCGCATCCAGCGGCTTCCCGTGACCTTGGCCTGATCGTCGGTCCACCTTGTACGGGGCCTGCACACGGAACATCGTTTCCGGTGCGTGGTCGCCAATCGAGAACCATTTTGCCCCAACGGCCATCGGTTCTCCGCGCTATGTGTCCCGCCCACTGCCACTTCAGCTGAGCAAACCTCCGAGCGATGTCAGTTATTTTAGTTCTCCTCCGGATTTCATCTTTTCTGATTCGATCGCGCAGCGAAATACCAAGCATCGCTCTCTCCATTGCTCGCTGGATGGCCTTGAGCCTTCTTATGAGACCCATAGTAAAGTACCACGTCTCACTCCCGTATGTAATCATTGGCAACACACACTGGTCAATAAGTTTTGTCATGTCCCAGGTTAACGTAATGCTCAACAACATCGAGTGTAACGTTCCCAACATTAACTGGAGCGGGTGCAACATGATTTTCGTCTTGTCCATGTTCATCTTAAGACCCACTCTTTGAGAAGCATTACTGGGATCTTCGAGCATTGTGTTCAGGTCTTCCAAGGTCTCAGTCATGAGAACTACATCGTCGGCAAATCGAAGGTTTGTGAGATACTCGCCATTAATGTTGATGCCGTATCCTTTCCAGTCTAGAAGCTTGAAAATATCCACCAACGCAGCTGTGAACAGTTTCGGAGAAAGACGGTCTCCCTGTCTCACACCTCGCTGTAGTTGGACAAGATTAGAGCTTTGGTTCTATAATCGGACTGACATAGTGGCACTTTGGTATAAGTACCTCAGCACCTCGATGTTCCTGTAGTCTACTCGGCACCTCTGGAGAGACTGCAGCACTGCCCAGGTCTCGATCGAATCGAAGGCTTTCTCATAGTCCACGAACGCCAAGCAAAGTGGCAAGTTATACTCTTCGGTCTTTTGTATAACTTGCAGCAGTGTACGGATGTGGTCTTTGTTACTGTAGTCTTTTCGAAACCCGGCTTGTGCGGGAGATTGGAAGTCGTCGAACCTGCGCGCGAGACGATTTGTAATGACTCTCGAAAACAGCTTGTAGATATTGCTCAGAAGCGAGATGGGTCTGTAGTTCTTCAGGAGAGTCTTATCACCCTTCTTGAAGAACAACATCACCTCGCCTCTGCCCCATGCCTTTGGCGTTCTGCCCTCGAGGATAACAGAAATGAATAGCTTCTGGAGGATCTTAAGTATCGGCTTACCGCCTACTCTCAAAAGCTCTGTTGTGATTCCGTCATCACCCGCCGCCTTGTTGTTCTTAAGCTGCTTAAGAGCCATTCTAATCTCATACAGGCTGACGTCCGGGATATCTTCGGTATAGTGTCGTGTCAGCTTGGCTCTAGGGTCTTTAGCCTTGCTTTTAACAGGTGTTTTTGTGGAGTAAAGCTGGCCATAAAAACTCGATCTCTCTCAGGATATCAGGTGTTGATGAAATGATGCTACCTTCCTCAGGTTTCAGCCTCGTCATTTGACTTTGCCCAATAGACAGATCTCTTGCGAACACTTTGGAGCCTTTATTGCGCTCAATCGCCGCCTTAATACTTTCGGTATTAAATTGGCGTAGGTCGTTCGTCAAGTACTTGGAAATCGATAACGAAGGGCATCCTCTGAGCCACGTAGCCTTATTTCATGTCTCTGATCCATGAGTAACAGTGTGTGGCTGGAGAGTTTCTTTAATTTAGGACGGCGGGTTTTATAATACTTGGACCTTACCGTACGGGCAGTATCCACCACCATGTTGTACACATCGTCCACGTCGATGGTGTTTTCAAGGGTTTTGAAGCGGTTCTGGAGCTCCAGCTGAAAGCACTCGGGGTATTGTATTTGAGCCGGTGTTGGTCGGAGCATAGATTCTATCAGTCGAGATCTTTCGAGCTTGATGTTGATATTCAATGTACCTCTGACCAATCGGTGATCGCTTCTTGTCTTAACAGCGTTGATCACAACGACATCATTAAATATTTGCTTCCTCGTCGACATGATAAATTCAATCTCATTTTTGACTTTACCGTCCGGACTAATCCAGGTCCTTTTGCGGCTTACGGGCTTCCTGTAGAAAGAGTTCATCATATAAAGATTCTCCCTCTCCATGAAGTTTGCTAGCATCTGGCCTCTTGCGTTCCGTTGTCCAAACCTAAATTGCCCCACTGGCCCACTCTCAGCTCATCACCGCAACGTTGCGCCAACTTTGCATTAAAATCCCCCATCACAACATTCACAACCGTGTAGTGAGTTCTGTGGCTATGCATGGCTTTTGAAATCTCCTCATACATAGTCGCTACTTCGTCATCGTCGTGTGTCTCGGAGCGTAAACCTGTATGACATTCAGTGAGTATCGTTTGGATATTCTGAGTATTAGGTACGCTACCCTGCTTGACACATTTCAAGATGGTAACCACGTTGTTGACAAGGAACTTATGGACGATGAACCCGACAACACCAAGGGACAGTTGGTCGCCCTCCCGGTGGTATAGTAAGTTACCAGATTGTAGGATAATCGAGTCCTCTCCCTCTCTCCGGTCTCTTCCAGCTCTGTGAGCTTCGCGTCGCTATGAATGGCAGGGCCGCCGGGGACTGGGGGCCTATTTGTGGGTTTGTTGTTCATGTTGAGGGAGGGGGGGAGGGATTTGCCATAATCGCTACGCTTAGCAGGCGGGCGATCGCAGTATGGCCTACTGTTTGAGGGAGGTGCTGGTGCCCGTCTCCTGAAGGCGGTTTTCCCCTTGTCGCCTTCTACGACTCCCACGGCAAGATAAGCGGTAATGCTATTCTAAGCCAGCATCACACGGCAAAAAAAAACTTTAAAAAAAAAAAACAATCAGAAAATGTCTTAATTATTTCATTACTTAAACACTTTTAATACATCCAATAAGAAATAAAATAATTAAAATATTTTAAAATTACATTAATTTATAAGTTTAAAAAATTGGGTTACCTGGGTATAATTTCATGGGAAGGCAACCCCATCCCTCCATTGCAAAATAATTGTAGTTTATATTGCGGTCTTTATCTAATCGAAGCTACGGCGACGGTATTGTTTTTGCGACTTGCGTAAGTGAGACAGATATACGGTTACTTTCAAGTTGTTGTGGTTTCAAAGTAAGCTATGTAGTCGTTTTTAAATAGTGGTTACACTTTTTTTAGGCATTCTTATGAGGTTTGCTGCTTTAGTATATTTAACTCGATGCTAATCTCTTGTTCATTTAATGTTTATAAATCCACAAATCTTCGAAAAGCACGTATTGATATAGGTTATAAAAATTACGCTGACCCACTGTTAAAAACTACAAAAAATTTATGCCATAACTACGTTAAAATGACCATTTTATCAATATCACAGGTGTCACGCATGCGAAAACAAATAATGACTTGCATGGGAAAACTAGTAATCTGATAAATTCCATTTATCTGACTCCTGTTGATGAGTACTGTGTTAGAAAAACTATTAAGTCCCTCAAAAACACAAACTCTGAAGGGTATGACAACATATGTACAAAGGTTCTGAAGGCATGCAATGAAGAAATAGCCCCTGTTCTAACATTTCTTATAAACCTATCAATATCCTCTGGGACCTTCCCAGACAGGCTTAAGTATTCACTAGTCAAACCCTTGCATAAAAAAAATGAAAAAACAGTAGTTGACAACTACAGACCCATTACACTAATCTCAATCATATCAAAGGTTTATGAAAAAATTGTACTTGAGAATCTGATGGTGTTTTTTGAAAAGTATGGTATATTAAATCAAGATCAATTCGGATTTCAAAAAAAGAAATCCACAACCCATGCCATATTCAACCTAGTGAATGAAATACTAATGAACATAAATGAAAATAGGTACACAACAGCTCTTTTCCTTGACATGTCTAGAGCGTTCGATTATTGCTTACATGACACCCTACTAAAAAAGTTGGAAAACAACGGCATTAGGGGGCTGGCACTAAATTGGCTAAAAACTTATTTGAGCAATAGGATGCAAGCCGTTGAAGTAGCTAAACTCGATAAAAATAATATAACCCAAAAATATCTATCTGAGTTTAAAGAAATCAAGTTTGGGGTGCCCCAGGGGAGTGTCTTGGGCCCATTTTTGTTCCTTACTTATATAAATAACTTACCAAAACTGACAAAGCACCGCTGCATCTTATTTGCGGATGATGTCTCAATCATAGTGACTACAAGTAAGAAAATGACATTAAATGACCATAGTAATGAAATTAACAATACAATCAACTTAATAATAAATTGGCTTAAAGATTGGCTTAAAGATAAGATAAATAACCTTTTCATTAATATTGACAAAACTTATTTCATGAATTTTAATAATACACCTTATCAAACGTTAAATGTACACTATCAAGGACTAGGACTACATGGCACAAATATAACTAAGTTTCTGGGTATACAAATTGATCATAAGTTGGACTGGAAGCAACAGATCACAAACATATGTTGTAAAATAAATAGATTTACTTTTGCACTATATAAACTCACTAAAGTAGCCTCTCAAAGTGCAGCACTCACAGCATACTTCGCATATATTAAGTCCATCCTCCGTTATGGTTTAATCATATGGGGAAACAGCACAGACACAAATAAAGCATTTATCGCTCAAAAAAAATGTATTAGGGCAATCTGTGGCACTGCACCAGATGAGCCATGTGCACCCTTATTCAAAAGGTTAAAAGTCTTACCCCTGCCATGTCTATACATTTTTGAAATAGCCAAATTTGTCAAACTTAACCATCATTATTTTGAAACAGCACAAGATATGTATCCCCGAAACACTAGAAATGAAAAAAGGTTGATGTCGGCCTTTGTTCCAAAAAGCACTCGTATGCAAAAGAATTGTTTCTGGATGTGCATAAGTATTTTTAATAAATTGCCTGAAACAATTAGAAAACTTATTGTAAAACAATTTCTAGCAGAGTTACATAAATGGCTTATGGCACACCTATTTTATTCAGTGAAAGATTTTCTTACACATACACTTAATAAATGTAAGATGTGTACCTAGATGTGTGCAAGCTAATATTTTAGTTTTTTTTTTTTTTTATAAGTTAACGACATATTAATTTCTTATGATGTCTGTAAAATACTATTCACCTTGACCAAACTTGATAAATCATTTGACTTTTATTATTATTTTATTTCTGTATATTATTTTAATTGAATTGCAAATATTTTAGTAACTTTTGACATAACTTTTCACAAACTTTTCTTTTTTCCTCTATGGCATGGTAAATTAAAAAAAAAAAAAAAAAATGCTAAAAAATTATCACTACTGTGACCAAAACTTAATGTAATTGAACCCTGCCTTAAGAATAAGCTTTTCCAGCTTACTCCATGTACGAAAATGCTAAATTGGTAACAGTGCGCTTGCCGCATATTCCTATGCTTGCGCAAGAACTTCAGTGAATAAAATGATAGTGTGCCGTCAGTATTGCAAAGAAAGACTCATAATTAAATCTGCCATATTTTTTGTTCAATCTGTTCATAGTTGTGTTTATTTTTATTATCAACTTCTTGGGAACAGGCTGTACATTAACCAGCTTCCACGATTTGCGCACCACTCCCTGCTGAAGAGAGAGGCTATACAAACGCGTCAAAATAGGAGGACAACTCAGGTGCACAATTCCATCTCAAACTCTACCTGGTATTCCATCTGGACCACTGGCCTTAATGACGTCGAGATTTCGGAGTACTCTACGAACCTTTTGACCTTTTTTTATTGTGAATAGTGATCCCCGACATGTAAGAGTCACGGTGACGTATACTATGTGGTGATTTAGAGCCCGAATCAAGACGCTAGTTACTCGCGAAGAGGGATGCAAACAAGTTCGCCTTCTCTAACGCGGTGTGCATCTGGTTTGAGCATGGGAGGAAGTAAAGGACGGCAGAAGTTGGTTTCGATCGATTTGGACAGGGATCGAAACTGCTTGCTACCTTATGGGTAGGACACCAACTTGGTCCCAATACGACCAACATGATCAAAACGTGCCTTCCTTAACACCCGTTTGCAGAACTTGGCGGCAGTGTTAAAGGCTCTCTTCTTTGCGTGGACACTGCCGTCCCTGCGTTTGCAACCGCGAGCCTGGGCCCAGGCTTGGTACGCTGCCTCCTTCCGCGCTTCAGCGTAAGTGGACGACTTAATGCCTATTGGGACGTCAAAGAATGGGATAAAATATTCAGTCTGTCTGCGTCAGTTGTCAGCAGAAGGTCTAAGCAATTGGGTGTGTGGTCATCAACATCAGGTATGTGGGTTGCTTGGTTCGCCAGCTGGGAGAGATTTTGCGATAACGCAAACTTGCGTGCCTCTCTTCCAGCATGGTCCGTTTTCTGGAACGGGAATAGCCAATCACTATAGTGGGCGTTGAAGTCTCCCAGAAAAACCTTCGTTAGGCCAGATCAGCTGCCTCAGTGAGGTGGTCAAACAACCGAGTCGTCTCCTGATCTCCGCTGTGCGACCGATAGACACTGACATAAAGAGTTTACTCTATGCCGGTGTCTACCAGCAACCATAGTGCGGATAAACCTAAAACCTCGTAGCTGGTGAGACGTCGACAGCACACGTCATCGCGAACATACGCACAGACCCCCGGCTTGCTTCTTAAACTTATGCTCAAGCGTGTAGCCGGGATACTTAAGGTAGGCTACGTCCAACGG
Organism: Eudonia lacustrata; assembly: GCA_947562085.1. NCBI lineage: Eukaryota > Metazoa > Arthropoda > Insecta > Lepidoptera > Crambidae > Eudonia > Eudonia lacustrata. The sequence continues at coordinate 1,413,718 of OX387329.1, forward strand.
TTTCGCTATCTTCGTCTCAGTAAGAAAGAGTAAGTGTGGCTTTTCGGTCTCGAGATGGTATAGTGGACCGGTTGGAGGTTAGAGTGCAGACCTCGGATGTCAGTGAGGTGCACTTTGATTGGGAGGAAGTGCAGCCGTTGTACACACTTACTTTTTAAAACTTTCTGCTTCATATTGAGGTGAGGTGGTTTTGCTGGGGTTTCAAAAGCCAGCGAGGCGCAGTTTTGGTTACCAGAAACGGCACTCGTAATCTTCAATGTACTAATGAAAAAACTCATGTGGAGACCGCGGGGACGTCCGTGCTCCCCTAGGAGTTGCCACCGGGCCTTCCAGTCGCCAACTTGCACGGTGGAGTCATTCCAGGATTTTTCGCGAGCCCCCTACTGCCTGCGGTCGGCCAACGGTTAAAACCGTGCCACGGATCCCGCTACCCTCCACGATGAGCTTTCCAGCGCAGATTTGATCAGAGTCCGAGACCGATTATTCTGACGCTACTGCTAGCCATCAAGCCCCCAAAGGCACTGGCATTCCTACTACGCTACGACGGAACACAGCAAGCTGTTTGACGTCAGACTTATATAGGAAGGTGGTAGCGAGTCAGACGGACCCTTTCGAGCCCTACCATAGCTATAGAACCGCCTCTATTTGACAGTGGAGACGTTGCCCGGGGTGGACCGCTAGAAGGTAAATCTCCAACCACCCCAAATCTAAGACGAAAGTGATGATGTTCGAGAGAGATGAAGAAATAACGACTGTACGTTAATGATGTCCCTATCTACTGACCCTGATAGATAGGGTATGGCAGCTGGAACTACGGGTCCGGCTGTCTTTTTAAGGGTACCACGGGAGTTCCGGATCCTAGGCCCCCTGCCGGTTATGCCTTCGCGGGCGTCTCCGGCAGACCCCGGACATGGGTTGGACTCGTGGTGGCATGTGGTTAGCTATAGAAGTGGGAATGTTCGTCTGCCTGGTTGGTCTGGCCAGGCTTCCATTTCGTGCATAGCGAGCGGGTCTTAGTAGCGGTCCGGTGGGGGCCTGAAGCGAAAAGATCTGCGGGGTACGTGAGTTACCCTTAGTTGGTGTGGTGCTCGGTGGTTTTCACTGAGTAGCTACTCCAACATCTCCGGTACTAGTCTGGAGAACTAGTAGAGGTGCCCGCTAGATGCAAAGGCCTCCGGTTTAATCAGCCGCGTAGGAATTTGGAATTGATCAGGTGCCTGGATGGGTACCGAGAAGTGAGTGTGCTTACAACTCCGCCACCAAAGAGGACATTTGGTAGTTGGCTTTAGAGCTGACGGCCCAAGCAGTGGTACACTGCGAGTTGTGCTCTTAGTGCAACGAGAAGTGAGCGAGCTTACAGCTCCGGTGACCTATCTGGATATTAGGTAGTGGACTATACGTGTCCACGGGGCGACTAGCTTGAGACACCAGTCTTAAAAGTACTGGATGAAGGATGCGTACCGGCGTGTTCTGATCTGGCGTTATGACCTGACGTAGATGGTCCCTTGTGCTTGCGCAAGGTTATTCTGACACCTACTTTGTAACCGAAAGGTTGGTAGGGGGTCTCAGTATAAACTTTAAAGTAGTGTATAGCGGGGTTGTACGTTAATGATCCCTATCTACTGACCCTGATAGGTAGGGTATGGCAGCTGGAACTACGGGTCCGGCTGTCTTTTCAAGGGTACCACGGGAGTTTCGGATCCTAGGCCCCCTGCCGGTTAAGCCCTCGCGGGCGTCTCCGGCAGACCCCGGACATGGATTGGAGTCGTGGTGGCATGTGGTTTAGCTATAGAAGTGGGAATGTTCATCTGCCTGGTTGGTCTGGCCAGGCTTCCATTTCGTGCATAGCGAGCGGGTCTTAGTAGCGGTCCGGTGGGGGCCTGAAGCGAAAAGACCTGCGTGGCACGTGAGTTGCCCTTAGTTGGTTGGGCTGCTCGGTGGTTTTCACTGAGTGGTTACTCCAACATCTCCGGCACTAGTCTGGATAACTAGTAGAGGTGCCCGCTAGATGCAAAAACCTCCGGTTTAATCAGCCGCGTAGGATTTTGGAATTGATCAGGTGCCTGGATGGGTACCGAGAAGTGAGTGTGCTTACAACTCCGCCACCAAAGAGGACATTTGGTCGACTTTAGAGTTGACGGCCCGAGCAATGGTACACTGCGAGTTGTGTTGTTAGTGCAACGAGAAGTAAGCGAGCTTACAGCTCCGGTGACCTATCTGGATATTAGGTAGTGGACTAACGTGTCCACGGGGCAACTAGCTCGAGACACTAGTCTTAAAAGTACCGGATGAAGGATGCGTAACTGGCGTGTTCTGATCTGGCGTTATTACCTGACGTAGATGGTCCCTTGTGCATGCGTAAGGGTTTCTGACACCTACTTTGTAACCGTAAGGTTGGTAGGGGGTGTCAGTATAAACTTTAAAGTAGTGTGTAGCAGGGTGTACGTTAATGATAGGTTACTCCAAATCAAAACATGGTAATAATCCCGCTTTTCGTAATATTTACAGTAAAATGTAAATTGCTAGGATGAAAAGCGTGGTGCATGTATTCTCAAAGAAACTCAACAAGCGCCCTACGTTTTTCAATTTAGCACATTACATTATTTTGTATTATTTTGTTATTTTTTTAAAAAACGTGTCTTAGTTCAAACTATTAAGTATTTAAGTGAGAGAAACATTGTAAAAAATATTTATTAAAAAGGAAAAAATATGAACTTTAAGTTTAAAGACAAAGAGTTCAATTTGGTGATGAAAATTGACGAGTATTAGGTCATTTTGACGATTATTGGGACAAATCTGTCGACTACTGGTACATATGGCACATTTTTTAATTGATATCTAATTTTTTGCTGTGTTTCACCGATAATAATGCAATATTTTCTTAAAAAACGAATAAATTGTTTAACTCCCCATGCAATCATTTTTTTTCTAAGTCAACTGGTTTTTACGTGGGAGGGCTGCAAAGTCAACTTTTTGCAAAACCTGACGAGTAATGGGCCGTTTACCTTATGTAGTGCAAAAAAACCGCATCAAAATCCGTTGCGTAGTTTTAAAGATCTAGGCATACATACATACATCCATAGGGACAGCGGGAGGCGACTTTGTTTTATACTATGTAGTGATAGTTATTAAGTTTTGTTTTGGGCAGGGCTTGTCTGAAGTCAGTTTGGACTAAATATCCCGAAGGAGTGGGGGTTATAGCATTATATCTTTGAATAATTCTTACTACTTAATAATAACAGACTTGGAACCTATTTTAAAGGACAAAAACCAATAAAAATCTTTTTTGGTAGGTACGGTACACACACGCATGCGCATCAAACTACCACTAACTGTATTTTCTCATTAGACTTTAAACTTTATGATTTACTAGCTGTGCTCGCGACTTCGTCCGCGTGGAATAGTGACTTTCGGCAGCATTTTTAATTTTTTAGGCTCTTGTTCCCGTTTTTGCAACACTTTCCACTGATGCTTCGCTCCTATTGGTCGCAGCGTGATGTTATATAGTCTAAAGCCTTCCTCGATAAATGGACTAGCCAACACAAAAAGAATTTTTCAATTCGAACCAGTAGTTCCTGAGATTAGCGCGTTCAAACAAACAAACTCTTCAGCTTTATAATATTAATATTAATTAATATAGATATAGATAATATAGATGTGGACAGTTTTGTATAGGTCGATGTGCAGGCGTCTGTCTGTACCTAGATTCTAGATGAACCATCAAATCATTATAATCATTAGACTACCTCAAACTACGGATGCTATGGAACTCTCGCAACGGAGTTTTATTCCGGCCTCTTTTAAAAATATATATGAATGGCATCGCAATTCTGCTAATAAAGTAAATAAATCGCGTCAGAAACGAAAATACTGCTACATTCCCACCAGCGATAAATTCCTGACTTCATGAATATTAAGAGAATAATTTATCTCTCCCAAACAGTCTGCGTATTACACACAGATATTTTTTCTCGAAATCCTCTTTAAATAAGGCTTAGGATGTAGGTAGGTACCTATATTATTTATCATTAATAGCGTTATTATTACGCTTTAGAATAATAATGTGAAATTACATACTGTTTCATGTCTAAATGGTTATATACCAAGTACCTCTAGGTATATCTGGCTGAGGTTTTTCATCGTATCGAACTAATCTAAAACCCTATTAGGGCTGAGTTGTGCCTTATAATCCAGGCCACCAATTATTGTTCGATTAACATCTTCGATCAATAATGTAATAGCTAGATAAAGGATCCGGAACAATATGCATATCGAAAGTGGTCCTATTTGCTCATACATAAACATTTAAATGTCGAATAACAAAATCTAAAATAATATTGGATAGCATCAACAACTTCCGCTTACAACTATGAACTTTAAATCTTAAAAAGATTATGTAATTATCCGATGTGAGCTGAAAGCCAAGTGCAGAAAATGGAAGCGCACATAACCCGGAATCCTCAACTACTGAGGCACTTGCTATCTTATCACTAGCTGCTGGAACACAACAATCCTATAAACATAGGTAGATGTTTTAGCGAGTTTGCTAAATATTTGTATATTCCCTCTAGGCTCCGTGGCCCTAGTCGCGCACCGTTTTTCAAGTGCTCATCAGGAATCTAGAATATTATTGATGGAAGATTATAGCTGTAGCAGGGTGCCAAGTGTGAGTTTCATTCGTTATTCGATCACGTTAACGAAAACGAGAATTTGTATGGCAAAATGTGAACTCCTCTCGTATGCCGCCAGGAGGCGCTGCTTCAATGCCATACTAATTTTCGTTTTCGTAAACGTAATCGAATGAATACGGATATTAAACAAAACTCACTATAGGCATTCTAACAAGCTAAAACACTGTTTTACAAGCGAGCGTTAAGATTGATAGATAGATTCTAATCTTGCTTACTTGCTTGTATTTTTTTTATACGGATCTAACAAAATCAATAAGCGAACGTTTAAGGGCGGTATCTATACATCATTCTGAAAACAATGACAAAAAATGGGCTCCAGTTTTATAGTGATTTTTCAAAGTTATGTTTTCTAACAAACTAAATCAATTAAAATAATGCACATCATGAAACATGCTGTATATTTACTAACACGCACGCAAGCGTCAATAAAAAGATAGTGTACAGATACACGCACACATTTGGCATGTTCGGCTATTTTTGTGTGCGTGTAGTGCAGCTGTAAGGGTTTGGAAAGGGTGTATTTTTTGGTGAATTAAGATAATGTATTGTTGATTATCTCGGTAACGAGCCTGTAGTTTTGGACCAAATTTGGTGAGTATGCTCAGTGTGATGTATAGATGCTCCCCTTAAACGTTCGCCTATTGATATCGTTAGACCCTATATACCTAAGCTTATTTTACGTTGTTTGATTACCTATGATGAGGCAATGCTTAGATCACTTTGGCCCAATTTGGTATATTTTAGAACAATATTGAACAACATGAACGAATGAATTGAATGAGTAAATAGCCTAAATACTGTCCCACTGCTGGGCAAAGGCCTCCATCATTGAAATCAAGTCATCGCTACAATTGATGGGTAATGGCTTGATCACCACGCTTGCCAAATGCGGGTTGGTGACCACAAATCCGGGCTATGCATCGGAAAGTCCGAAACACATCTTGCCCGACCTGGGAATTGAATCCGGGATCTTCGGGTATCGCGCCTAGCGCTTTGTACTAGGGGGCCACCAAAGCGGTTGATTAGTAAATCTATATCAATAAAAATCAATCGTCACATGTAGATATGTCAGAGCATCACTTGAGAACGGCTCGATCGATTTGGCTAATTATTTAATTATTTTGATGTTGTATTCTTAACTAATAGTGTTGTTTGCTTATCTCTAGTTTTAAGTTAATTTTATATTACTTTTTTAAGTTAAGCATGCCGTGGCAGCTTTAATAAAAGCAACACCAGAGTAATAGTCATAGTGCCTTACAAATAAACAGAGAATATGGTCGGAATAGTAATTCCGTGTTTTGTTCCCGTCATGTAAACGTCATTTCAAATTAGAGTAAAAGTGACAAAACACGGAATAACTATTCAGAGCTTATTCTTTGTTTATTTGTAAGAAGGGTTTTTTTTAAATTTAAGAATGTGTTCGCTGTATGCTTTGTTGGGTGTCCCATAAATAAATAATTGCCAGGACAAGGTTTGTATTAAAAAAAATGGTTTTCGAGCTGGTAAAACCATCACGGGATACGGGTGTTCACTGAAGCGGACGGAGTCGCGGGCAGGCCACTAGTTGAGGCACAATCCTGCTCCACAGCTGTGTAGCATCTGCCCCCCGACCGCCTAACCGATCGCTTTGACTACGCGTATAGTTTATGACGTCATCTTGCCACCTCGCACCGCCTATGAAAGCAATATCAAAAGCTAAAGGCTATAGCTTTCGATATTGCTTTCATAGGCGGCACGAAACGACAAGATGACGTCATAAACCACACAGGAAGTCAAAGCGATCGGTTAGGCGGTCGGGCCCCTGGACTCTGTTGCTGCATAACATCAGGCACATAGCAGAGTCATTTGCCAACCTTAGTAAAGCAAATAGCCTATATCTGTCTCACTGTTGAGCAAAGGCCCATCTCTCACCCCTCCCCCCTCCCAATTCCTACTCCCTCCTCAAGATCCAACTCCTTCCTCAAGGTCGGCAACGCATCCGCGATTACTTTGGTTTTCCGGGTGTCCATGGGCGGCAGTGATTGCTTTCCATCAGGTGACCCGCCTGCTAGTTTGCCTCCTTTTAACATAAAAAAAAATCGTTGAAATCAAGTCATCACTACTATTGATGGGCTATGGCTTAATCACCACGTTGGTCACATGCGAGTTGGTGGTTGGTTGGACTTCGGGTATTGGACCGAGTGCTTTGCTACTTGGCCACCGATGCGTTTTTTTTTGTTAACCTTACTAAAGACAAAACAAAACTCATTAATTACTGTTGGTAAAAAAAATGGTCTCCTCTCTTTCAGTTATTGAATAAATGAAGGTTGTTAAATGACAACAGTCAACAACTGAAAAAGCCTACAACATAGGTAGCCATTCTGCCCTGATATGAAAGAAGGCCGTTACGTGACGTTAGCGGCCTTTTTATAATTATGTTATAAATAAACTCAGCAGAAGATTTAACATCGACCCAGCTTGACATTATTTTTTTATCTGTATAATTATCGAGATACGTTAAGCATTTTTGCCGTTAAGTGCAGAGTTTTTAATATTTTCATAAGCAAAAAAGCAGTTTTTTTAAGATACTAAACATTTAAAACGTTAAACTACTTTAACGGCGGCTTTACTTATTATTATACTGAAAATATTTTTGGATATTACTACATAAGAACGCCGCTAAATACAGTTGCGTATTGAAAAAGCGGCTAGGAGAGCTTAACTGCGTTATTAAGTAGTAACGTCTTTACTACCACTAATTGAATCATAAGCTAAAAAGCGGCAATCGTACTTTCATAGGCAAAAACGCCGCTAAGTTCTTGTAACGATGTTTTTGCCTAGTAAAAATAAACAATATTTCATTTACATATTACACTAAAAAGCGTTAACTGCTTTTTCGTTTATGAACATAAGTAAGATATTTTATTTGTAAATAATTATAAACGCGGCTAAACCACAATACTACGTAGAAAAGCAGTTAAATTTTTATCGATCGGTGTGAAGTTGCAATCGATTGCGGTCGCAACCGCTCCCCCCGACCCCGGAAATCAATCATAGATCGATCATTCGTACAACCAGTGCGACCTGTGACGTAACCTGGGGAGGACGCGCGCCCGGCGCGCCAAAAGTTTTGCCGCCAAACACGATATTATTACGGTAAGTGCGTAATTTTCGTATAATGAATATTTATCTTGTTTTTCTGATAGCATATTTCGAAGAAGTCTATTTTAACCTACTTAGTCTTCTAATTATCGTATCGATTTGAAACTTTGCAAGCGTATTTCATTTGGATGACAATACAATAATTTGGTACGATTGATATAATCTAATAAATATATTCTGTTATTGTATAGTTAGGTACCAGCTAAACTGAAAATGGAGCTTTAAGGTGGATAGTCAAGTGGTTGTAACTCTTCAATGGCTAATAGTTCCCTCAACATTGGGTTCATTTAATTTGTTTTGACGAGACTTTTGTACATCCTAGCGCGTTACTAACAAAAGCGTGTTTTTAGTTTTGATGAAACTACCTATTTTATTTTTATTTCAGGTACAAAAATGCCCAAGTCATTTCGGGGGAAGTCTTTAGTCGACATGTGTCTTCGGACCCAAGAGCCTCCCTTCTTAAACAAGGACAAAGAATTACAGCATAATGTTGACATAAAACTTCGAGATTTTACTCATAGAAAAAATTACAAGAAATTACTGGGCTACCATGACAGACCAATGAGGCCCCCAAGTCCAAATTATGATAGTTCGATTTGGACACGATGCTACTCTTTAAAAACACCAGTGTTTAATGAATTTAATGAGTTCCAGATGAGTGATATAAAGTCTATAGAAAAAGTAATTTCAAACCAAGATACATTAACGGAAATGTCAATTGAAAAAAAACAAAAATCTATGGATTTGATGTGCAATGAAGACATGGTACCATCGCCCGCTTCACCTAGTGAAGAATCAAATTTTGAAGATTTTGACTCCGACGACTCGGTCAAGGACAAAGACTATATGCCATCGATAGATATTTCACAAAGTATTTCAGACTCTGAAGATTCTAACGGTGCGTCTGCCACATATTCCTTGCCACCAACAGTCCTACTTCCGAAGTCTGTTGAAGAAGAGTGTTTTGAAGTAAATCGAAGTATTAATAGTCCAGTTAGTCAAAAAATGGCTGATATAACTAAACAATGTGGTGAAAATGAATCGTTAAGAATGGCTGTTCATCAGTCAACGGTAAAAAATACTGAATGTAAAACAGTAGAATCATTAAAATCTCTGTGTAAAAATGCAATAAATAGAGTTTTGCAACAGAAACAAGGTACAGAAAGTCTAATAAATAAAACGTTGAACTTTGGAAGTGAAGAAAACAATGACGAAGTTATTGTAGTAATTGTAATCGAAGAAGAACAGTGTAATAGTTTGGAGGAAAAAATACAAGCAGAAAATTTAGAAAAAGCTGACAAAAGTATTGAAAACAGGGAAGACGAACAAGTGGAAGAAGGAATAAATAAAGAGATTCAAAACAATAATGGAAACAATCAGGAAGACGAAGGAACCGAACGTGATTATGAAGAAAACGAAGGTGAAGAAACCGTAGACGACCAAGAAGAAGTTGACACATGTTCTGATTCGGAAAAAAATTCTCAACTGTACACAAAATCTGGGAATTTACGGAAAAGAAAAACATACGACACAAGTTTGAAATGCAAACAAGAAGCGAAAAGAATGAAATACCGAGAAAAATTTAACATTAAAAAAGGATGTAGTGACAAATGTGTAAAAAAATGTAAGGAGAAAATAAATGAAGACATAAGAAAGGAGATAAATGAAATTTTTTGGAAAATTACTTGGAAAGAACGTCGCATATTCATTCGACAAAGTTCGTGTGTTTCGAAACCAAATCGAAGAATCACGTCTTTACCACAAAGACATCCTAGGCGTCTATTTTATTTTAAAATGAATGACGAAAGAAAGATCTGCGTATGTAAGACGTTTTTCCTCACAACTCTTGGATTCAAGCCTACAAACGATCGAGTTTTATATAATGCTTTAAACGATGATAATAATTCTATGGAGGATAGGAGAGGAAAGAATTTAAAATCTGATTTCGTCAACAGAGATATTATTACTGAACATATTGAGTCTTTTAACCCATCAATTTCACATTATCGTCGAGAACATGCACCAAATAGAAGATACTTACCAAGTGACGTAACAGTAAAAATAATGCATGAAGATTTTTCTGTGAAACATCCTAATGTGCAAATATCATATGATCTCTACCGAAAACATTTAAAGTCTTTAAACATATCCTTTACTCGATTAGGAAATGAGGAGTGTGAAATATGCGAGGCTCATCATATTCACTGTGAAAGTGAATCTCATGACGAAGAAAATCTACCTGATGATTGTCAGACATGTAAAGGTTTTATGGATCATAAAATGCGGTCAGTAAAGGCAAGAAAATTATATAACCAACATAAAGACCAAAGAGACGACGACCCATCACATATATATTTTAGTACCGACTTAGAAAAAGTGATAATGCTACCTAGGTTGGAAGCTTTTAAAGAGGTCTTGTTTTGTTAACGAGTAGTGGCATACAATCAAACTTTTGCGCCTCTGGGGAAGTCATAAAATAAAAGACCTTACGCCGTTTTATGGCACGAAGCAATAGCTGGTAGAAAACAGCAAGACATCATCAGTGCCTTTAAAGCTTTTTTTCAATATAGACGGGATTATGAGTACATCGATCTATGGTTAGATAACTGCTCTGCGCAAAATAAAAATTGGCTTTTATATTTCTATATAATTGATCTGATTAACTCTGATGAAATATGCGCAAAACAAATAATTTTCAATTATTTCGAAAAGGGTCACTGACATACATACATACATGAGTTGTGACCATTTTCACCATCAAGTTGAGCTCGCGATGAAAAAGAAGGGGAAGCTTTATGATTTTCAAGATTTCGTTGACGCTGTAGCTACAGCTAATTCAAAAAATGTCACAGTGAAAGAAATGCATGTCTCAGATTTTATAGATATCTCCGACCATACTTCAAACAGAAGAATTCAAACATCTACTCCCCGCGTTTACATGCATACATGACTTTTAAAAGAGGAACACGGAACATATTTTATAAAACTGATTTTGACAGTGAAATGATTGAAGTAAGTTTTATAAAAGATTCGTACTTAAAACCCAAGAACGGACCTATTTCCGTGACGACAACACGTCATATCCAGAGAGGCATAAAAGAATCTAGAAAGGATAACATATTAAAAAAACTATCCAAACTAATTCCACCACATAAATTAAGATTCTGGGAAAATATACCAACTAGTAATAACGATGAGACTGATGATTAAGTGCATTTATTAATTATAATTGATTGATAGATATTTATTTGATAGAAAAGAAATGTTAATTAACATATTTTTGTACTAGTTACTTTATTCTCAGTTTAGAAGATGTTTTTGTTTTGATATGGTTTTGATAGATTTGTTAGTAACTGCTTTTATTTTACTTGTTTTTAGAAAGAAAAGACTTACTTTTGATCTCAATTTAGAAGATATATTTTTTTAATTAAGTTATCGTGATTTTGCATGAATAAATGTTTGTTTACAAATATTTCAAAATAATGTTTTATTTCTTAGTAAATCTTATCTCTAGTGCAAAGGAAATTTTCTTAAACGTTATTTTATTCCAATTGAGTAGATTCATTTTAAAACACATACTAAAGTAAAAGGCAGTTAATTGACATAGTTAGAAATTTAACTGCCTTTTACCTTAGTTTTAGACATAAATTCAAATGAAAATATGGTTAATACTAAGCTAAAAGGCGACTATGTTACTTAACGGCGCTATTGCTTCCTTAAGTTTATTATTAAATTTTTTCATCGGAAGCTAAAAAGCAGTTAACGGATTTAGCTGCTTTTTATCGTATGATTGACATATCATTTTTAATGTTTTTAAATGCATGCAGAAAATACTACGCAAAAACGCCGCTAAAGTATACTTAACGGCCTTTCAAACTAGTATTGTGATAACCAATCAAACTAAAATACGAAGGTGAAACAGCAATCGACGATTTTTTAACTGTTAATAGTAGATTGTACACCAAGGGGATAAAGCACTGTATTATGTCACGGGCGCGATATTTGAATCCTGAGCGTAACGAAGGACTCCAGGGGACGCGAGGGGGTTTTGAGTTGATTCCCGAGCGAAGCGAGGGAATTAAAATGGAGTCCTGAGAGCAGTGAAGGATTTAAGCGCGCCCAAGGCAAAATCAGTTTTATCCCTGAGGAGTATACTCTACTTTTCTCACCTTTTGCGAGACAATAAAAACCAAGGCTACTAGAAAAAGTATTTTATTTATTAAAATATTATTTTCATTACTAATTATATATAATTGGCACAGTAAATAACAATAAAAAGTAAATTAAAAATTAAAATTGATGTTTGATACATTAGTCCAGTTATGTAAAGATATGGTTATATTTTTTGGTACGCTTATGTTAGTTGAGGTGGAATTTATTTGAGTAGCAGCACCCAATACATCAGAACCTTGAGTGTGAGGGTCGTTTGGCACAGTAAAGGTTGGGGAAGGTGGTGCTTGAGGCAGTGGGCTTGACGGGATATATTTTGAGCTAGATGGCTGTGGTGGCAAAGGTTTCCAAGGATCATCAATAATGGACGTAGTTTTCAGATGAATGTTGTCACCAATACGACAGCTTATCTTGTTTTTGTTTTGTATGGAATTCTCTATGTAGCCCTCCGCTACTGCATCGGATTTCCAGCCACCATGACGTTTTATCCGGGCCATATCTGCTCCTGAATCTGCCAACAGACTTACCGATGTTCTCCTCAAACAATGACCCGTATAGAGCTCGGGATTTTGCAATTTGAGGTATTTTGCAATTTCTTTTGGCATGGCGCTGATTTTATTCTTGCCAATGACTTGCCTGGTGCATTTGCCATTACTGTAACCGATAAAAAATCTGTTGGTGTTTATATTAGAGGGGCGCAGAGCTTGGTACTTTTCAACAATTCTTGCATAATCTTCACGAACTATGAACGAACGTTCTCTATTTGTTTTGGTATCTGGTAAGTTAATCAGCAATAAATCTGCATGTTTTTTGATATCATTGACTTTTATGTTTACGAGTTCATTTCCACGACATGCGCCATTCACTCCAAAAATCAAGGCTACCTGTAACAAAAAATAGGATTGTGAGTAAATAGATAGATACACTACTACATTTTTTGACCTTTATATTATAAAAAAAGCTTGCGACAAAACCTTAGAATGTGTATTTTTTTAAATGTGTGCCATTTAAATACCCTTTTATTCATTAACTATTTTATAGAGCTATTATAGGTAGATACTAGAAACGTAACTAAAAAGTAGGCAGTACTCATACTTACTTTCATGGCCAGAAAGCTGTGATCAGGAGCCTCATTCAGAAAAGTTTCCACATCTTGCGCTGTCAATACTTTTGACTTCTTTGCTCGATGACCATCTGATTTCCTCTTTAAAAATGCCAATAACTTGCTATATGTATTTATCTTAATGTCGTGTTTGATGCTTATTGTTAACCTGAGCATCGAATAGATACACCACAGGCTGCTGGACTTCTTTGTACACGATAAATACTCGAAATAAACAAGAAGCACTGACTCCGACACAGACTTTGCGCCTTTTGCAGTTTTCCATTTGTGGAAATCGTCGTAAGCTTTCAAGTATTTTTCCTTCGACTTCTCTGGTAGTAGGTTATTAACAATACCTAAGGCGTCTAATTTAATGGACTCCGGAGTTAAATCACTTTCGTCACTCGACATTTTCTTAATGTTTTATTCTATCTTCTTTTGCAGTTTTGTCTGATACTGATTGCACCGTATTGAAATACTCGCGGCTTTTGTTTTAAGTATTGATTTTTTTTCGTTCGGCTTGCCGTGGCGTGGCCAGCTCGATTTTCGAATAAGTTAGATTTTCAAATAAATGAGGCGCGGCGCGCGCCGCCGTCCACCTCCTCGCCGTCGGCCACCAGCAGCTGCAGCAGCCGCGCGCCGCGCGATTTTGACGAAATTAGACTTTAAATGCATAACAATAAGAACTAAGAGAAGTGAGAATCACATTACTGCCCGGCGGGTTATAATGAAATTCAGTACAACATTACACCCCGGCAAAAGACAAGGGCTATAATGATTTACTTTGAGTAAGGTTTGCATGATATATAATGAGGCATTGTCGAGCAGGTGGTGTGAAAATATGTTTAAATCTAAATTTGTAGGCAAATTTGGAACCTACATATGATTTTCTACCAAACACAATTAACAGATCTGTACTAGCTGTTATAGAATCCTAGAAATCCGGATTCGCGGGTTTTTTCTATTTTTCTCAGATCTTACATTTTGCAGTTAACGGCCTTCTTCCGTATCAGGGCAGCATTACAATATCGATATAAAAGCGTCAATATCGAGCACGCACCTGCACGCTGCTGTACCGCTCATTTAAAAGCGCGCCCTCTACCGCGGAGGGTGGAAAGTAATTTAGGGTGATACATGGCGGCACCCCGTAATTACCGGGGCTTCGGGGGGTGAACACAGTGAAAGTACCAAACAAACAATATATTAAGCGCCTTAAGCGTCACTGAGAATTTGTTAGGCATAACTTACGTCGTTTGTCGCCATGATGAGGCGCTGCTTCAATGCGACAATTAGAATTAAAAGGAGATCATTCGGGCTCCATACGTTTTTGGGCCTTGACTGAAAGTGCCGGCCAACAAAAAAAAATAGAACGTATTGTTAGAACTAGCCATTTGGCTAGTTACAAAGTTAGACAAGCCAAGTTAGACAAGTTCGATGATTCATCATTTTCATAATTTTTTTTTTTTTCGTATCGACTTCAAAGCGGTCGCTTGACGCTTCACAATGACAAATTATTTTATGTTTTCCAGCACTTTCAGGAGTCAATAAGTATGAGAAAATGATGAATCTTCGAACTTGTACAACTTGGCTCTGAGCAATCCTACAACTTTTGTGCTATATTAACTGTTACTCCAAATGGCTAGTTCTAATAAAACGTACCATTTTTTTTGTTGGCTGGCACTTTCAGAAAAGGCCCAAAAAAAAATAATGATGTCGTTTAAATCTATTATTGTAATTAAAAGTACATAAAGATTACTCGCCCTATGTAGTAGGTACCTCAATCAGAAGCAGAAAGTGTAGTTTATAGTCGACTGGTTAGTCAACAGACAAACTTTTTACCAACTGTCAAAACCATTTTTCCAATGAAAATTGTATGGAAATGGTGAAATGGTGAACTATGACGTCACGTCAATTCAGTGTTTATTAATAACTTTTTAGGTTACAGAAATTCATGCTTAGGTCAAATAAAAAATAAATCAATGTTTAAAAGGTTTGTTAGGTACGTGATTTCATTTATTTGTTTAATGTTCCGGAATTATTTGTTGTCATTGTCAACATCCCTATTTATATTTTGGGTTAGTTATATGGTTTTGCACCATTATTATCATCAGCGCATAAACTTCTGATTGCCCAGAGTACAGACGGCAGCAGATCAACCTACCACAAAATGTCAAATTTCTTCAATAAATTTTGAACCTTAGTATTTGGTTATCAAGATCAAAATCGATTAGAGAAATTTGACAGTTTTGGATAGGTTGATGTGCAGGCGTGTGTACAATAACATTTCCACATTTGCGATCGGGCCATAACCTACCATGCGGGCCCATTGTGGTTTGGTGGTTTTTAACGGCTGCCACCCCACAGTAACAACAACCTTCTTTTTTTTTTGGAGAGAGGTAGCTGATTGCCACTGGGCATTTTCAGCTTCACCGGGCTTTATTGGGTGCGGCGAGAAACTTAAAGGGTTCCTCAAGCCGTGTGAAAGCGGATCGAGTAACAACCGCGCGGTGGGAGGACTTGGCCCTGACCTGACCCTGGTAATCCTGGTATGTTTCAGCCGCCAAGAATTGTTTGTTAATTGTTGCTTTGAAGGGTAGGGTCAAGAACCCGTGATCAACATTTTTTTTCTTTAAAATTAGTCAGCAATTGTTTTTTTTAGTAACAATTGAATACAGACCACCTGTGTCCTATCCTAGCTGTCATCCGTTAAATTATCAAATATGAAATAAGTTCTATGTTTTTTTACGATATTTGATAAAGTGAAATTACAGAACATTTCAAGTCTTGATGTCCGTATTCTGTAACACGTGCTTTGTAACTTTGGTGTCACAAGCGTCTATGAGATACGGTGGCAGTTTTGTCCCCCGACGTCTTCTCAGTGCAAGGTCAAGCCCTGTGTAGGCTTACGAACCGATGGCTTTGTGACTGTCCGGTGGCGTTGCAAAGGTTTCGTTCGTTTCAGCAAAATCTCAAAAACAATGGCAGCACTTGCATCAGGCAGTTTGTATGCTCGTTTGATGGCTGTGTGAATAGATCACAAATCGAACCCTTTGTATACTCAGGTTTCGCTTTATGCTTTACTTGTATTATAGTAATATTCATTATTCAATGCCTGTCCGCTCGGTAGGTAGCAAGTGCATCAGACACAGAATGCGGGCTCGTCGAAGCGAACACTCAGGTTGCGTCCCTATAGAGCTCCGCACAATGCGGGCCGAATTTAGGGACACCATGTGGTCTGCTCTTCAATTTTATTATACCTTAATGCCTTTATTATTTTGTTAATCCTGCATTGCTTTTACTCGTACTGCCTCTGACATTCGTTTTTTGTTGAGAGGTCAAGAATACATGCTTTGTAAAATGAGATAAAGATTGGTAATTAATAGACGTTACAGTTTACATTTTAATACCAAAATGGTCCATGATGGCAGGAGAATTATTATTACAGCTACATTGATGATTTTAGTAAAAGTACAGACAATGCCTAAAATGCAAATAGTGAATTGACTTTATTAATCTATATCTATATTAATATTATAAAGCTGAAGAGTTTGTTTGTTTGAACGCGCTAATCTCAGGAACTACTGGTTCGAATTGAAAAATTATTTTTGTGTTGGCTAGTCCATTTATCGAGGAAGGCTTTAGACTATATAACATCACGCTGCGACCAATAGGAGCGAAGCATCAGTGAAAAATGTTGCAAAAACGGGAACAAGAGCCTAAAAAATTAAAAATGCTGCCGAAAGTCAATATTCCACGCGGACGAAGTCGCGAGCACAGCTAGTCTTTACATAAATGTTAAAAGCCTATGATAATATTATGAAAGATAAAACAAGACACCAATGGCGACGGACATTTTCTCAATTTCTTTGTATTGAGTTATTGTAAAAAAAATGCTCTATTAAAACTTGCAAAATGGTCATGTTGAAAGAGATAAAAGGCAGTTGAAAAAATTACATCTGTCTCATGAAATTTTCTAATAATATTTCAACTTTTCCTTGAACCATGGTAACCCTACACGAAAAGGCTCGACGACCCGGACCCATCGTAGGCTCTAAACAAATATTTTGCCTCCGACGACCAAGCGTATGGTTGTTTCTCTAAAAGAACATTTTATGCTAAAGCAGTAAAGTACAAAATCATTTGACAAATCGTCTTGTTGATATTAAAAGTGTGCTTTCCGGGCGGCGGCGGCGGCGGCGGCGTCAGTATTGACTTTCCACAATTAATATTTGTTGAAATAAAAACATTATGAATGCAACGAATGGAATTAATTATGTCCACTGTAGAAGTATTCTTAAAGTAAACAGAATTGTCTTATATGCTAGTTGCTTCCTAATTTACTTTTCCTAGACGAAATTACATACAAATATTCATACAATATGAGTAAGCTTATAATGACATTGTCATTGGTTTTCTTGAGGGGTACCTAATCCGAGGGACTTTTGTATTGTGGGCTATGGTCCTATAGCCCTGACAGGTTATAAAACTTGCGTCATGGTTCACTTTATTAGGAATTAATAAATAAACCGATACTAGTAACACCTCGGTGCCTAAATGGCAAAGCGCTCGCTCCAATATCCGAAGGAACTGGGTTCAATTCCCAGCCAAAAATAAAAAAAATAAAAATATAAAAAACTAGAACTTCAGTTTGTGTTTGTTCGCCTAAGCCCTTATAACTAACTCTGCTTATCACTTTCGCTCTGTAAATAAGTTTGTGCAGCCAGTCTAATACTCTGGCACTGGAAGCCTAAAGTTCTAGTAGACTCGGTACTGTAGGTACGCTTACAAGTCGTAAGCGTAGTCTGAAACCTGCCGGGGAAGCCGTATGCCTAGCTTAGTATATACCTACCTAGTGCCTATCTAAGCAAATGTTATCTTAATCTGTTTTCAGCAAATATGTATATGGTATATGGTTGACTATTTATTAAGAAATTTGACAGTTTTGGATAGGTTGATGTACAGGCGTCCGTCTGTGCTAGGGTTGCCAACCATACTTAAAAATAACGTATCCTACGTTATTTTCCATCCCCATACTTTATTATTTTTAATAAAAATAAAGTATGGAAAATACTTTATTTCCGACTAATGCGTGCGTTTGAACGGAATATTCCTGTTGACTTAATTTCTGAACTACTGAATGATACTCAGACTCAGGTGAAATGAAACGAAACGCAACGCTAATTTCTGAACGCGCTATAAAACAATAAAAAAAAATTAGATAATGCCAAGAGTACTAAGAAATATGTTTTTAAACATTTAAATAGTAAATAAATTTGGAAAATACTTTATTTTTTCTTCAAATCTTTTTTTTTAAACTAGTTAGTGTTAGATTTACTTTGATTTCCTGAAAATAGTTGGCAACCCGAGTCTGTGCCTAATATCAACAATTCGTCCCGCTGATATCAATAATTCGTCTCACATGCAAATTCGAACGCACTAACCACCATGAAGCTAAAACTTAATGAATAGAATGTGAACCCGCCTTGCCTCTATGTTCAGGCCGTGTAGAATTGGAACAAAGTAATTAAGGACCGGTAAATCCCGCGCTGAGGCCACTATCAGCATTCGCGTAACTGATTCCATTCCTACACTTAATCTCCCTCTGTTCTATCGCTTACCATTGCTGAGGGAACATTACCCTTAATTGCAGTTTCATTCTTTGATTACTACAACCACGTATGAAATAAGTAGATATGACTCTTTGAATGAGTCCATGTATGACTCATGTTCCATATACTTAGCAAGTGCTTTAAGTGTATCTAGTATTTTGTCCTATCCTTTGAAGATGATGAAGATATATCACCACAAATAAGACGACTAAATACTTATACTTATACTTAATTGATAAAAAATTAGTTATTTGGCAAATTTAATAATTATAATCGTTTTATCCCTAGGTTTTCACTAAATGCCTGGTATCCTCATTTCCCTATAGATATTAATGTATCTGCAAAGTGTTCAGATAAAACTGCTTATTTTCTTAAGTACCTATACGTGAATACACTATACATCAAATCAGAGTAACATAGATTCAGATAAAGTGCTTAAATTCGATACTTATTTTGTGGAGTACAATGTTACGTAATGGAACACAAGCCATCTTGGTAGAATACAAAGTAATCACAACAACAATCACATGCACTAGCAATTCCCAGTTACGCACTATTCCGGTCGTTCCGCTCACCTCGCTCGCTTCGCTTGCCTCGCTTAACGACGGCCATTTGTCGCTGCTCACCCGTCACGGATATCGCCATGGTTTAATTCAAATTCAAATTCAAATTCAAAAATCATTTATTCAGTTTAGGCTCTTATGAATGTCGCTATGCCATCGGTTCGTAAGTCTACTCTGGGCGGGAGATCTTGCACTGAGAAGAACCGGCAAGAAACTCAGCAAGTGTCCAGCTCTTTTCTCCCTTACAGCGTCAAAAAAAATAAAAATTGGAAAATGCCCTATCATAGCAGGACACTTTCCATTACAAATAAACACAAAAAATATAGAAGACAACTACAACATGTAATAATATACATAATGTAGCTTCAATTAATCTACTAATGTTTGTTGGATCTTGATTAAAAAATGATCTGTAAAATCTTATGGAATTTCAATTATCGGTAAAGAAAAGCAGATTATAAATAGATTCAATATTTAAAAAAAGGATAAATATAAAGAAAGAATAAAACAAACCTTACTACAGAGCCTTGATTCTTCTATTTAAAAACGCCTAAGAGCGTGTCTGTTGTCTGATTTTAACATTTACTTGTATGTAGGTAGGTACTACGGTAAAATGTCTGTATCGGGGCACTTTAACTAGGGTTGCCAACCATACTTTAAAATAACGTATCCTACGTTATTTTCCATCCCCATACTTTATTATTTTTAATAAAAATAAAGTATGGAAAATACTTTATTTCCGACTAATGCGTGCGTTTGAACGGAATATTCCTGTTGACTTAATTTCTGAACTACTGGATGATACTCACGACTCAGGTGAAGTGAAACGAAACGCAACGCTAATTTCTGAACGCGCTATAAAACAATAAAAAAAAATTAGATAATGCCAAGAGTACTAAGAAATATGTTTTTAAACATTTAAATAGATAAATTTGGAAAATACTTTATTTTTTCTTAAAATCCTTCTTTTTATACTAGTTAGTGATAGATTTACTTTAATTTCCTGAAAAATAGTTGGCACCCTAACTGTAACACGACCGTGGACGTTCTAAATTAACAGAATCGATACCCATGCTATGAGTAGTGAGTGAGTACCTACAGTTACAATTCAATTCAATTCAATTCAATTAATTTATTAATTCCAGTAACACCTCAGCGCACGTAGAAAGTTGCCTGAAAGAAATTGCTTTTTAGCGATAAGGCCGCCATTTGTACTTCTTCTTGTATTGTCCTCTCTAAGTCTTTTGGATGGTGTACTACAATAAAGAATATTTAAATTTCATTTCATTTCATTTCATTTCATGGTCTCCTCTCTATCGGGTGTCTAGTGTGACTTTGGTTTACTATCCGTAGTATACCTTCGACGTTTACGAAATCGAAAATTAGTATGGCATTAATACCGGCAATTAGTAAGGCAGGAGGCTTCAATTGAAGCAGCGCCTCCTGGCGGCATACGAGAAGAGTTAACATTTTGCCATACAAATTCTCGTTTACGTAAACGTTAACGAATGGCGGATGAAACGCGCACTTGGCACCCGGTTATAAAAAAAAACTGTATTGAGATCCGTTGCGATGGTACACACGCCAGCACATCGACCTACCACAAACTGTCAAATTTCCTCAACAGACATTGAACTTTATGCCTAAACTATAAGGTTGAAAATGTATTGAAGAGATTTGACAGTTTTGGTATAGGTTGAGGCGTTCTATACCAGCTAATCCTATCCGTGCCCGGGTACTGATGGCCTCACCCCGATCCGCTGTGTCCACTCCTCGGCTACCCCGGGTCAATCCCATTAATAAACATGATGAATGGACGGACACATTACAATTTCTGTATTGTTCGCGAGAGTTCCGCTTACCGAATTGTCTATTGTAGATAATGTGCGGTGAAATCATTAATAATGCTTAATAGTGGCTTATATTCGAGGAGTATGGTGCAAAAGATGGTATTTGTTGATTGAGTGATGATACGTCAATCATTAGGTAGGTAAATCTATACTAGTAATTATGAAGCTGAAGAGTTTGTTTGTTTGTTTAGTTGAACGCGCTAATCTCAGGAACTACTGGTTCGAATTGAAAAAATATTTTTGTGTTGAATAGTCCATTTATTGAGAAAGGCTATAGGCCATAATATTACATCACGCTATGACTAATAGGAGTGGAGCAGCAATGAAAAATGTTGCTAAGACAGGAAAATATATTTTTTGAGAGCTAATTAACGCGGGTGAAACCGCGGGGCACAGCTAGTATGAGGTAAATATAAAAGATTGTAAAAACAGTCATTTGAGTTGAAGGTCAGATAGACTGTTCTTCAGTGGTTGAGGATTTTGGGTAAAGTGAGCTTCAACTTTCGGCCTTATCGTCAATACCATCAGTTGAAACGAACGCCTAGTGCTTCTCCATTTTGGAAAAATCTTTACTTAAGTAAAGATTTTTCCAAAATGGAGAAGAGACAGAAGGGTTTAAACCCTTCTGTAAAAATACAATTCATAATAAAGACCTACTCATTTATTTTACGGCAATCACAAGCATTACCATGTAAACAATATGTCAAAACTAGTTAAAAGATACATCTAATGCTTGTTACTGTACTGTTTAAGCCGAACGTTATACGTATCTGCAATGAAGTTTTCGCGTTTAGAAAAAAAAATCCAAAAGCTTTAGAATTTCTAAATAAGGGGTGGGAGTCTAAAAATCGTCTTGGTGTGCAAACCGCTAGTGGCTGCATTGAGGGTTGATGTCTCCAGGAGAGCCCTTCATACCGCCTCCACTCTTGGCCCTTGACGGTAGGGTTGCCAAAAGTTTTTAGGTTATTTATTTTAGTATTTTTTTGCTTTTTTTTTTAAATTTCTACTCTTTATTATTTGATATAACAATATATTCCTATCATTGAGCTCTTAAATACATAAATACCCTCACGTCCTTCTCCCAAAAACGGGTTGACAAGACATCGAAATCACCATTACCACCTGGCACTACATTACGCACTAACAAAGTAGGGTTCCGTGGTCTATTATATAACATCAGTGATGGGTTTCTTGCCGACAACCGCCTGATGTGCGAGTTTCTTGGAACCCTTTCCCTTAGTCATTAATCATTGAGTACCTTACTATTTAGTAGTAGATTAAATTGAGTATGTAAGTCGAATTAAACTACATCGAATGAATGCTGAAAGGAGACCCGGCGTTTAATGTTTAAGTTGTATACTTTATTATATTATTTATATAATATCTGGCAATATCTGTCAACAGATGACAGTTGTAATGCCAATGACGGTTGACTGACTGACTGACGTGACGACATTTTTGACATTTCACTTTTTTAAAGCAAAAGAATTATGGTTTATGCAGCTACGTTAGATATTTTTAAAGTAAGTACTTTACATGGTAAGTACCATGTCTGCCTTTTCATGACTCAGTGTTTCCATATTAAAAATATTAATAATTAAATAACTCTTATCCGCGATTCGATAAAAATAAGTCAAAACTTGGTTTAGGTAGCAAATAATATTAGCTTTACTATAAGACTAAATTCTATTGTATACAAGTTTTGCATTTTTTCGAATTCCATTAACATTACAATGTTAAAATGGTAGTTAAAAACTTTGTAGTCATTAGTGTAGGTACTTATTCTAATGCCCATTTTCACCCTAAGCCCCTAAGCCATTTTAGGTGACAGTTTTGCTCCAACAACTGTCACCTAACATGGCTTAGGGGTCACCTAAAACTTAGGGGTCACCTAAAACTTAGGGGTCAATGGTGAAATCAGGCATAAGCATACAATTTTTGAAATACCCATACCTGCCCGTTCGTAGTATGCTTGCCAGTGGTTGGAGAAAAATGCATTGTCGACCGTGGAAAAAGTGATGATAAGACCAATGGTGGAAGCGCACTTCACCCGGAATCCTCATTGTACTGAGGCACTGGTTAGATGACTAGTAGATAAGATTATCTCTATAGCTGCCGGAACACAACAATGCTGCAAACATTGATGTTAAGGCGACATATTTAGTTAAGAGCGTTTACGCTGCACACTAGCGCCACCAATGAAAAAAAAACATATCTAGTAATTAGAGATAGAAAGTCAAATTATGCTCAATAAACAATTTGAATGAAGTAATTTAGCATTTTTACGTCACCTAATGAACACCTCACATGTTATGGTTTTGCTAAACCATATGTGTTTTTTTTTCATTAGTGGCGCTAGTGTGCGGCGTAAACGCTCTAAAGACGGTTAGCCAGTTGGAGAAACAAACCCTACCACCAACCACATTCCGGTGTTCTTAACCACTAGCTAGACCACAGAGGCGGTTAGAAGTCTTATAATTAATTGTCTCTTTCGAAGTAGTTATAGTTAATTGCTGTCAGAGTGTGTGTTGTATGTATAATTTGTTGAAAGAAAACTGCGTTGCGTTGCGGCAGCCCTGCGCGTTTCTCCGTCGTCGTTTACTCACACTTTCATTCGGCGACGCTAAACACGTTTTTTGTGCGACATGCTGCTGTGCTCCAGAACGCAGAATGGAGTCGGGTAAAAGCCAAGTGTAACGCACTATAGCAATAACATTACATAGAAAACCGAATACCTACACGAAGAAAAGAACGTACAAATCAGAAAGGAATTTCACTTGTGAAGAAATAAGTACACGAGAGAAATATAAATAAACAAAAAATTTTTCTAGTCAAAATCGACGCTATTTATCATAGATATTGTCTTACAGTCAATAGAGATTTTTTCCATTTTGATATATGATGATAAGTTATTATTTTTTATTGTTATTTCGGCATTCACAAAGGCTTCATTTTATTATATATTTTTTTGTATTGTTTTACGGCTCCGTATGAAATCCATTAAGCATATTCGTCCGTTTTTTATTGTACTTATTGTTATGAATTTATGCTGAATAAATGAATTTGAATATGTCAGTAAAGATGTGGGGCTTTACTAAGTCCTCGGGCGGACTTTTAAGGAATTTGAAAAGTGAAGTTGCACTGTTTTGTTTCATTTGCCAACACTCATGTGCACTTACGAGCCCTTAACGGTTTATAATCCACCATTATTTGACATTAATATTTGACATAACACTAGAAAATAGAACAAAACCGCAGACATGACTCTTCACTTTCCCGGCAAGAAGTCCACCTACATATCGCACTACCAATACAATACTGGTGCAAGTCAAAACATACTGACATTGGAAATTTTGTCGTATTGAAGAACAGTACAGTTCAATTTCAAATATCAGTATATTTTGACTTGCACCAGATTGTATTGGTAGTGCGATATCGACAACCAATTGACACTTTTACACTTTTTTATTTCTGAAACAGAACTGTTTTGTATTCCTACAAAAAAGGCCAAAGAGATCGGACCTCATTACAGCTATGAAAAAGACAAATTTCTGAACGCACCTATAAATATTTGACAACCAAGTGATAATTTTTTTTTATTTCTAAAAAGACAAAAAAAAACTAGACACTGGCTAAATCGTAGCGTGAGCCATCTTTCGAGAAATTGAATTGAATTTATATCAAATGTTTCACAGCGTCGTTTTTAGTATTTACCGTTACTTACTTATTATTTATGTTTCTCACCGTTAAACCTTCCCTGAACTTCCACAAATATTTTAAAATCAAAATTATCCAAATCGGTCCAGCCATTCTCGGGTTTTAGCGAGACAAACGAACAGCAATTGATTTTTATATATATATATTTAGGTACCTACTTTTAAATTGATTTCTTTTCTTTCATCAAAAGTCAGTTATGATTTTTAATATAGGTATTGGGTTAGGTACCTATTGATCTACGAAGTTGATTGATATTCAAAATTTTCAAACAGGGGTAAAAGTTTGAGGCAATCAAATTGAGTTTGGTGGCCGTAGCTATTCAACAGCCCTCGTGTTTTGAATCACTTTCCAAGAGAAAGTTTCCGTTTATGATATACCTACCTACCTAACTAGGAACATTTGTCATTGTCACACGATTTAAAAAAGAGTTTATCGTATGCTCTAAATTCCGAATGAAAAGTATTTTCCGGATGACTGTGAATTTCTTTTTTTATAGCGTAAGTAACTACATAACTACCACCCAAAAATATATTGGCATTTAAGAAAAATTATATTGCCCAAAACCGTTACATTTTTGATTCACTTCGAAAATAGACTTAAAAAGCTTACGCATTAAAATTAAATTAATAAAAAAAGATTGTAACTTAAAATCGTTTATTCATAACGAATAACTTGTCATCTATTACAGTACGGAACTCTTTGAGGAAAGTCTCCAAGACCTGGAGATACAAAAAATATATACCTGGACGAAAAGCGATGCATACGTAATATAATAGGCTTCCAAAGCCATCCTACTACACATATAACTATGCTGATGCACTGAACAGCTCTTCTGACCACAGTGAGACCGGGCTTTCAAAACCAATTTTTTATTTGTCAGTCATTAAGGATCATGCTAGGAACAAGAATGCTCAGTCTGGATCGCTGTCACCGGATATTGTGAAGAGGACTAAATAGTATAGATAGGTAGGTAATAAATAAAAAAACAAATAAGAATACACCTCAGTCTCCCTGTGACTACGGACCCTGCAAAGGGTTCAAAACATCAGGATAAAATAATATAAAATCAATGTGTATAATAAACTAGCTGTGCTCGCGACTTCGTCCGCGTGGAATAGTGACTTTCGGCAGCATTTTTAATTTTTTAGGCTCTTTTCCCGTTTTTGCAACATTTTTCACTGATGCTTCGCTCCTATTGGTCGCAGCGTGATGTTATATAGCCTAAAGCCTTCCTCGATAAATGGACTATCCAACACAAAAAGAATTATTCAATTCGAACCAGTAGTTCCTGAGATTAGCGCGTTCAAACAAACAAACAAACAAACAAACTCTTCAGCTTTATATATTAGTATAGATGCGAGTAGATCCGTAATAAGTAGTCTGTAGTTGTTTTATTTAAACGTGAATAAAATAAATAAATCTGAACAGGGAAGTGACCAAGACGTGACCACGACCACTCGGTCTAGAGTGCATGACTAGGAAGAAGAAAATAAATTAAAACAATAAATAAGAATATACATTGATTTATTCGATGCTGACTTTATATCTCTACTTATACTCTGTAGCAAAAATTGCCAGTATGGGAATGGGGCGCCACGTTTTCTTCGCTTTTCACGAAAGTTTCCAAGCAAACAAAAGGCGATAAAAATATAGAAAGTATAAAACTACGAACAGAATAAATCATACTTAATACACTCGTAGAAATTGCAGTCACTTCGTTGCATCGCGGGAATCGGAAGTCGGAACAATGCGCTATTGCCCGTCGATGAGGAATTAAAAATAAGTTTAGAGTGTAGATACAGGTAGTGTAGTCTATGGCTTGTCTACTATGTTTTGCAGTGCAACGTTGGTATCAACAAATACATTGTGAGCTTTCTCAATAACAATTAGGAATTTTCTATTGGTTTTTGCCGATGACAAGGGAATAAGTTTTTCAATAATTTCTGAGACGGTAAATGTGAATACGGCCCGCTCGATGCTCGATGCCCGATACCCATGTGCAAAGATTAAAATACGTGTGACGAAATTCGGGTCATTTTATTGTGTGACGAGATTCTACTATGACTAATTTATTTATTTATTTATTTTAGGGATAACAAACAAATGTGTTACATAAATTGGCTTATCAATAGACTTATGTACTATAAATGGTAACACATCCCAACACGTAATCTACGTGTTACAGACTAAAATGAACTTGGATACGAGATAAAATACATAGATACTTATAATATAAATGCCATGATTATCTTAACTGTAGAGACCTTCGATATTACATAAAACAAAATATAAAAGAAATATGTATGTTAACTTAACTAAACATAAGGGCAGAATATCTACAGCAAGGCTAATGTGGAACAACCCGTTAAAAGCGGCCACCAAGCTCTATGGACTCTTACAAAGTTGCAACACTAAGGACGCACGTTTGTAGCTGTATCTTCTTATACTTTTCTGCCCTGTAATTTCACTGGATGCATCACCAGGTATAGTATTACCACCAGATCTCAAAGGCGTTAAAAGACACCATTCCAACTTGGGTGAAATTGGTGGATTGTGATAATTATTGTAGAAAGGTATGACTAGGTAAGGAAATAGAACTTTTCTTTTCTTAAAAATGAATACTTAGTTAATTAAAAGGAACTATCACTACTCATTGTGCTATAGCCATATCTCTCAAAGGAAGGGAATGTAAAAGAGACTGCGCGATCTGATTACAGCAAAAGCGGCCAAGACGCGCAAAGACTTGCTTATTGGAAAGGTTCCGTACTTTATTAATTATTAAATACTACCTAAATATTATAATAATTTAACTATTTTTATAATTAATTATGTCTTTGTCGGTGGAAAGGGTCTTTTTAAACGCTAAAAGGGCATTCATATGAAATTATTTTCAAGTTTAAAGATTGAAATTCATATTCCCCAATTAGTTTTTGTTGCTTTAGCAGTTTTCCCTTTCCATAGGCGATGTTCTTCATATAGGTACCTATAATATCGGTATCGATACACACAGAAAAGACAGACCCATCTATTATATTAATTTTAGATTTTCCTGAGTAAGAATTATATTAATTACTAGCTGTGCTCGCGACTTCGTCCGCGTGGAATAGTGACTTTCGGCAGCATTTTTAATTTTTTAGGCTCTTTTCCCGTTTTTGCAACATTTTTCACTGATGCTTCGCTCCTATTGGTCGCAGCGTGATGTTATATAGCTTAAAGCCTTCCTCGATAAATGGACTATCCAACACAAAAAGAATTATTCAATTCGAACCAGTAGTTCCTGAGATTAGCGCGTTCAAACAAACAAACAAACAAACTCTTCAGCTTTATAATATTAGTATAGATATGTTTTTGCATTGGAAACTTCGCACATTTTTAAATATTTGACCAAAAGAAAAAGTACTCTTCTCTCTAAGCTCTCTAAGTCCTACTTTATTACTTTTATATGAAAATAGGGTGCTAGCTGCTATATCTAACCTAACCTATTTTTTTATTTGTCGTTAGATTTTTGCACTAACATTGCCTATGTGTGACATACGAGACAAAACTAAACCAAGTATTCCCAGTTCTTAACGGAACCCTCACATACAAATCCAATCGCCGACCATCCGCTTAGAATAAGCTATTCCTTTATAGCCCATAATCAGCATGCTTCGCAGTGTAGATTAAGTTCCTCAATACCGGCCATTCCTTCCCCTTCCCTCACTTTACGGCTGAGTGGTCACCCTTACTGAGCTTACGGCAAGATGTTTGGTCCCCTCACTGGAACCATTAAATTAAGCACCTCATTCGTTCCTAAGGTAACCGGGGGTCCATAGAACTTGCTACAGGAAACACGACACAAGTTGGAAACGCTTGAAGCAGCATCGGAGTTCATTAAACTGTTGTTAGTTTAGAATTATAATTAAATAGGAATTACTATTTGAAGTTTATTTTAACCGACTTCAAAGAAAGTAAGGGGTTTTCAATTCTTGTGTATATTATGTTTGTTTATGTACCTACCTATGTTCGCGCATATCTCCGAATTATTCACCGATTTGGATTTATATATTTTCGTTGAAAGATTTTTTTTTGAGATTCAATGTTTATTTAAACTACTCTCAATTAAAAATTAAATGTAATTAATCTTACTATCGAAAAGCTTTGTAACAAATAGATTGTAATGGATAAGTTTAAGGTTTTTTTTAAATAATAAGTAAAAGTTTAATGTGTTATTTATTTTTCTTTGTTTTAAGTTAATGTATGGATGGGCTATCTATGCGCAAAATTTCATCCAAATCAGTTTAGCCGTTTTCGAATGATGCGATTACAAACGAACATCAATTTATTTTAATTTACGACTCTATCATAATTAGTAGATGAGATAAGGAATAAAAAGCTTATTTTGGTTGAAAAAATAAAAACGTCCTTTTTTATTAAATAAGCGAAAAAAACCTACTAAAAAGAACTACAAGTGTGCAAACGGTATTTCGTGCTTTACCAGTAAGCTTAAGGCATCGTCCCACCACACATTAGCTTCCATTGACGAGCCGCACCGCTCACCCACAATGGAGCTTTTAGCTAATTGCTGTTTCATGAGGCACCCACAACCCAGCCACAGCTGTTGTTATTTAAGGTTGCGCCGACCAAAAAATGCAAAAAAATGCAGTTACGGTTAAGTAAATATAATTGAAAATACTATCGTATTAAATGAACAAAATATATATTTAGTATCATAGGGAACGTGTTTACAATTTGTCAGAACCATAATGTCATAACACGCTATAGTTTTTTCTACAATATCATTTAAAGTTGGGCAAAAATCATGAAAACGAGTGGCGGCGTTTAGTAGATTTCTTATAGTTTATCTAAATTATTGTACCTCTGATTTTGTCTAAACAATCATCAATGGATAAACTACAAGTTGCTAGACTACATTTTCGATTCATCAAGTGGTTATTTAAATAATTATTTTTTATTAAGCACCTTAAATTCCCCATACAAAATTAGTATGGCCGCGCGGCATCAAATAAATATGGACGACGACATTTCAAATAAAACATATGACACTTGTCACTTACGGACTGCGCACTCTTAACGGATCAGTTATTATTACCACTGTCATTTCGAGATATTGTGCCTATGATTTTTAACTCTTGAACAAATCAAACAAAACTCACACTAGACGTAATTGTTCTGAGTACTAGCACATAAGAGAAAGTATTTATCTCTTCTGTAGTACTGGAAACTCTTAAACTATCATGGTCACTCATAAAATATATTGGATACTCACAAACAACAAAACACATGGTAATAATCCCGCTAATCCCGCTAATTATAATATTTTTCTAGACACTCTGGTGACTAAATGTTTGTTTTTACATCGATTTATATTCGTTTTAATTTTAAACATGTGTTACCTGTTATACTTAATTTGTATTTTTGTTAAAACACAAAATAACTATTTTATTATTATTAAGTGTGTTTTTTTCTCAGCTAGAAGCCGGTTTTCTTTAGAATTACGAAGTAGTGTGGGGTTATTTCAGAGTTTTCCAGTTGCATGAACTTCCTCACAATTTTTTTTTTTTTTTTAGTTTATTTATCTTATAAACAAACAATTACAATGTAATGGCATGCGATACATTTAAAAAACCACTAAGGTTTAAACTTATGCTATCGCGAGTTTACAATTTGTGTAAATAAGTTTAATATTTAGGTGTAGGTATAATATAGTAAAAAGTTAATTATACGCATAATATTAAGTCAATAAGAAAAAAAATATGTTACAATAAATTATAAAAATATTGTTTCAGTTTATACTTGATGTTTTTCTGAGTGACACTATCTATTAATTCGGACGGCAACCCATTGATAAGACGAGGTACTAGGAAATCGGTTCTGCGCTCGCCGTACGCATTGTTCGCGCGCGGCTTGCAAAGCCGGTTTCCCGACATTGCTCGAGTACATACAGCATGCTCTATTGGAATCTTCAAGGATTTATTAAAAAATTGTTCTTTCAATAAAGTATATTGTACTTGTATATATATTGGTAAGGTTTTACAGTGTTTGAAAAGACCAATTTCATCATCCTGAAATTGATATTTAATTTTTTTGGAAACAATATTTTTAAGTATTTTTAACTTTAATTTATTTATCGGATCCAGATATGATTTGTAAGTTCGTCCGTAACTACTGAGACCGTATTGGATGCAGGATTCGGCTAGTGCGTTATACAATATTAATTTGACTTTAAATGGAATGGAATTTTTAAGTATGGTAATGTTTGCCAGAAACTGCCTTAGTTTAGTACAGACATGCTCAATGTGATGAATCCAATTAAATTTATTGTCTATAACTAACCCAAGATATGTGTGTTTGTCAACTATTTCTATTCCCTGACAGCAGCATGCGATGTTAGTATGCAGGCAACTGTGATTGTGAATCACCAGTCTATTTACTGGCGAGTGCCTGACGTACGGAGATTTTATAACTAACATTTTTGTTTTGATAGCATTAATAACCAGCCCAGCGTCGTGACACCATCTTGAGAGGGCGTCCAGGTCAGACTGCAGAAGATCGCAGGCAGCTTGGGGATTTTTATTACCGATAACCAGGCAGGTATCATCAGCAAACTGATAGCACGTACTGTTAGCAATGCAGTTGCCCATGTCGTTGACATAGGACAAAAAATGCAAGGGTCCTAGCACCGATCCTTGTGCTGTGCCCTCTGTTATTGTTATGGGTTCACTATAGGCATTATCGATCTTCACCGAAAAAGTTCGGTTTTTCAAATAACTTTTACACCAATTTAACAAAGGGCCACGCACTCCACATTTGTCTAGCCTGTCTACCAACTGATCATGCCCCAAAGTGTCAAAAGCACGTGAGAAATCAATAAACAGGGCTAACACGTGTCTCTTCTCATTTAAATGACTATTGACTTCATCCGTGAATTTAGATAAAAGATCTGCTGTTCTCTTGCCTGATTGAAACCCAAATTGACACTGGTTTTCGGAATTCGGCAGGCATTAAGGATAGCAGCTTTATTATTATTCTCTTTATTACATAACAAGAATTTTTTTTACAATATTTTATATAAAAACATATTTACAATATAAAATATTATAAAAAAGTTAACCTAGGTTGCCACCGGCAGCGGGGATTTACCCAAGCTATCGGTGGTTAGGGCTGTAGAGTGAGGAACCTCCTGACAATACGTGCCGTGTCAAGGAGTACAGCCTTTTGAATCTGACCCTTATTATTATTATATTAGACTTTTTTTATCTTAATCGACGTATTGAACGCCTCGATGGCCGAGTGGCAAAGCGCTCGGCCCGACCCGAAGGTCCCGGGTTTCAACTCCCTTAACGGGTAAAGTGTGTTTGGACGGGTAAAGGGGTGGATTTTTTTCGATGTATATATAGCTCGGGTTTGTGATGATCACTAACCAGCATTTGGCAAGCGTGCTGATTAAGCTATTATTACCCATAAATTGTAGTGATGACTTGATTTCAATAATGAGAGAGAGAGAGAGAGAGAGAGAGAAACAAACATTTGTTGACCACACACAGTAATATACATAAAACATAACAATAAAAACAAACAAAAGGTCAATCAGGACCCCGTCTCAGCTTGTGTTTTTGCGAACGAAGCGTGTTGCAACAACGCTGGTATTCTGGTGGAGCCTGCAGGTGCAGGTGCTGCAGGTGCCTGCTGGTGCAGAACAATATTATTTGGACAACGTACATTACAAACAAACAAACAAAAGAGACAGAAAACAAAGAAAGAAAATGGTTTCAAAAAGTATTCAAAAAATGGTCGTAGTTAACTAAAACCACAAACGGGGACGAATACCTTCTGTCCATTTTAATGCTCATGTACATTTGTATACAACTGTGTACTGAGTATTATGTATGCCAGGGGTATGCAGGCAGGCTTTTAGCCGATTGCTGGCTTCCACCATTGTTGCCAGCGATTCATGGCGGCATGTGTCGCGTCGTGGGAGCTGATGCTCGAACGCCCGACCCTATTCAGATCTATCTTTTTCTAATTGTTACATGCCAACAGAAAACACGAACTGTCTTACTTTCGCAGGTATCTTCTATACATATAAAATGCTTTGTCCTGAATGACGGACTGATGGATCAACGCACAGCCTAAACCGCTGATCGTAGAGACCTGAAACTTGGAGGGTGTGTTCTTTGTATGACGTAGGCATCCGATAAGAAAGGATTTTCCGAAATTCTATCCCTAAAGGGGTGAAAAGAGGGGGCAAAGTTTGTATGGGACATCGTGATTCCTTGGTCCAATCTACTTCTGCATAAACCTTTTTTAACAGAATTGATGGAAGACGTGTTTCATATTTTATTGAAATTCATCCCTTAACGGAGTTAAAAAGGAGTAGAAAGTTATTTTGGCGGTGATTTGCTTCGAAGTTGATATGAAAAGCCAGAAGAAGGTGGAAGCGCATTTCACCCGGAAACTGAGAAACTGGCTATGTTTTTTTAAAATGTCGGAACACATAATTAAATAGGCGACATATTTAGGTTATATAGTGGTAGCTAGCCAGACGGACTTAAAACAAGCCCTCATCATCGGCCTATCTTAGTCCACTGCTGGACATAGGCCTCCCCTAATGAGCGCCATAGCGCCCTGTCCTCAGCTTGACGCATCCAAACAAGCCCTACCACCAACGAAACCAATACCAAGGGATTCAAACCCAGGACTATACTATTACTTATTCTGTGCCCAGGACCGCTGGGACCGGTGGTTCAATGACTACACCACATAGGCGGGTAAACAATAGAGCTTCTATGAGAGGTCTAAGCTTATAAAAGAGAAAACAATTTCACTCGTACAATCAAATCAATCAATAAGTAATAAAAAGCAAAATAATGAAATGAAAAAAAAATATTCAGGTTAGGAGTGCACTTATGCAAGTCGAGTAATATCATGTTTTAAAAAAAATATATAACAAAATAACATGAGTACACACAATAATAGTAATATTAAATAATATAATAAACTATACATATTATATATTTAATGTGATTCTACTGCTGGTAAGAAAGGTTCTTTCTACTAAGAAGAACCCAGCAAGAAACTTGTCAACATAACTACTGCGTATCAGAATCTCCTTTATAAACTATAAACTCAATAACCTTATTGCGTCAGGTCAGTGTTCCAGACATGGTTAACATCAAAACACTATTTTAATCTGAGCCGGCTTCCGGCGCGCCGGGGGGGAGCGGGTTCGCTTCCCGGCTATTTTTAGACGCATCATTTAATACACAAGTGAGTGTAAACTGTAGTAAACAGTTTGTGTTATGTGATAAAGAGCTGGTCGGGTATTGCATCTACGACCCGGTCAACCGAGTAGAGGTCCTGGCCTTGTAACGTTGATAAGGGTTCCTCTCCCGCTTCCACATGTTGCTCCGCAATTATTACAGTTCCCCTACCGCTATCGCTTCCCCATAAATGAAAGTTAAAAATTCCTCTTCCGCTATCGCTTCCTCATAAATTAAGAGAAATTAAGGAGGAATTGAAATTGCGCGCGAAATCTCCGGCCGGCGTCGGGTGCAGTGAACGGGCCGCCGGCCGCCCCTACCCGCTACCCGCGCGCTCGTCATTTACATTTTAAGTTAATTTTGATTTCTATGAAAGTAGGTATTTGAGTTCTCAAGTAAATAACAAATAAATAAACCTTATTTTATTTTTGGATGATATTTGTTTTGGTAATTTTCTAAAAATGAAGCCTAGCTAGATCGATTTATCGCCCCCCAAACTCGTTAGAGCCGTTTCCGAGATTCAGATTATATATTTATATATATATATGTATATATATAAAATTGCTCGTTTTAAGGTTTATACTGCGTAGGAACCTACTACATTGTTTTTATTAATAACTAAAAGGAAAACGGAGAGTGTGATGAAATACACTTAATAATGTGCCTGTTTCATCACACTTTCTTTTTCTTCCTCTTCCTCACCCGCATCCTCTTCCTCATAAATAAATTTTCCGCATCCTCTTTCTTTGTGCTATACAATTCCTCTTCCCCTTCCTCTTCCTCATAACCACATCCATTACAACCTTCGGGTTGTTCGAATCTGTAGGGAAAGCAGACACGCTTGGCTTGCGTGATGGCATCCCCTCTGGAAACCCTCCGACGGTGTTACGATTACACGGCGGAGGAACCCTTTAAGTTTCTCGCCTTCTCACAACTTTTGAATAAAACCTCATTACTCGCTTTTTTTACTTTACTTTTTACTTATACTGTGTTAATATTTCAGTTACCAGTAAACTTAGCATTTTTATTCAAATAAGTATACAATCACCACTCTTTTTATCGGTGACTGTTCGAGTTCATAAAATCATGGGTGCCGAATTGGGAAGGTGCCGAAACGAAACTAACCCGTGCTTTTACCACTGGCTTTTACTTAACCTTTTCACCGCCCAACTATGCTGCACGCGATGTCCTGCTGTGCGCCAACGTATAAATGTATTTTAATAAAGTAGGTACAAAGAAGACCTTCTATAGAAGTGCTGGCGTGGACGTCACGAAAATCTCGAACTTCTATAGAAGTTGTTGGCGGTAAAAAGGTTAATCCTTCGAACAGATTAACAGAATATAAGTTTCGAATAGTTATTCCAGGTTTTGTTTTTTTTTACTCTAATTTAAAATGAAGTTTAGGTAGCTGCATGACAGCAATAAAACACGGAATATCTTATCTCAAACTTTCAATCTGTTTAGATGTTTTAATTTATTTATAGGGTTTACCCTATAAGCATACCTAGGCACCATAATGGCCAAGGTTGCGTTTAGGGCCTGATTGCACGAATGGGTACTTCGGAAGGTTAATGGTTCGTAAAGCTTCACTATCATAAAATAGCAGTCGTTAACACGTAATGGCCGTCGGGTTGATGAGGAGGGCGTCAAGTCCTTCTCTTATGAATTTTACATTACATAAGGGAAAGTCACCAGTTTAACTGAAGCTATGTTAAATTTCGCAATGCCTTTAACTGCCTTTAGCTAAGTGATTAAAAATGGTGGCTTTTCACTTTGTACTTATAAGAACCTACATACAATAAACCGGGGTGACCTTTGAATCCATTGTTACATTGACAATCTAAGAGCTTTTGATCTTTTAATTCAGAATGTTTTTGTTTGTTTTGTATAATTTTTAACGCAGTTGCGAACAAAATACAATTAAATTATATAAACAAAACAAAAGCATTTTATAAATAGCTTGCCTACTTCTTAACTGATCTTTAGTATTTGTAAAAATATTATGATCGGATGTTAATGACGGTAGTTGTTGACATTGAATGGGCGCCTTTGGCTTTCAAAGTAAAAAGTAAGTAGTGTTGAATAATTAAGTAAATAGTGTTGAATCATTTTGGCGGGCTGGTTAGAACCACGATAGCTCAATTGGGAGAGCACCTGACCCGGTATGTCAGAAGGGTGCAGGTTCAAATCCTGCTCGTGGAAATTTTTTCAACATTTGTGTTTTTGTAACTTTTAATTTAGCTTTCACATGAAAAAAGCTTTCGAGTTTCTTGCCAGGGTGCCTTGCCTGGTGTGAGTTTCATTTGCGATTCGATCACGTTAACAAAAACTAAATTTAGTACGGCATAGCAGCGCCTCCTGGCGAAATACGAGAGTTAAAATTTTGCCATACAAATTTTCGTTTTAATGTGCAATGTGCATTAACATTTATAACAATATACCAAAGTCTATAAAAGCCCTTCTCTTTAATAAATTTAAGTAAACATTACGTAAATGGTTGTTACAGAATTCATTTTATACAATTACCGAATATTTTAATTATAAATCAAATACTTAGCAATAACATTATATTATTGTTTTTATTATTTTTTAAATGTAATTTGTGTATTATTGTATTGTATTTTTTGTATGCCAATACTTTGGCTAAATGTGTGATCCTGTTACTGTCTTATACCATCCATGTAGTACCACATTTAATGCAAAATAAAGAATTTGAATTTTAGTTTATGTGATCGAATGGCGAAATAAAACTCGCACTAGGCACCCTGGTAGATTCAGTAGTTTAGTTAAACTTCTAGTTTATTATCAGTTGGATTTTATTATGTAACGCCTTTATGTGCCTGTGAAGGCTTAATTTGATTAGATGATTATGACTTTGAACATGTAAGTTACGATCTCGGGTTTTCGGAGAGAGTTTGCTAAATTGACCAAGACGGCCTCGTCAGCGTCTCCGAACATTTTGGGGGGTGGCGATAAACATAAAGGGTTCTTCAATCAAGCCGTTTGATCGTAACACTGTAAGAGGGTTTTGTAGAGTAAATGGCATCACGTGTCCCCTTTTCCTACTAGATTCTCCAAGGGTTTCGGATCGGAACGGGTAAAATGATCTCGGAGCTAGTGGGACGCTAAATGCTTTAATTACAATAAAAGTAAAGTTAGATAAAGTATTTTGTTTTAGAGTACAAGGTAATTGGTTATAAAATGGTTGCAAGACTTGACCGTTGATGGTCCTACGACACAAATTCAGTCAAAACAGACTAAACTAATCGATACTCGCCCGTTCGAACATTCCTGACAAAACGTCTGTGGTACACCACACAACGGTGGTTTAACACCCGACTGCTGTACTCTTATTTCAACGTGATAAGTGTCAATTTGGCAGTACTCTCCAGAGTGGTGTGGTGGTTGGTTGTATTGTATCTGTTTGATTGTTATGCATCACAGTGGCTTACGGCTGCCGATACGTGATAAACATATTACGCAGACACGTATTTCTCTATCAGGAACTTATAAGCTATTCCAGAGATGAGTTAAATTATTTTATTAACATTCAAAATCAAAGTCAAAGTTTTTTATTCAAATTAACTTACGAAAAATGCTTTTGAATCGTCCATTCCTTTTTTACCTACTACCTATTCAGGACGTCTATTTTTTAGCTGTGGGAATGGGCGCAAAAATCTCCACATTTTTTTTTAAGGAGAGAGATTGCTGATTGCCTCGGACGGCATTTTTAGCTTCACCGGGCTATTTGGGGGCGGCGAGAAACCTAAAGGGTTCCTCAAGCCGTGTGAAACGAAGCACCTTTGGAGGTTTTCTAGAGGGAACGGCATCACGCACTTAAGTGCATGTCCCCGTGCCCTACTATAGATTCTCCGAAGGGTTCCAACCAGATCGTCAGGATAAAAAAACTGCACAGCTTTAATAAAAGTAACGACATTTACAAAAAAAAAAAAATATGTCGTTACTAAATCATATATAATATTTACAATTAAAAACTTTCAAGAGCCCGGAATTACAAATAATGCTTACCTCTACTATAGGTACCTACATTTACTTAACATTACACTTTATTCTAAAAAAACGTACTTGGGCATATTGTATGTACTAATTCAAAACTATAAAATGACGATTATGGCTATACTTATAGTGCGAGAATTGGAGGAATGTCAGTTCCATGCATTCTTATCATGAACATAATCGTTTACATTGTAATACTTAGCCCTTTTTATTTAAGAGTGTTTCCTTAACGTGTGTCTTAAATTTCTCAAAGGGCAAAACTCTTCTTTTCTCTTCTTTTGTTACACTGTTTTCTACTTTTGTTGTCTCTCACAATTTGCACCGCCCATGTCATTTCTGCACCACCCTATGGTTAACTGGTAGAGAATGCCTTAGGCATTAAGTCCGCCATGTAATGTTTTGTTGCAAAAGTTTAAAATAAATAAATAAATAAATAAAACTAAAACATCATTCAGGATTTTATTATAATAAGTGACACCTTGGCCCATGAATGTTCCATACACTTACGTTATCTATATATTAATCCGTGAAGCAAAAACTTTGTACCCCTTTATTTACGAAAATTGCACGGATGGAGGAGTATGAAATTTCGCACACTTATAGTTTATTGTTATTATAATATATAAGGTTATCCGAATGTTAATATTTTTTCAAAATTATGCATAAAAATACATTAAATCAATAAAACAAACATTACACACACTACTATGTAAGTATTTCACACACAGACACACGCCATATGTATTTGACACACACGCTTATTATAATCTTTTCAAAAATTTCAAAGATGGAAGAGGAGCGGCCGAAATCTGTCAATGCCAATTCAAACTCACATTCTATCTTATTTAATTTTTCATTGCTTAGGATTTTCTAGTAGGTATATACAATCTTCTTTATGCTTAGGATCAATGATATTTTAAGGTCATTGCTTGATACAATCCGTGCAGCCTTAATAAAATTACGGTCGGATTTCGACCACGGGGCGACCACTAGTTATTATTATTGGTTATTTGATTTCGTAGTAGTTGTGTGCAAGTGCAAAAACACACAAAATTTTCGAAACTAAGCTTGTAAACGCGGCGGGATCCTCATGGTTATCAATGTTCGTTTTGTATTCGTTTCGTATTCGTATCATCAAATCGACACACACTCTGCCAGATCTGGGTTTTGAACCTCCGGATGGCGCCTTGCCACTCCGTCACGGAGCGTTAAGCTTAAGAATAAGTTTTATTTAAATTACATGATCGAAATAGCCGGAGCGCAACGACGGAAATTAGACAGCTCTTAATCATGGGAACACGATGCTTATAATCATTGGGAAACGGACGGAACTTAGGTTATTATCACTTACCTTTCAAAATTATACACTTACGGATTGATTCCCATTGTGTTTTTTTACAGTTTCCCACTGTGGGGACTTAAAAAGAGCTGGTGATAATGATATGTTAATAAATCGTTATTCCCTTTCAGAGACGCCTAACTCAAAAGTACAGCATCGCTGTGGGGGTGCCGACGCTGGTGGTGCGCGGACGGGCGGTGCGGGACGCGCTGCTGGCGGATCCCCTGGGCGACCGGTTCCCCTGGCCAGCCCCGCCGCTGTCAGAGGTGCTGCGAGGAGTCCAGCTGCAGGGAGACGGCGTCAGCAAGCTCTATGACCAGCTACCTGCCGATGCTGTCAGGGTCTTCTACTTTGCTGCTCATTGGGTAAGGGTACAACTTGTGCAAACAGTCGACCCTTCGCAGTAGCCTTGCTGTGGAAGTGTCGACCCTGGTGGTATGGACGTGCTGCTGGCAGAATTTGTTCTAACATGATATCATTATCAATTCTCTCGTTAATGTTAATGGATGGATAGGGAGAACGGGTCATAAACCACCACGCGAGCCCAGTGCGGATTGGTGGTTGTTAACGACTGCTAATGCAGCCGGGACCAACGGCTTTACGTGCCTTCCGAAGCACGGAAGTAAGTAGATGATTTAAGACTATTCAATGAATAGGTTTGTGACCAGAAATACAATGTCACAATGTTTGACAATCACTGACTCGCTATTCCCATACAATTTATATTGGTAAGCGTTATAGATGACATCTTTAATCATTATTGTCATGCAGATCTTATCTACATCTACCAACTACATCATACATAGGTATAGCCACTGATGGGCTCAGGCACTCCCAATATATACAATATCATTTTCATATGGGGAGATCAGGCCCAAACCCATGGTTTCGCATATTACGACTGAAAACAAACCGGGGCCAACGGCTTAACGTGCCTTCCGAAGCACAGATCCACGATGAAGCGAAGTAACTCAGAACTCTCAGAAGTTCATATTCTTGTCTTGAAGGCCCTCAAGATAAAACTATCAGGTTTTCTGTGGGATTGAGTGTAGTTTTTAAAATTAAAAACTGTCTCCATTGCCTAACCAGTCTACTCCCCGTAGTGTTACATTGTATTTAAATAGAGGCTCTATTGACTAACCCATAGGCCATACTATCCCATTGTTATTGTTGCAGTGCCCCCCCTGCCGAGCCTTCTCACCCAGCCTGTGCGCCGCGCTGTCGGCGGTGCGCAAGCGGCGAGCCAAGTACGCCAACACGCAGCTCATACTGGTCTCCAGCGATAGGTCAGTTTTTTTAAATTACTCTGCTGGTTATCAAGTGTACGATTCCATTGAGGCGAAGGCGATTGGATCGGAGAGGTGCGTATACACGTCTGGTCTCCATTCCGCGTCAATAGAAACAGTCATAGCGGAGACGAAGACATTGTATGTAATTGTATAGCATGCGCAGTGGAGTGGGGAATTGGGGATCTAACCTAGCTTTCCATTGGTGTTAAGTTTAGAATAATTCAGAAATTCCAGAGATTACCATCTACATACGTACAAACAAGCTTTTAACTA
Organism: Eudonia lacustrata; assembly: GCA_947562085.1. NCBI lineage: Eukaryota > Metazoa > Arthropoda > Insecta > Lepidoptera > Crambidae > Eudonia > Eudonia lacustrata. The sequence continues at coordinate 1,454,742 of OX387329.1, forward strand.
TATAGCATTGTAAATATAGGTTTATAAAAGTACCTGAACAACATGTACAGACAGACAAACATATTCTTCAAAACATACCAACACAAAACCATAATTAAGACCGGCAATAAACACATTTTTATGTAAATTAATTAACAAATAATAAGTACATAACGAGTAAAACGACAAATTATCGCCAATTATAAGCATACACCATGGACTATAAACTCGGCAAGCAATATTTATAAGAAAAACAGTTGAAAGCAATTTAATTTAACGGCCAGCGCAGAGAGCCAGTTATTTTATTCACTTATTCCAATTAATTTTGCTAGCCTGCCCTTAATTCCTGTAAGAAACAAAGGGAGTGACGCATCGGAGGGGCGGGAGACGCGCGAATAGCGACCTTATTTGACTTATTTTGAATGTTAATATTCTTTGGCCATTGTTTGAGGCTTGTTGCTCTGAAGAGGAAATGGCATTGGTGCGCAACTACTCAGGGAAATTAAGGTGAAGTGTAATTAAGAATGTTAAGAGTGGCTGAATATATGTATTAAGGTAATTAAGAATATTATATGTTCTATTGCGCCCTATCTTGCAGACATTTTTAATTACTGTATCAATAAGGGGGTATCTTTCCAGAACTTATGAAATTCAATAAGGTTATACCTTTATTTAAATCAGGAAACAAAGAAGACCCTAGTAACTATAGGCCAATTTCAATATTACCAGTACTAAGTAAAATTTATGAAAAACTTATACTCGAATTAATGGCATACTTTAACTCAAACAAGCTTCTACATAAGAAACAATATGGTTTTACAAAGGGTCGTTCCACTACTGACGCAGGTGTTGCTTTAATAAAACATATATTCGATGCCTGGGAGAAGTCTCAGAACGCTCTTGGAGTTTTTTGCGACTTATCCAAGGCTTTCGATTGCGTTGAGCACAGGACTCTGGTGATGAAGTTACACTACTATGGTATTAATGATTTTGCACTTAAATTGATAGAGTCGTATCTCAGTTCTAGGATACAAACTGTCGATATCAATAAAACTAAATCATCTGGATCTCTTGTAAAAATGGGAGTTCCGCAAGGGTCAATCCTCGGGCCCTTCCTATTTTTAATTTATATTAACGACTTGCCATTCTTTGTGGAGAACTTCTGTGAAATTGTTTTATTTGCAGATGATACTTCACTCATTTTTAATGTTACTAGGTGTAAGAATAATTATGATGATGTAAACAATGCTCTAGCAAAAGTACTCAGTTGGTTTACTGTTAATAATCTACAGCTTAATGCAAAAAAAACAAAATGTATTAAATTTACTCTACCTAATGTTAAAACTGAACCAACTGATATTAGAATAAACGGTGATAAATTAGATTTGGTAGACTCAACAGTCTTCTTAGGTATAACACTTGACTCAAAACTTCAATGGAATCCTCATATATCGAAATTGTCCGGTAAACTCAGTTCTGCTGCTTATGCTATCAGAAAAATTAGACAATTAACAGATGTTGAAACTGCTAGAACAGTTTACTTTAGTTATTTTCATAGTGTCATGTCATATGGTGTCTTACTGTGGGCTACAGCAGCTGATGTTGAATCTATATTTATTTTGCAGAAACGAGCAATAAGAACCATTTATAGACTAGGTTCCCGGACTACTTTAAGAAATATTTTTAAAGAAATTGGTGTTCTTACAGTTGCATCTCAGTTTATTTATAATTGCATAGTTTTTGTGCGTTGCAACATCAACTCTTTTACTAAACACGGTGATGTACACAATTTCAATACTAGAAATAAGAAAAAACTTGTAATGCCACTGTTCAGGTTGCAAAAGGTTCTTGGCTCTTTCTTGGGGCAAGGTATACACTACTATAATTAAATACCTAGTACTGTACAAGATTTACCTTTAGATAAGTTTAAAAAACATGTAAAATCTTCTTTACTTAAGAAAGGTTATTATACAGTCAAAGAATATTTAGATGACAAAACAACTTGGTTATAATAAAAAAATAAAACTACTCTTTATTTTATTTTATTGCGATCAATAATTACTTTAAAAATATCTTAGCGCTGATATGATAGCCTTTATCAGCAGTGTCCTACAGTTTACAAATAATATTTATGTTACGTTAAACTTTTCATTTATTTTATTTAGAGTAGCTTGAGTGTGGCATGCTCTCTTTACTGTCTCTGCGGTGGTGGCATGTGCGTCGGGTCGTTACATTCCCTAAGATATGGTTGAGTGAAGCGATGGCTGATTCATATGACATACTCGTGAACGGGTGCCGCCTGTGGAGGCTGGTCTGCTCTTGCATACTATTATTTTTATTATTATTAACTATAGTTTAATTTTGTTTTTTTTTCTTTTTTAGACAATTTTTGACCTTTATTAGTGCTGTATGACATTGTGAAAATTTTTAACTGGTAACTGATGTTTTGCAAATGTAGTTATTATTATATTTTCTCTTTTGTTTTTTTTAATATGTGTGATTGTCCTTTATATTTTGTGTTTTTATTTGTGATGGAAAGTGTCCTTTTATGATAGGGCATTTTCCAATATTTTTGACGCTGTAAGGGAGAAAAGAGCTGGACACTTGCTGAGTTTCTTGCCGGTTCTTCTCAGTACAAGATCTCCAGCCCAGAGTAGACTTACGAACCGATGGCATAATGACGTTCATAAGAGCTATTTGTAGCCTAAACTGAATAAATAATTTTGAATTTTGAATTTTGAATTTTTTTATTTGCTTGCTGCTACCCATAATAAAATATTTTCAGATACAGTCCGAAATATTAGGTTAGATTTAAATGAAGGTAACAATAAAAACGCATTAGTTAACTGAACGCAAACATCAATGTTTGTAGCATGGTTGTGTTCCGAGAGCTACAGATATACCTACAATGTTATTTTTAGTTTATACGAAACCTGAAAACTGTTTGTTCAGAATCAGTAATAGAATCGATTTCAATATTTTTTATACCATTTACATTTTGACCAAATAATATTTACAAAATCTCAAATAAATTATACCCTACTAAAACACACAACGGGGCAGCACAAAAAGCTTGTAACTTCGTGAGTTTTCAAGATTTTACTTTTGTACTGATTCTATAAATGAAAATATTTGACCCGTGTTTCGGTTTTCGTATAAACTAAAAATAAGGTTGTATAGCCAGTGCCTCAGTAGTTGGAGATTCTGGTTGAAGTGCGCTTCCACCATTGGCCTTATCATCATTTAACATCAGGTAAGGTATAATAATAATAAATAATAAAACCATTTATTTCAGATAACTTAATCCATATCAGTTAGTAGTACAATACATAAAGATTGTTAGTAAACTAATTAACTTAAAACTTTCTTTATAATACCATAAATATAGGCACTGTGCTTACCCGTAAGATATAAAACAAATGTGGTTACAGTACTTATAAATAAATACATTGATGTTGTAAAACGAATATGCCAACGAATCGCTTTAATCCCCAAACGTACACTACTATTACGGACACATTAAAGTCATATGAAATACAGATGAATCAGTTCATTACGCCTTATTAACGCCTCGGTGGCCGAGTGGCAGAGTGCTCGGCCCGATACCCGAAGGTCCTAGGTTCAATTGCCAGGTCGGGCAAAATGTATTTCGGATTTTTCGACGCATAGCCCGGGTTTGTGCACACCAACCCGCATTTGGCAAGCGTGGTGATTAAGCCATTACCCATCAATTGTAGCGATGACTTGATTTCAATGATGGAGGCCTTCGCCCAGCAGTGGGACAGTTATAGGCTGTTTACAATTCATTACTTTGCATTTCGCTATATTTCCGCGGATACATTAACTTAATTAGGCGCGCACGCACGCGCAGACAAGCACAATGAAAACATTCATCGAATTTGCGACTCGCGTCGGTCGCCATCGGGATGGATACGATTCGATTCGTGTACATTCCGAGCGCAGGCATCGATCCGATGCGCTGTTTTCTACGAATGGAAATCACAAAATGTAACCAGTATAAAGGAAATTAAACGGAGTGTCATATTTTTATGACGCTCTGCTCTGATGTCTAAAACAAGACTCGAACTCACGATCTTTCCTTCATCAATGTGTAGATGGTACTATAAACATTCCAAAAAAACACTTTTGTCAACATAAGAAACGGCTATTTAATAATTTTAAATAATGAAATTTTTGCATTAAAATTTATTTTTTCAATTTTTTCCTTTAGTAACCATCTTTGTTTGCTTACTAGCTGAAATAAATTGATAATAATAAAAACCTTTACTCCTATCTTTTCTTTAATAATTTAATACTAGAGAAAAAATAATAAAAAATATAATACTAGAGAAGAAAAAGAAATTGATATATACTACTTCCAAAACCCCAACGTTTCACGAGGTCGGTCATCAAAATGGCCGAGCGTGGTGGACCGCCTATTGTGCTGATCCAGGAATTTTCTCATTAAAATTCAATCTTCCCAGAGCTATGCCAACGAATCGCTTTAATTCCCAAACGTACAGACTCCTATTGTAGGTATTCGAACAAACATCTGCAGTACTTACCTAGTTATTAATGAAAAAATTACCACTGGCAATCGTAGTGGTAATTTTATTTATTTATTTTATTAGTGGCAAAAAAAAAGAGGAAAGCTTTATATTTTTGTATGTAGTTTGTAACGAATAAACACAAAACCCACTGGTCCTATTTAAAAAATTCTTTCACCATTAGAATGCTACATAGCGCTGAGCTTAGAGGCGCTGAGTAACATAGGCTATATTTAAAAAAATGTCCACCCGTGCGAAGCAGGACACGCATTGGAAATTCACGTGGCGGGGATCTTGATTTTTCCCAAAAATTACAAAACATATGAAAGTAATATTTGATGACACGATTTTTCATTTAATTGACTTCATTTTGCTAGTTGCAGAAACACGATTTGTTAACTTTTATAACAGAGACAAAAATATCAAAGTAACCTCTTTTAAAACAGATTTGCATTTTACAGGCAAACCAGACCGATTGAAGCATCTAAATTTTCTTAGTAGATTAGTCTTATCACACACTTCAACATGCTAGTTCATTTTTTTTAAACTTATTTGCAGTTTTAATTGAAAAGAAATAAAACAGTTTTTCTTATGGTACGGGCTTAGGTACGGGGCGCTAACGCTCCGTATTAGATTAATTGTTTAGCGATGCGTCGCCTTAATATTAACCAATATTATTAAGGTAAGCATTACTTTATGCTTTGCCTTTGTCCACCAATGAACTACTTTTGGCTGAATGACTATTTTCGAATAAGTTTCGGAAACTATAATCACGCCTCGGTGGCTGAGTCGCAAAGTGCCAGCCCGATATCCGGGGTCCTGGGTACAATTTCCGAGTCAGGCAAAGTACATTTTCGAATTCTTTAATAGCAAGCCCGGGCCTGTGATTTGATTATCAACCCGCGTTAGGCAAGCAAGGTAAGCCTGATTTTAATGGAGGCTTTTTTTTACCCGACTGCGTCAAAAGGGGTTATGTTTTTAGAGTGTATGTATGTATGTATGTGTCTCTGTTTCTTTGGCACGCCCTACAGCTCAAACGGCATGGTGGATTATAGCATAGGTATCGTTAGATTTTTCGAGTGTATGTATGTATGTATGTATGTATGTATGTATGTATGTATGTATGTATGCCTATGTATGTATGTATGAATGTATGTATGCCTATGTATGTATGTATGTATGTATGTATGCCTATGTATGTATGTATGTATGTATGTATGCATGTATGTATGTCTGTTTCTTTCTTTCTTTCGTTCTACAGCCTAAACGGCATGGTGGATTTTAACATTATAAGGTGTCGTTAGATTTGTATTGACTGTGGGAGTGACATATGCTATAAAAAAATAAAAAAAAATAAAAAAAGTAAAACATTGGCCGGGTTACCTATTACCTCGTATTATTACGAGTTTAAAGGATATGGCTAATTTTTCTATGGACTAGTGTAGTTAATAATTTTCATTTCTGTACAGCAATGTTTTATGGTGTTTTGTTTTGTTTTCGGGAATATTAACAGATTTTATTCCCATGTTTAAAAAACTCAAAGAACTTGTCACTCAAAAGTACTTTTTTTTATTTTTATTTTAGTTGATGGCTTCGTGCGATTAGCACATTAAGCCAGTGTCAAAGTAATTTTTCGTACAAGTAATACATAAATAAACAATATTTCCTTAAATGATGATGAATGATATTAGAAATGGGAAGTGAGAAATGATATACCCCCAACCCCTCGAGTATCTCAGTAAAGATGTGGGGCTTACTAAGTCCTCACGCGAGCTTCTTGAGAGAATTTGAAAAGTAACGTTGCACTGTTTTGTTTCATCTGCCAACACTTATGCACACTCACGAACACTTAACGGTTAATAATCTACCATTATTTCTTATTAATATTCGACATAACACAAAATTTGTAAAATAAGACAAAACCGCAGACATGACGCTTCACTTTCCCGCCAAGAAGTCCCTGTAGAATTTTACATTAATTAAATTTTTTGTTATAATTCTGTATTTTAATTCAGCCCCTCTGACCTATAAAACCTACAGTCCCTCAAAAGTACTTACTAGATAGACGTCAAGAGTTTAATTTTTACGCCAATTGGTGTGTTTACACTTTAAATTACTTTAAAAACTAAGTTAACTAACTACTTTGATAGTTTGCTTTTCGCCAGCCAAAATTAAATGCTTGCACATTACAAAATAATGGTAAATTATGCTCGCTTTTGAATTATTTTTAAATTTACCGAGCCATAACGACCTCTCAACCGATCGTTCAAAAAGTTCTTGTAAGGTAACACAGGTTTACAAGGTAAAATGCGAAAACATTATACCAATTAAAAGCTCTCGCAGTGACAGCGGAAAGCTTTTAAAAGGTGCTTGCAAAAGTGCAGGGGCTTTGCGATTAAATTAAGCTGATAACGATGTAAACAAAGGGCGGAACGAATGCACTAAATGAGAAGGACCCAGATAGAAGGTAAACTTCATACAAACCGCGCTCGAGCGCACACATAGACCCTCTCACGGACACGGAAGTCGGAACACCTCGGAACGTTCCGAGGGCAGCTGTTTTTTTTTTTAAAGAGTTTGCCGATTGCCTCAAACGGCATTTTCAGCTTTACCGGGCTTGTTTGGGGGTGGCGAGAAACAGGGTTCCTCAAGCCGTGTGAAACGAATCACCTTCGGAGGTTTTCTAGTGGGAACAACGGCATCACGCACTAGTGCGTGTCCCCGTGCCCTACTAGATTCTCCGAGTGGTTCGGATCGGATCGGGGAGCGGAACAACCCGAGGGCGCCTCTAAAGGCTCGGACCTCGGCTTGGGTTGACCGGGCCGTGGTGGTGGAGAGGAGCGCTCAGGTACATATCTGTACGTGGTATGTCGCGCGTGTGAACCGGTCCGTCGTACCCTTGTTCTACGAGTACGGTGTCTTCGGCCTAAACTAGTGTACATGTTAAGTTTATTCTGTAAATGTGTAGTACCTAGTGGTATTTAGAGGATCGGGCGGGGTCCGCGTCCGTGAAAGGTTGACTATGTATACATTGCTCGGGCGCGGTTTTGAACCTTACCTTACATTCTGCAGTCTCCATATCATGTGGCGAATGGCTGTCTGAGCCTGCCCCCTGACTTGAGCTGTTATTGCAGTTGTGAAAAAGAGACGAGTGTATTTGCCGCCTCGGTGGCCGAACGGCAAAAGGCTCGGCCCGATACCCGAAGGTCCCGGGTTCAATTCCCAGGTCGGGCAAAGTGTGTTTCGGATCTTTCGATGCATAGCTCGGGTTTGTGATCACCAACCCGCATTTGGCAAGCGTGGTGATTAAGCCATTACCCATCAATTGTAGTGATGACTTGATTTCAATGATGGAGGCCTTTGCCCAGCAGTGGGACAGTGTAGAGGCTATTTACTTACTTACTTTAAGTCCACCTGGCTACCACCATGTTTTCTAAAGTTGTCGTCACCATCAGAATTAGTAGCATTGTAGTGTTCCGACAGTAACTGTTATTTCCTTAGTTGTTAGGTGTCCGGGTAAAGGATGCTCCCACCTTCGCGGCCTTATCTTCACATAACATACGTTAGAATGAAAACCAGTGCTAAACATGAAGGATCTTAAAAAATATATAGGTAATATGCTAATGATGGTTGACGGCAGCAAAAGAGCTAAGCTACCATCTATTAGAGTCAATGGAAACTCAAATTCATAAAAAAAACGCTCATTATCCGGGTCGGAGGGATAGGTACCTCAACCTTCTTATATCATTTGGTTGGAACGGCTTTATATTTGAGTCCAATTTTGCAGACGATATTATTCTCAAATTGCTGCGGATATCAGTCGATCTATTGGGCTCTGCGCCAAACTCTCTGGTTTTATTATTCAGCCTTAATATTTTAAAAACAAAAGATACATCATCGTGTGCTAACTTTTGGGTGTGCAGACAAGAGTATCTACATTCATATACATCAACAGTTGTAACTAGTCATCATCATCAGCTCATTTTTTATGTCCCCACTGCCGGGCACGAGCCTTCCCTATGGATGGATAGGGAGAACGGGCCATAAACCACCACGCGGGCCCAGTGCAGATTGGTGGTTGTTAACGACTGCTAATGCAGCTGGAAGCAACGGCTTTACGTGCCTTCCGAAGCACGGAGGAGCTCGAGATGATAAATTTTTGGTCACCCATCCGATGACCGGCCCTAGCGAAAGTTGCTTAACCTCAGCACTCGCAGACCGGGCGCGTTAACCACTGCGACATCGAGCTCTTCAACTTTTAATACTATAAAATAAAGGTCAAATGTCGACCGTGTGTGTGGTATGACTAGGCTTGCTAACTACAACTACAACTACAAAAAAGGCATTCCCGGGATTACCTAGCTCGACATCCGGGACTTGGGCATATTACGCGGGACACAACGCACCACGTATAAAATGGTTAGAACAAAAACTGCATACTTATATTTTTATATCATTTAATAAAAAAATCGCGACGCGACGCGAAATACGCAATACCTATTAAGAAATTTTAATAATGCGTAACAAATTACTCGGGCCAACCCGAGGGTAGCTGGTACGCGATAGATACTTATATCATATTATCACTGATTTCCGGGACAAAAAGCGTCCCACAGAAGGTCACGGCTGGACGGCCCAAAATTGACCCAGAAGCGGGACGTCCCGGAAAATACGGGACGGTTGGCAAGCCTAAGTATTCTATCTATGCCATCTAATATCTAAATTATCATCATTGTATAGCTGATATTTTTATTGATTTATTTAATTACAATTTACTAATTTGACGCACAGACTGTACGATTATCTGTAACGGGTTGCTAACTACTCCAATAAGCATGGTTGCATAATCGTGATATTTATTAATTACTAGCTGACCCGGCAAACGTTGTTTTGCCATATAAATAATTAAAAAAATTTAGGGGTGGACTACCCCTAACATTTAGGGGGATGAAAAATAGATGTTGGCCGATTCTCATAGATACCGGATAAGCACAAAAAAATTCATCAAAATCGGTCAAGCCGTTTCGGAGGAGTATGGCAACGAAAACTGTGACACGAGAATTTTATATATTAGATAGTAGTATAGTAGGTACCTACATTTGTTTCTCTTGTTTGTTGTTTTCTGGTGTCCTCTTTTCTAGGTTTCCACTCCACGGAAGATCAGCGTCGGGACACCATTGGTGTTCTGACAAATGCTGAGTGGATACCTTTTTGTGGCACTTTGCATTTTTTTATTCTATTTTATTTCATCTGTGTGACATTAAATAAATCATTTTTCATTTTATTTTTATATTTCATTTTTTTGACATTATTTTGTAGTCTAGTCTAATCAGTCTACCTTTTTTTGATAAGCTACACTTCTTTAACAACATGTCTAAATTTGCGTATTATATTTAAATAGGTAAATAACATACTAAAAAACCTATATGTCTGTGTATTTTTACAAAAAAATGTGAAATGTAGCTGTACGTGTTTGGTACAATTATGTTCGCGCATATCTCCGAAATGTAACTAAAAGGATGATTGTATTTATGATTGCGTATTGCGAAGAATTTTTTAATGTTTTAGAGCCATTTTCTGTTGTTGTAAACATCCCAATTAGTCACAAGCAAGTGTCTCCCGGTCTACAATCGCGTTCAAGTAGAATATCACAAAACGCGGGCCTTCATGGGTAATATACTTACTTACATGTACAAGGGACGTCTAATCTGGAACGTGTGTGGAATTGAGATTCTCAGCAGCCGCATTAGTTTCACTACGCAGCAGGGCAGCAGGCAACACTTAATTAAAACCAACCTCTATAGGATCCATTTCTACCGTTATGTTTATGGGCACATTTGGTCTATGGTTATGTGTAAGATTTTTCATGTTTATTTTATTTATTCAGAAATTCAGAAGATAAATATTAGATGTTGTATGTTGTAAGCCTTTTTGGAATCAATACATTCGAATGAGAGTTTAATTATCATTTATTTCTCAGAATATGGTTTATGTAATATGTAGAAATTTTACAAACGGTGATTTTAAATACAAAGATCAATAACCATTACTAAGTGAATCACAGTAAATAATAACAATTTCATGGCAATTTAATTTAAAAATATACAAATTACTTACTTAAATTTATTAAATTATCAGTTATAAGCAGAGAACTTATACTAAACACGAATTACCAATCTATAACACATGAACCAGAAATTAAACATAAGAAAGTAGGATACACTAACCTACTAGGTACCCACCATATTGTAAAACCAATACCTAGAGCTTGAACACATACCATTCGCATCTCATCTCTATATTATCAAAAAGGCACACAACCCGAATCTAGGTAATCTCCAAGCCTGCAATCTTATTATATAAATTGAACGATTCCATAACCAATTCACTTAAATGTAGCCGAAGCTTTCGGCGGGAGCTCCCATGTTATTGTTTTCGCGCGCATTCGACCAAGTGGGCCGAAGCACAAAGTAAGGAGACTGCAGAAGCTAACTCTCACGGACACGGAATCCGGTGATCTCGGAATTAAGAGTGACATGAAATACACATGAGACAAAATGTGTTTTGCATTATTTAGAAAGAAAGAAGAAAGAAAAAACATTTATTGACTACACCTCGAAATCGGGATCCAATGAGAAAAAAAAATCTCACTAGATCCATTATGGATCTGGCCAATGGATCTTCTGAGATTGAACGCTCACATCACATATATTTAAAAATAGAAAAAATAATTTAAAAAAAAAGACATGAAATACCTACAAAAACAATAAAAATAAAAATAATATTTACACTTTGATTATTAAGATACATGCCGGTGTCAAAAATAAGTTACCGGGTGACTTTGAATTAGAGAAAAAGGAGCAAGCGTTAGAATTATAGTCACCAGTTCAAAAGTCGCCCACCTGGTTTGTGATTTTGAAAGAGTGCGAGATTCGGAGATCCCAAAAACCGAACTAGTTAGTGGTAGATTCAGTTGTTTAGTCTAAACAATTTTATTGTTTTCTAAAGTTTACGCGAACACTACACATTGAGTTGAGGTTGGGCCCCTCTAGGGAATGTTCGCATACTGCAGACTTATTTTTTCGCCTATGCTTGACGTCGGCTATATGTTCTTTAACGCGGGTTCCTACACTTCTCTTTGTTTGCCCGACGATGTAAGAGAGCCCGCAGTCGCAGTCCAGTTTGTACACGCCTGCATCTTGAAGGCGAAGGCGTGTACAAACTGGACTGCGACTGGTTGGAATCTACCACCAGCCTGGGATCCCATCATACAAAATATTAAATCTCAGCCCCCACACCATGCTGCCAGACCAAAAGATACTGTAAGCTCTTTCTGCGTAAAACGGAACGCACCTGATTAAATTTAAATGAAGGTATACAAGCTACCAACTAATTATGAGACGACCAACACCTCAGTCTTCCTGTGACCACGGACCCTGCAAAGGGTTCGAAACGTTAGGATAAACATTAAATAAGTAACTAGTGGGTCGCCCGCAAAACTTCGCGTTTATTCAACAGATTGTTTAGGAATTTCGAAACCTATGACAGGTTTCTTTATTTTTCTGCATATCTACGGCTGTTCTTCAAAATTAGACCATAACCAATTTTTTATGTGCAGCTATCGTCCCATAATCACTGGGACAAAAATCGGCTTACGCTATTAATATATATATGTGTAAAATAAACGCGACTAAACAATTTTTTTAGTTTTTACGCCAATAAGTACCTGTGAAGGCTTATGTTGAATAAATGATTTGACTTTGACTTTGATTTTGACTTTGATTCCGTGCCAATATGCTTTGCTTGAGCGCGGTATGTAAGCTTACCTTCTGGTCTCCCCTTATTTAGCGCTAGGAGCGTCCCCCACACGTTTTAGATTACCGTCTCTTAGAACCCTTCCCATTGTGCAGCAGTGATGGTGTGTAATTATTTTCCAAGTCTTTTGTCCGTCGGTGAAAACACGGGGAAACCATTTTAAGCGAGCGCGGCACGAGAGACACGGCGCGCGGTGGCGATGAGAGTGTGGTGTGGGTTGTACTTGTGAACCAATTGCTTTCATGTTTTTGTATGTTTTTTTTTACATTTTATTTATTTATTTCACAGTACACAGTGTCTAAGTACTACACTTAACTTAACTTAACTATATTTGTCCATTCACAATGCTTAGTACAGTTATTGTCATTAACAATGATATCTAGATTAGTACAGTTATTGTCATTAACAATGATATCTAGATTAATACAGTTATTGTCATTAACAATGATATCTAGATGGTTACAGCAGCGGTAGCAAGCGATAGTGTTTCTAAGTAAAGAGGTTCATTTGTTTTGTTTAATTGACTTTTTATTTAAAAGTTAGTGACATTGCTCCCCATAAATAAATATAGATAATATGATAAACAGATAGACAGTTAAAACACTTTATTGTTTACACTTTAACACAAAACACAAACATATAATTTTTCGCAATGTATTTTTATACAAATCTAACAAGCTGAAAACATCTGAAATATAAAAACGCTTCGATTTAAGCGCCATCTGTAAATAGGCTTTCCATGATACAGTATAGGAATTTTGCAGTTTTAAAGGTTTTACCAGAACGTTTTACGAAAACTTTAGAAAAGAACCGTTTAACGATCGCGAATTTCTTAAAATATGAAAATAATTTTTAATATACCTACATAAAACCAGGGACAACTTTGAAGTTATCAAAACGCTTATCTTCGCTTGTGGCAATCTCGGCGTTTTCCCGAGTACTCTTCGCCGGCGCCGGCCCCTCAGCAGCTGCTTTATTACCGGCGTTTCCTCTTTATGGGAAAATTATCTTTTCTCCCGAAGAATCTCGAATAAACTCGTCGTATTACGTTCTGGGGTACCACGGTTAGGGGATAGAAGCAAAAGCAAAAATTCGCTGACGCCTCTCTCTCAATGCTATAAAGTTAAAAAACTTAATTACGCGCATAAAATTTTATGACGGCCAAGCAAGAGGTCCCTCTAAAGTAGCGGGAAAGCGAAAAGCAATGTTTGCATTTTTTAAATACTTTGTTTTGCTGCATTATAATAATATAAACATATACATACATACAGTTAGAAAAAAGTTATAATTTGATTCCTACTAATACTATAAACGCGAAAGTTTGTAAGTATGGATGGATGTTTGTTACTCTTTCACGTAAAAACTACTGAATGGATTTGGATGAAATTCGGCATACAGATAGTTTATAACCTGGATTAACACATAGAATATTTTTTATCCCGATATTCCCACGGGAACGGGAACCACGCGGGTGAAACCGCGAGCGGCCGCTAGTGTTTAATATGATAGTAATTTTAATGTGTAAATTTTGTAGGTATGGTTTGTTTGTCAGTAGAGAATAGAGAAAGTAAAGTAAAGAGAAATAAATAAAATAATACAAGGAGCACACAACACCTCCTCCTCTTTCTTAAATTGTGCTGTGCCCGACGGAGTCCATATTGATGGGTTGCGTATTATTTTAAATCCTTATATTACATGCTGATGCTGGATGGGAAAGCAATAAAGAAATTGAAATTGAAATTATATTTAGTTAAGTGTTTGTGGACGTGCATAGGTGTTTGCAAATGATTTAAAACAGTGCAAGTTCATATAGGTGTTCCTATGTACGTATAACGCGTTATTTCCAATCCGCAATGTTGTATGTTACGGTATTACAATATTATACGGTATTACATTGGACATGTCACATACTCCCGTTCGAACATTCTATTCGGCGCTACACCGTGCGTCCATGAAATAATAAATCAGGTGCAATGTCCAGACCAGCGGTGGTCGATATGAGCCCGGCTAGCTGTCATATGCCTACGTACGTATTGCCATATTGTGTGTGTTGTTCAGCATTGACAACTGCCTATTGTTCCTCTGCTTTGTTCGAAGTTTATCCGTCCGGTGTATCGCAGATAGATCCACATCCTAGTCAAAAATAATTTGTCTGGTTGTTATACAGAAACACAAAAAACTTATAACTGAATGCCTGAGCCTAAATTGATAAATTCAGCTATTTTAAAAAACATCACCATCGAGTATAAGTAGTTTGTTTCAGACTCGGAACAATAACTATGACGTTTCAGACATGAAGCTGTAACAGGGCTCAATGTTAATAATTGTTATTATTTTTTATTCTTTTTGTTACATGTTGCATATTTAATTGTGTGTTTTGTTTTGTTATTCCAATAAATATCTTTTCTTCTGCTTCTTCTAATGGTTTCAGAACATTTTTCTCGTGTTACATGCTAATTCTGACATTTTCATTATATTTCGTTATACCTAGTTCAAATTCAATTACAATTTATTTACATTCCTAAATATTACACATGGTAAGTATTATAATTATTTTGACACTATATTGGACCTTGTAAGTAGGGTTTCCAACCCTACTTTATAATATAGTATCCTACTATTTTAGGCGTCCAACTACTATTATTTTAAAAATATACTATAGTAGGCGAAACTACTATATTTTTACTATAGTTTTCTGTGATGAACACAAAGTGGAAAGATGAGCGCAACATAGCCAGTATCGGTCTGTTAAAAGCAGAGTTAATGGTTGAAATAAAACCTATTAATAAAAGCTTAAATCTGCAAAAAGTATTCATTTAAGAAATAAAATAAATATTCTTTTAATATACTTAAGTATATTTTTGATTAATTCCCTATCTACTATAGTTCTATGGATACTGAATCCAAAAATACTATACTTTATCTAAAAAAAGCTGGCAACCCTACTTGTAAGGCACTGGCTTCTAAATAGAAGAATTCATTTAATACATAAAATATTTTATGTATCATTAATGTTTCACTATTGTTTAATATTGTTTTGCATATTATTGTAAAACGTTTAAATCAGGCAGTCACACGATTTTACGACTTTACCAATGTTCCTACGGCCCCGAGGCCTTCTTCTGCTAAAACTTCACATACTTAGAACCAACCAAATAACTAATCAAAACTTATGCATAGGCACCTATTTAAAAGAAGTACGATTTTCTCATTTCATTTAATGATCAAGTCGGAATGCCCACCAACTTATTCAGTTCGTTATCAAGATTCTGTAAATGGATCGCTATTAAACAGTTGTTGCAAAACAACAAATTCCGGCCCGTGTCGGCGTCGTCGGCGCGCATGTCGTGGACTCATTTCCCTGTCAGATGGCCGATAGCTCTCGCTAGGGCTGCCAGGGTCTGCTTATAGCTGGTTGGCTACCGTGTACAGCGGGAGCTGGACAAATACTGACTTCGTTTGTAAATATTAATGTGCTAATGGTAGCACAGAAAAATAATGTTTTATTCATATATTATGTAGAGTGTAGTTAGAGTTAGGTAGGTAGTGGTTGGAGCCTCCCTTTAGTTAGACTAACAAGTCTGTATTAGAAGGCACCGCTCCCCCATAGGTTGATATAATTTATAATTAAACAATATAAGAAATTACGAATTACAAAATGACTTTAAAATAAAAATATCGTAAAAAATGTTGTAAAAAAATATTGGCAAGGGTTTCATTATTTATTTATTACCTTTGGCGCATTACACAAACTTATGACTAATTAATGAGCGGACAATCAATGTAGCTGCTAAGAGTAATTGCAAAGCTAGATTTCCATAGATTTTTTTTACCATAATAATCAGTCATGGGCTGTCACATCCTCACATCTAGCTGCAAACTAAGACATATACCTACCTACGATATAATCTTTGTTCGATATCGGTCATTCAGGTAGTACGCGGTTGCTTTTCAGAACCTTTCGGACCCATCCCCTTCCCGAGATAAATGCGTCTGTAAGCAAGCAACTGTATGCTTGTTCTACGTGTGCACCACTCTGTGGTTAAAATTACAAGATAGTCTACTATTACAGGTGATGCTGAGTGCGAGTTTTAATCACTTTACAACCACATCAACGAAAACGAAAAATTTGCTATGGCAAATTGGCTATTCACACTTTTTCATTCGCCATGAACGCCGGCTGCTTTAATAGTTACCAACCAAAATTAACTAGTTCATCATCATAATCATAATCAGCCCACATCAGTCCACTGCTGGACATAGGCCTCTCCCAATGCATGCCACGGAACCCGTTCTTCGGCTGTTATAATAATCGAACCGCTGCCAGCCACTTTGCGTATATCGTCTCTCCACCGCGCCATTATTATAGAACTAGACTCGGCAGACGTAGTGTAACTTAATATATAATAGTATATATTATTATTATTAACAATAATATTTATATAATTTAATAACCTTAAACACGCAGGAACTGGCTATCTTACCTTTAAATAAAATAAAAATATTAATCCTGTCATGAATTTTTTTTAAAACGAGATGGACTTTTTACAAAGTATTTCCGTCTCTGTCTCCTGTTTTATGTGACCTGTGAGTTTGAAATAGGTGATATAAAAGTTTATAGCAACATTTTCTCGTACCGCAGGTAAAGCCATTTTTGTGCTTTACATAATCCTCCACTTTAATATTGTGTAAATTTAACTTTTCAATTTTTGTAAACAACAATGTGTCTTAGAAGTTTAATTTAGAAAATTTTATCTGTAAAAACGTAAACCTGTGATGATGTCTATCTGTGAGAACTGTAGACACACGACAATGCTGCAAGCATTCTTGTAATAGCGAGATGAAAATAAATGATGAGCAAATAATGATTTGAATTTAAAATTGAATTAGATTTACCGGCGAACTTAGTAGTTTTGCAACCGGTCTATAACCATTGAGCCAAAGAGGCGATAAAATATTATTAATTACACAAAAACCTCAAATGATTCACTACCATTTCAGCGCAAAAGAAATTGTACGGCCCTACACTATTTCATATCCTACACGTGAAGACATTGTAAAAACCCTCGGGTATCAGATGTCGGACAATTCGGACAAGCAACCCTTTTGATAGTGCCCCCCCCCACACCTGTGCTTATTCCGATAAACGATTACTGAGTCAGCCCTGCCCGCCCCCACTGGGGGCAGGCGCGCCCCCCGTCGCGACGGGGGCTCGTGACGTCACCCCCTGGCGGCTTGCAACATTTGTAATGTTAGAAAAAGAATAAATAACACGTGGAAGGGCGCCCCCGCTTGAGTGAAATACGGAGGGAAATGGAAGGCAATGTTTTGGCGTTGACTCGACTACTTCCTATATTGTTTTACTGGAATGAAACACTCTTTAAGTAGGTACCTACAAAGATTTTACTAATTGCGTGTTTACCTTGACTGGACACTGGAGAGTACTACAGAAGTCCGCAGGTACTATAAGCGTTTCACTTCAATGTGTAATTTTAAAAGAAATTAATGTTACAAATAAAAATTTCACAGAAGATCACTTTTCAGTTCGTTACGGTTTCCACTTATCTAACATTAACGACCTCCTTGGTCGAGTGGTTTGTACACCGGTTTTCATGGTGTCGCCATCTCTGAGGTCCCGGGTTCGATCCCCGGTCGGGTCAATTTAGAAATTATTGTTTTTCTAAATTGTCTCGGGTCTGGGTGTTTTCTATGTATAATAAGTATGTATTTAAGTATTTTAAGTATGTTTATCCGTTGTCTAGTAACCATTTATCGAGTTTCATAACGAAGCTTCTCTTGGGCTAGATAATTGGTGTGAGTGTAGGAAAGTATATTTATATTTATTAAGACAATATAGGCAAAGGCATAAAGAAATAAATTCATTACGTGCTAGCGACCGCCCATGACAACTTCTGTCCACGAGTTCACGTGTCTTAAAATAAATAGCTGAAGCTGAAATGGAAAATAAAAATATAAAAAAAAAAAAATGAAATATATATGACTTTCCACTGGAGGCTTGGTACAGAGATTCACAACTAAACGATAAGATCGCTGGCCGCCTGTCGCCATTCGCGAAACGTCGGTACTTACCGTATTATTACTAAAACTATAAACTAACAGAGAGTTGTATGCCAGTAGGAAATCGGTGACAATTATTATACTATTCAGTAATTTCACAAGAAGTTATCTTATGTTGTGCCAAAAACCAGTCGAATGCGAATTCAAAGCAGCGGGTCCATAATAATCTAACTAACTTACTAGTAAATAGAATATTTAGTTATGTAGAGCTTAGAAAATCACGAGGAACCCAGAACTTGATTATTTTGGTGGGTTATTTTTCTCTTCTGAATAGCTGTATAGATTCTTATTCAAGTTTCATAGGAGCCTTAACATTTCAGTATCCCTACAACTCTACAGTTCAAATCAATTCAATTTTAATTAATCTTTCCATGTGTGGTGGACTTCATTATCGCATAGATTTAGTCACAGAACAATAGGTACTCGTAGCTTTAGTTATTGTTCTGTTTCTGGAGGTTCTGTTGATCTGCTCTTTCGTACGCTCGCAAGTGACTAATATAGCCATTTTTTGTGAGAAAAGTGCGGTCACACTCAGGCTCAGGGCAGCTCTAGATCCCACCGCGATAATTATTGTAAGAAATAGCCGCAGGTTGGTCGGGCTTTGAGCTCATTTCGTTTAAAGTCCAGCTCTTCTACACGTTTACCCTCGAAAGCGTAGATCTTTGCTTAACGAGGCGTCTCCATTTGGGTCGATTTCCAGCAAGCGACTCCCATTCCGAGGGCTCGATGTCGCATCTTTTCATATGCCTCTTCAACACGTCAATGTACCGTAAAAGCTGTCCGCCTTGCTTTCGCTTGCCTTCTTGAAGCTCGCACGCTCGCAAGAAGAAGACGCGTTTGGCAATCCTCTCATCGGACATACGGAACACATGACCACACCAGCGTAGCTGACGCCCCGTCAGCACGCCTCTTTGCCGCAAGTGTTGGCGCGTCGTAGGGTTTCTGTGTTCCTGATGAGGTCATTACCGTATGCGTAGCTCAACACTGTTTTATAATGTCATTGCGAACTATGAGGGACTCTGCCTTATCAGCCGGTTCTCAAAGACAAAGCGCAATGCGATTTGTGTGCAAACGCTCTCCAATCAAAGCCATTCCGTCGACGACCGACTTGCAGAGTTTGCAATCCTTATGAATAAAATTTTTCGTACCACCATTGTTTTTCAGCACCTACGTACGGGTACGCTTAGCTCTGGTGTTATTTATGACGAAGAAATCAAAGGTAAAAGCGCGTTTCAATGATTTTTTCTTTAATAAATTTCATAACGATCCTCTACATGTGCTTCCGTATCTCTATAGAAATAGTGATAGCTTTACTAGCCCTGCTCTTACTGTTTTTTTGTGGAAAAACGTCAACTTTATTAGTTTATTTATAAGTTTAAATCTGTTTGTCTTTTAAGTATTATTAAAGAAATGCGCTCGCGACTTTCAGACGAACTTTTATATTACAAAGGTGTAATGCAATATGAAACGTGTCTTTGTTGGTAAAGTTGTCAGCTTGACGGCGACATTTAAGCAACAAAGCCCAGAACAATCTATGGGAGTTAGGTACGAGATATGGGTAAAAATGATTCTAAATATGAATTTTCTTTTTGTTTTACTTATCTGTGTATATGTAGCCAGCCACAGACTACAGAATCGTGTAGCCTTTTAACATCTCATTAGATTTCTACTTTTTTTTAGTTCTTTTTTTAGATCTTGTTAAGTTTTTTCTAGTTTCCTATCTTACATTGATATTCGTCTATTATTATTCTAACTAAACAATATGATAAGATTATGTATACGAATCATTTTTTTTCTGTTATGTTTGCAACGAATAAACTCAAAAACTACTGGAACGATTTAAAAAAGTCTTAAGCTATTATTAAAAAGATGTCCACCCGTGCGAAGCCGGGACGGGCCGCTACGCTAGTTGCTCATAATGTGTTAAAATGTGTGTGTGAGCAATAATTATTAATTTCTTTTATTAATTGATTTTTAAAGCATATCATCTTACTAATTAACAGTGTTCGACACAATGTTCATCATAAAATACAGTGAGAAAATTAAATGCCTGCCCGACCCAGCCAGGAATCGAACCTGGGTCTTCCGAAGGGCGGGTAGGCATTAAATTAAATTAAATTAATTTAATTTAATTCGTAAAAAAATATGTCGATCACTGGGTTCCTGTTGACTGACACTGGTACTAATTACTAGCCACTACAATACTAATTAACATTTAGTTTTTTTTTGATAATTTTTCCTAGCCTTGTCAACCAGTTTTTAACAATCATGCCTCACTAGTTGAGGATCCCGGGTGAAGTGCGCTTCCATCATTGGCCTTATCATCACTTAAAATCAGGTGAGATCAAGGCACTGTGCTTTACCCTTAAAATATAAAAAAAACACTTTCTACCAATTGCCACCCTGCATAGATACTTTAAATAGCCCCGTCCGCTTCGCGTAAAAAAGGCTGTATCACGCTTGCCACCCGGGCGACGTTGACCCCCGGGTCAACGTCGGGTCGGGTAAGACCCGTCTTATGACCGGTTTATGGCCGTCCTCGCCCCGGCGGAACAATTGGATTGCCCGATGATAAGGTTGCGAGTTGATTCCGGTTGAGATAATGCTATTTATTAGCGACGAGCCAGGGACCGGGTGAAGCGTTTAGTGCGGCCCTATCGACACGAAAGGGTATACAACATCAGGGTATACAACAACAGGAGCAACATCTATATCTGTGATAGACACCTATTATGTTGCTTTAAGTACCTAGTGTTATGTTTATATCTTTTATTGCTTTGACATTTTTCCATTTGTAATTATAGGTTGACATTTTTTTAAATATGGAATATAATTTATATTTGTTTTAATTTATTTAGCATTATTAGACATTTTAACTTCGTAACATTTTAATTATTTTTGTATTTTATGCGTAGGTAATTTTTTTTGACATTTTTGCATTTGGTAATTTAAATAAGTTGACATTGTCGTAATTTATCCGAAATGCATTATTATTTATATTAATTTCAATTTAAATTTTGTATAATTTGTAAAAAAAAATATTTCAACGCTGTAAATACTGTATTTATATTAAGTGTAATTATTAGTTTGCTGGCGTCTTGGCCCAAGCTGTAAGCCAGCAGACTAGCTTGCTTATAAATATATAAAATAAATAAATACACGAGGGCTGGTTTAAACAACAGCGGTAACAAATATTTAATACTGTACCGTGTTTTAACCGCCTCTATGGTCTAGTGGTTAATGCCACCGGTCTCAGGCACAGAGGGCCTGGGTTCGATACCCAGCGCCAGCGTGGGTACTTGTTTGTGTACTCGGTTTGGTTAATGGTAGGGCGTGTTTGTCCGCCCTGGCTAGCTACCACCATCTTAAATATGTCGCCATAACATCAATGTTTGTAGCATTGTTGCGTTCCAGCAGTGATAAGATAACCAGTGCCTTTGTAGTTGAGGATTCTGGGTGAAGCGCGCACCCACCTTCTTTAAGGAATAAAAAAAATACCTCTCTCATAGTTAATTTGTGACTGTCCATTATTTCATCGGGTACCTTCCGTTTTATGCAAAATGAACTAACAGTAATTATTAATTATTCTGTGCTTATAGCATCAACTTATAGCAGTGCTTATAGTCAGTCAGTCAGTCAGTCAGTCTCATGATCATAGAGAATGGATAAGACTAGAATACGGATGGTAAAAGAAAATTATTTTATACCTATTTTATTCAGGAAACTACGTAGTTACCGCAATAATTTGATTTGTTGGTTAAGTTAAAATATAGTCATAACTTTTGATGTACTTTGCGACCGGATGTGTCAGCTTCGGATTATTATATTGACTTCGAAACTAGGCCGATCCCGACCCATCGTCTCGGTAGTAAGTAGATACTATTAGTTATTCTGTGCCATCGTAAGGGATTGGATTGGCGGCAAATGGCCTTTAGTCCACTTTTGCTTTCACCAATGGCTCGATAAAGATAATTGAATCAGTTTAGGAATATTCCTATTTGAGTAGGTACCTACTTTCTTGAGTTATTAATATTAATAGGTATAATTTGTTCATCTCATCATCATCATCTCAGCCAAAGACGTCCACAGCTGGACAAAGGCCTCCCCCAAAGATATGAGGGGTATTTGCCGTAATCGCCACGCTTGGCAGGCGGGTTGGCGATCGCAGTAGGTTGAGGGTAACCTCAGAGAGATGCTGCTGCCCATCCTCTGGAATGGTCCCTTAGTCGGCTTTTACGACACCCACAGGAAGAGATGGGGTGGTACAATTCTTTATCCCCGGCACCACCCAGGGGCATGATAATAATAATAATATTATAATTTGTTATAATATTATTAATATTATCATTTATTAAGCTAGCGTTACGATTACGACTAGCTAGCGACACAGAATAGATAACAGGGTGCCTGGTTTTGTTAACTATCCGTATTCTTTCGATAACGAAAATTAGTATGGCATTTTAGCAGCGCCTCCTGGCGGCATACGGGAAGAGTTAACATTTTGCCATAGGTTATTATTTATTAATTCTCGTTTTCAATGTCAAAAATAACTCACACTAGCACTGAATAAATAATATAGGCCCTCAGTAGTCATAGTCGTCGTAGAGAAGTGAACCTAGAGAGAGTGTAGGTACCTACCTAGTCGCTTCATCCGCGAATAAAACGCTTCAACATTTTGGGACTTAGGTAGGAACATACTATGCCGAAATTACGCGACTGAAGTTCGGCATGATTACGCCTGCAATGCTATTTGAATTACTGACGACACATAATACCGAAATTACGTTGCGTTATAGCGTACAGCCTAACTTCGATCGGGCGTAACGCGACCGAAGTTCGTTTCGATTGCCTACGAAGATCCGGGGGTTATGGTGTGTCATGCCAGCCGAATACGTCGGAACGTAAAATCAGCCGCGGAACTTCGGTCGCGTACCTTCGGCATAGTGTGTTTTTACATGGTTTTTACACTTAGACATTTATTTATTTATTTATTATTTATTTACACATACAAACTTACAACTATCATTACAGGTTTTTTTTTTGCCCCCCAATGCGATAGATGAAGCGATTGAATTTATTTGTAACAAATTATCCCACAAGCTAATTTTGTGAATTCGCTCAATGAACACATGAATAAATCCGTCTCCCTATCGACGAGGTTGATCGTGCAAAAGGCGCGCGTTAGTGGCGCCTCCTTCAGTAAATTAGTTCGACTTCTAGGGACGAGTAGTAAGTTCGGCCGTCGTCGTCGCCATACGTATCTATCCGGAACATAAACGCCCATCATCCCTAACATCTCCGGATTGAATATGTTACCTCTAAGTACCATAAAAAGATACGAAACCAGCTTGAACTCTCTCCTGACTCTAAGCTGGTTGTATCCTACCATACCCAGAACAAATAACGTAGGGTACTGCAGTAGGTAAAAAGGGTACACTCCATACATCTTTAAATACAGATATCTTATAAATTTATTCTGTACTCTTTCCAACATTTGACTGTACTTTTGTTCAAAAGGGGCCCAAATCATCGCGTTACATTCCATATGACTCCTAACTAATGTATTATATAAAGCTGTAATAGCTTGTACATTAGTGAAACCATTGACCGTTCGCAAGGTAAAGCCTAGAGTTCTAAAAGCCTTTTTACAACTATCAATGATGTGATCCTTAAATGTTAAATCTGCTGTAAACTTTACTCCTAAATCCCTTATTTGTTTTACTCGACATAAAGGTATTCCGTCAATGTTATAGGAGCATTCTATCGGCGTGCGTTTGCGTGTAAAAGTTATAATTGAGCATTTGGATGTGTTGAATTGTAACATATTTTCTTTGCTCCATTTAACAACCCTATCTATGTCCTCCTGGAGTTTGTCGCCATCCCCCACGCTTCCTATATTCAACGACAACTTAAGGTCATCTGCAAATAATAAACATTTTGAATTTTTAACAACATTGGGTAAATCATTAATCATGATTAAAAACTCCAATGGTCCCAGGTTCGAACCCTGACTTACACCAGACCAGGTAAAATACGGTTCAGACTTATAACCCCCATACTCCACATACTGTTGCCTATCCGTCATGTAGCTAGCGAACAAACTCAATAAATGTGGCGTGAAACCAAAGCTTGCCATTTTTTTAAGGAGCACATCATTATTTACTAGGTCGAATGCTTTTTTGTAATCAAAATATGCAGCATCGGCTTGTCCCCCACTATCCACTATTGGTATTACATCGGCTACGAGCGCGAGAAGGTTACTCGTAGTGCTCCGAGCTGGTCTAAACCCGTGTTGCGCGTTCGACAACTGTGAGCTCACCTGTCGATATAAGCTTCTGTGTATAGTAGAGTCAAACACTTTCGCCGGAGTTGATAATACTGCTACAGGTCTATAACCATCGACACTTGTCCTTACAGTTCCTTTTGGAACTGGTACCACCTTTGTAACTTTCCATCTTTCCGGAAATATACCTAAACTCAAACATCTATTAAATATGTGAAGCAGTGGCTCAGCAAGTGCCACCCGGCAATCTTTAAAAATAAATGGTGGAATACCGTCGGGTCCTGCAGATCTCTTTGCTTTGAGTTGTTTTAGCGCGGTAAGTACTTCACTAAGTTGCAAACGATCTATGTGAACTCGAGCTGCCCCGTTATTCCCGCCGGCATCCTCTATCGCTGCGCTCACCTTCAACTCAGCTCTTTGTCCACTATACACAGAATGAAAATATCTGGCAAACTCAGACGCACATTGTTCGCTTGTTAAAACCTTCCCTTCTTTTAATATGTTTTGTGTATGTCTTTTACCTCTTTTCGAATTTATATAATTCCAAAATGATTTTGGGCCCCTTTTCAGATTATTTTGTAAGCACTCCCTATGCTGACTATGTGCAGTTTCTACCATCATTTTAACTTTAGTACGCACCTCAGCGAATTTTTTATAGTTAGTGTCTAATTTGGTTGTTTTATATTTCTTATTTCTTTTTGCTTTAAACTTTATTAAACTAATTATTTCACCAGTGTACCATTCGGGGTACCGACGGCCTGAATTTACCTGTTTACCCTTTTTTTCGGTACACTCATGTCAAACATAAGATTAATTTCCTTGTAAAAATGATCTAAACTTTGCTTTAGATCTAACGAATAAATCGGGGTCCAATCACAGCTACCTAATAATGAATATAATAATACAAAATTTGCTTTATAAAAATTCCATTGTAAGCTACCTGTGTCAATGTCAGTTGATGCAGGTCTGCCTGTTGCAAAGTTGTGCTGCCCGGAGACCGTCACTGTAACTTCCAGTGGCGGATGGTAATCGTCTATGCCCACCAGACAAGCGTCTGCCGCCCGCACCCTTACACAATCCACCCCGTCCAACGAACTCAAAACCAAGACCAATGTTCGATTTTTACAGTTAACCACTTCGTTATTTTGAGCGAACCCACAAAACGATTGAAAGTATTCAAAATAATTTGTTACGTTTGACGTGCTAGAAAAGAGGTTAAAATCACCTATCACTATAATCTTTTTATAACAAGCACTTAATTGTTCTATAATTCTAAACATTACCATATACTCGTTATCCTTACTTTCCGGCGGAATATATACATACAACACATAACAAAAACAAAAAACGATTTCTTACATAAACGGAAGCATTAACTAATTCAAAGATATGTTTGTCAATGTTCACGTCACTCTGTGCACGCACTGGCCGTAGCTCGAAGCGCGGTGTGGCCACGAGACACGCGCCACCCTGTTTGCGACCGTCCGCTCGGTCACATCGTAGAATGGTGAAACCCGGCGGAACTAATTCCGCGTCTTGGATGGAAGGGTTACAGCCGGTTTCCGTTAAGGCGTATAAATCTGCATTTAATAATGAGATGCCCGCATAAAAGTTTTCAGTTTTGGTTCTTAAACCTCTCTCATTTTGATAATATATCTCAATTGATTGATTTGATTTCTTGGTTGATCTTTTACATTTGTTGCGATCTATTTTGTGGCTATCGAAAACAAATCCATTCGCAGAATTCAATATTCACGGGCCAACTTTCTGGTTTACATATTTTGTCATATTGACTTTCTGGAACACCAATAATAAAAGAAGCGTAATCCCTCTCTGTCTTGTGTTTTATTCTCTCTATTTTTACTTGTATTTCCTCATTGTATAAGCTTTTAACATACTTTTCTACATTTATTTCCGTGGTATCTTTATTGAGAAGCCACACGTGTAGATATTTTTTCCGTTCTGTACCCTGAATCACATTAACACTGGAGATTCCCCCTTTTTTCACCTCACAATTGTGGTATCGACTTTTCTTCTTGTTATGAATCTTCCACTCTTCTTCACTTTTAGAATTTCCTACATCGTTAGTGCCGTTGTTCAAATCATCACATTGCAATTTCTCTTCATTATTCAAAACAGTTGCCTGTTTCGTGGCCACACATTCCTTATCATTTGTTGCACTGCTAGTAGGCCGCACCTTTTTGTTTTGCTTTACTGCATCTACAAATGATACTTTTGGTATAAACTGCTTAATATTTGACGATGTTTCCTTACTTGTTTTAATGGAGTCTTCTAATTTCATGTATTTGTTTTTAAATTCATCTATTTTAGCTTCAACGCTATCAATTTTATTTGTTTTTTCTAGAACTACCCTCAAAATGGTTTTTAGTTCTTGTAGTTCTTTTTCTGTTATTACATATTTACTTTGTAATAATAAATACTCTTTCCTTTGTTCCTCGAACTTCATGTTCATCTCCCGTCGAAACTCCCTCAACTCTTCAGTAATTTGTCCTCAGTAGAAGAAACAAGTACTTCTTTGTTGTTGTAACGACTACCACGCTCGGTGTTTATGAAATTACTTGATGTAAATGTTGTGTTCAAGATAACGTTGCCACGTACCGGTGTTCCTGAGTTGTCCTTTTTCGGTATAACGCGAATACATTCCGGGCAGACCCATGTATCCTTGTATTCTTGCGTAAGATTATTAAAACACTCCACCGTGAGAGCGAGGCACTTCAGATGGTACAGCTTCTTACATGATTGTTGTGAACACTCCATGTATAAAACGTCGTAAATTAGGGACTCGCAGCCAAAACATTTTGTACCTATTTGTGTAAAAAACTGCAAACGTAGGTAAGTATATTTATAACTATTGCACCTAATACACGTCCTTCCGCTACGGCGTCGGTGGAAAAAACCTAGACATGATAAGTAGTATGAATTAATAAATAAATAATTTTTTTGTTACAAAAATGCTTTCTTACATATAGTAGGATAATGACAAGACAACAGTGTTCGACAGACAATAATTAAAAATAGGGGTCAGCACAGCAACTGTCTTTAGCGACAATTGAATGGACACCTGCTTCTTAGCTGGTGATCCAGTATTTCAATGAAAACTGTAATTTTTTTGGCGACGAAAACTGTGTCCACCTTTGGGCTTAAAGTGTCGAACTGTAGCGCCACTACGATAGCTTAATAAGGTATGTCAACAATTTTATTTTATAATCATCGTCGTAAAAGAAGAAGAGAGAATTAACTATATCTAGAGAGTTATCTGTACTCTGCTTGGATGTTACCCCTTCTGTATAATGTTTTTTGTTAGAGGCAAAGACAAATAAAATTACTATTTATTATTATTATTACTCTTTATTTATTTTAAATCTTAGATTTAGGTTTTTTATAAATATTATATTTAAAGTAAAATATAACAAAATATCATACAAAAATACAACTTTTATAAAAACCTAAACGTAGAACACCGCCAGCAGCGGAGTCCGAGAAAGAAACCTCCTGACAATGCGTGCGTATCTGACTCTTAATCCAGCCATATATTATTATTATTATTCACTTTATTTATCTTTTTTCTTAGCCTAGGTTTGTTATAATATTAATATAAATGTAAAATACAAAAGCACATACAAAACATAAAAATATTATAAAAAACCTAGCCTAGGGTACCTTATTATTATTATTATATTTTCTAAACAGAAACCATAAAATTTAAAGGATAGGTACTACCTGGAACAGGATACTAAATTTTTATTCAAAATATTATAAGTTACTCGTCAAAAGCAATTCCTATCCTGCCTACTAATAGGTAGCTACAGCCCTTGAACGTTACGGCCAATGGCTGTATGAACATTATTTTTATCAACAGAACCATTTCAATAAATCCTGGAGCCTTCAACAGCGAATGGGAGGCGCTGTTAATATTTTCGCGTCACAAAACTCGCGCGATTTGCGCGGCTCATCACACGAGTCGAGTGGTGTCTGTGGTTCTACAGCCAATTCCGTATAGTGCATCGAAATGCTTGGGTGGGAAACATAGGATGCTTGTCCACCCAGCTGTGCAAGGTAGCTAAGCGGTGCGCGATGAAAAACCCTGATTCGATGCTAACCCCTCGGAGAATCTAGTAGGGGATGTTTTTTTTAAGAGAGGTTGCTGATTGCCTTCAACGGCATTTTCAGCTTTACCGGGCTTTGTGAGGGGCGGCGAGAAACTAAAAGGGTTCCTCAAGCCGTGTGAAACGAATCACCTTTGGAGGTTTTCTAGAAGGAACGGCATCACGAACTAGTGCGTGTCCCCGTGCCCTACTAGATTCTCCGAGGGGTTCGAAACGGATCGGAAGTAGGGGATGGGGACACGCTTGCGTGATGCTATCCCTTCTAGAAAACCTCTACATGTTTTGATCTCACGACTTGCCGAACCTAATAACCGCTTAGCTACCTCGCTTAGCATAGTGGAAAGGCAGCCATAACGCAGGATTGTTTATGGTACCAATTCCATAGAGATTGATGGGAGCTTTTTACTTAAATTTTCAAATGAGGCTTCTTATCGCTTGCATAAACCAGGCAAATTGAATTGAATGCATATAATATTGCACTATGAGAACAATGTACCTATAGGTAGGTAGGTATTACTCATTTACGTGTTGAGTTTCTATGTCTTGTCCTATTCTGTGGTATTATCTAGCCTAGCCTAGTGTTGGAGCTCAGTTATTTTACCTATTTCTATTATAATCGAACCGAATAGAACAGTTCTTTAAACCATTGACCTATTTTTTGTTTGACCTAAGCACACGGACCTGAAAAAAAGACTTGCATGAATTTATGTAACCTAAAAAGTTATCATAAACACTGACCCCCTTATTTATAAAAACTATTTAAGCATAATTATGTTAAACATTGTTTTGTCAACGTCACACAAATTTCATTTTGAATTTTAGAAAAAGAGACAAAACAATGATTAACTAAATAATGCTTGTTATAGTTTTTATGGATAAGGGGGGAATTGCCGGAACAAAATAGTGACGTCATAGTTCACCATTCCTATACAATTTCTATTAAAAAAAACTGTTTTGACAGTTGGCAAAAAAGTTTATCTAGTCACTAACCGGTCAACTATACCCGTTTATAGTGCACACGCCTGCACATCAACCTATATCCAAAACTGTCAAATTTCTCTAATCGATATTGGTCTTTATACCCAAACGTTAAGGTTCAAAATTTATTAAAGAAATTTGACATTTTGTGGTAGGTTGATCTGCTGCCGTCTGTACAATTGTATGGTTGTTGATTTAAAAACAGAGTGTTATGTACTATTATTTATTATGTGGTGGTAGTACTAGCTATTTGCTTTATCTTTGTAGTCTCCGCTTTATATAAACTTTCAACTTTCAACAACTCAACTTTCTTAGTGCGTACAGCTAGGGAATGGAACGCGCTGCCTGCGAGTGTGTTCCCTGAAAGGTATATAATCTGGACCTCTTCAAAGCCAGAGTGAATAGGCTATTTCTAGGCAGGCATGTTCCATCCTCGACCGCACCGTCACTTAACATCAGGTGAGGTGTAGTCAAATGCCTGCCTATAACAAATTAAAAAAAAAAAAAAAAATCATTACGCGTTACGATACGAGAATTAATTCCGATCCATTAACCGTCAACTGAAACCCGTCGGCTGCCTCCCAAACCCTGAATCACCTCGGCTTTTCCGAAAAAAACAAAATGGCTGACGAACTGACGTGACACTGTGCTACAGTTTTTACACGTTTAGTTAATTTATGTACTTTTTCTCTAAGGATAACTAATGTAGGTAATAAGTATTGACAACAGAAACAATATGGTCCAAAACTTTACACTACTTTAATTACGAAACCACTTACCGTAAAAATACCTAAGAATGGTACCTAGTACGAAAACAAAAACAAATGAAATCGCGTTACTTTACTTCAAAACTTTACCAATTACGTCAATGAGCTTGGGAACGATGAAAATGAAGTAAATTTTTACCCTATACAATGATAGTCTAATCTCATTATTACAAAACCAATAGTTTTTATTTCACTTCGATGCGATACGTATTTACAAAGTTTTATTCTACACTATTAATAAACAGGTAACGTTTGTGATAATGTTTGTTTGTTTGTTTGTCGGGGCAAATCTCTGGAACTACTGGAGCAACTCCAAAATTTTTTTACTGATAAAATGCGTTCTTTGCGGGTAACATAGACTATATTTTATTTTGATAAAGATTAGTCTTCAGCTCGTACTTACTAATTTGGTTTAATCAAATGGTAAAATCACGGGATTTTTCTGCTCTTTAAAATTAGTCTCGGGATTTGAGGCATATCCACTTTATTCTTTCGCTGTATGAAATCAGTGTAAGTACATAAATAACTCTACCTAATTCCGACTTCTGCTAATAATTTTGTAATACGAGTTTAATACATAAAAATAAACTTTTATTTTTATATAACTCTGTTGATGGTCCATAAATAAATAAATAAAAAATAAAAAAGTTACTGTTATCGTAGACACTAGACAGAGTTGGATTAATTTGGTCGCGGACGATAGCGCCTATTTTTCGTCGTCCGTCAAAGTCAATCTCGCACACAGGCGCATGCAACGTCTCCTCGACCGGCTGCCGGAGTGGCTGGACAAGTGGCGCATGGCGGTCAATGTCACCAAGACCGCCGCCATTTTCGTTAGCCGCCAACGGAAGGAACCACCACCTCTAACACTACGGGGGCAACCCGTAGAGTACTCAAAGGAAGTAGTATATCTAGGGTGCCGCATTGACCGCGCGCTGCGGATGGCGCCACAGGTGGCGCATGTCATCAACCGCGCCAAGACCGCGCGAGCGCTGCTGCGCCCCGTGCTGTCCTCCAGACTACCGCTGCGAACAAAATGTATGTTGTATAAATCATACATTCGTTCGCAAAAATATATACAAAAACAATCCATCTAAAAAAAAAACTGCAAAAATAAAAGAAAAAAAAAAACAGAAAAGAGCATCTGTACCCCTGCCGTGCCCCCAAGGAGACCCGGTTCGACCGATGTCGACCGAGATGACGACCCGGGTAAAGAGGCCAGACCTCGACGCCCGAACCGGCCCCAAGGCAGGGGCCGAAGAAAACAACCAACCAACAAGTTGGATTAAGCATTGTATAGGCCCCTAGGCACTGCAAGTTCAGGGCCCCTATCTTCTAGGCTTAGCAAAAAAAAACTTTTTTCACTAATCGTGAGGGGCCTCTAAGCGACGCGGGGGCCGGGGCCCATAGGCACGTAGAAAGGCACGTAAGGCACGCCTTTAGGCTAATCCGGTACTACGTAGACCTGTCAATACAATACAATTAATGAATCTTTGTTCAATTGTTCCTGATAAACTTTCTTTTGTCTTTCCAGGAGCGAGCAGTCCTACAACCGCACCGTGCAGTCGGTGTCCATGGGCGGCGCCCTGGCCGTGCCGTGGGCGGCGGCGGAGGCCCGGCACGCGCTGCCCTCCGCCCTCGGCGTCGCCGGCATACCAGCGCTCGTCATCACCGACGGAGGAGGGAAGGTGCTCACTGCGAACGGCCGGAGTCATCTCACCGCCGACCCCACGGGATTGGTATGAACTTTGACCTCTAATGGCCCCATTCACGGGCACTCCACTCCATCGCTTCAATCCATCACTCCAAATTTGATCATAATATAACTACTTGGATTACGTGGCGTCGTCGCTCCGAGCGTTGGTTTCCTAAACATTCTTCTATTTGGAGTGATGGAGTGACGCGAAGAAGTGCCCGTAAAAACTACGTGGATTGCGTGACAGCAATTAAAGCGTTATTGAATAATAAAAATCATATAACACTCCACAAAAATTATGAACAAAAGTACCTACTTAAAGCAAAATATATGATTCTTCTTCAGTCCCGCAAATCCCGCAATCCCGGATTGATAACTTCGATCTGCAAGCTTGCGGGGTTGAGATTTTAAAGCGGGATTGGATTCCCTATATTCCAACTGTTTGGTTTCAGAACTTCCCGTGGGCGCCGCGCGCCGCGTGCGTGCTGACGGAGCAGGCGCTGCTCAAGATGGCGCGGCACCCAGCCCTCGTGCTGTTCGTCGGTGAGCTGAACTATTTCAACTAATCTAATGACTTAATCTAATTGACTTTGATTTTGACTTTGACCCTGTAGCCCGGGCTAAACATAGGGCTACGGTAACTCCTGATGCCTGTCGTAGAAGGCGACTGAAAGGGTGCTTCGGCGGAGAAGCCAACCAGATATGCTACAGGCGTTGGCGGACCCGGCGAAGTAGACAAGGTGGAAGGTCTAGAGGACGGCGATAGTCAGCATAGCTGCTACCATCCATTCGGCTAGACACGTCATCCGAACCCTCTACGGTCTTAGCGGTCTTCCGTTCCAATAGATCAAGGCGGGGAGGACGAGCGTGTGCCTGCGTTTGCGCGTACGTTTGTGCACCTAAATATCTCCTGCGCATTTTGACCTGATCAGTTGAGGATCCAGCTTAAGTGTGTTCCCACCAATTGGCCTTATCATTTCAAGGCACTGTGCCTGAAGTAGATAATTTTGGCGCAATCATGGTGCCTAGCGCGCGTCGGTCCCGGAGTCACCTTCGAAGCGCCAAACTCTACCGCTTCTGTGATCTATAGTGGCTAAGACAACCGGTTTAGACCCAGAGGTCCCGGGTTCGATTCCCAGCGGGGGATACATTACATGTTTGTGTACTCAGTTTGATTGGCGGTAGGGCTTAATTGCCCGCCTGGCTAGCTGTGCTGTGCTGTGTGTATGTTTGTAGCATTGTTGTGTTCCGGCAGTTAAAGATAAGATATCCAGTGCCTCACTAGTTGAGGGTCCCGGGTGAAGTGCGCTTCCATCATTGGCCTTATCATCACTTAACATCAGGTGAGATCAAGGCACCTGTGCTTACCCGTAAAATATATAAAAAAGTTCTTGATTACATGATTCCGTCTTTCTTCTTCCTTCCTTATTATTATTATCTCATCACCAGCTCATAGTGTCCCCACTGCTGGGGCAGGAACCCTCCCTATGGATGGACAGGGAGAACGGGCCATAAACCACCACGCGGGCCCAGTGCGGTGCCGAGGTTGTTAACGACTGCTAATGTAGTCGGGACCAACGGCTTTACGTGTCTTCCGAAGCACGGAGGAGCACGAGATGATACATTTTCGGTCACCCATCCGATGACCAGCCAAAGTTGCTTAACGTCAGCAATCGCATACCGGGCCGTTAACCACTGCGCCATCGAGCTCATCTATTATTATTTATTATTATCTAGTGGAAAAAAAGTAATTAGATTATCTTCGTTGACAGACGAAGAAGACGGCGAGATCGAGTTCGCCGAATCGGTGCTGACCCCGTCCGCGGAATCGTACTATGAGGAGTGCAGTATCCAGTTCCCCGGCTTCTGCCCGTACCAGAACTCGTCGGACGACGAGACAATGGACTTCGACTACCCCACCTCTAAGCACTCGAGGGTCAAGAAGAAATCCTTCAAGCACGTCATGTTCTACATCGGGATAGACGGCACTGACAGCGCGGATATGCTTCGTGAGCACATAGCTCTTGATGACGCTGTGCCTCTGCTCACGGCGATCGACTTCCCGCGCCAGAGGATGGTCACTATGAAGTACGGAGACGAGATCACCACAGACTCGGTCCAGAACTTCGTGGACGCATACTTGAGTGGGAACGCGGACTTCAAACCTCTCAAACCGTACAGTGAGAAATGTTAGTAACGTATGTTGCCAACCTTTTTCTACTTACGTAGTTCATGTTTATTGTTAATTAGATGACTTTCGTAGTTGTGGTTCGGTAGGTTATAGCATTAATTTTTGTATCAGACCAAATACATTATAGATTTCATATGTGTTTTTTATTTGTGGACATTACCGATTAAAAGTGCTGAATATTTATCATGGACTAATATATTTATTTAAATGCGCATCTACTGCTAATACGGCCGCGTTATTACTAAGGTCAAAGGCATTACGACAAGGACAAATAAGAGTTATAATATAATGCCATTCCAGAAGCTCGGGATCAACAATAGTAGCTACTGCGTTAATGGCAATAAATAACACAATAAGCCTGTGTGTGAGTGTATTGTATAATATATTGCAGCAGGGTCTTCAATGCTGAATTTAATAATCAAATAAAAGTCACCAATTAGGTACACACGGCGGCAGATCAACCTACCCAAAACTGTCAAATTTCTACAATCAATTTTGAACTTTATAGTTTGGTTATAAGGATCAATATTCATTGGAGAAATTTGACAGATTTGGGTAGGTTGATCTGCTGCCGACTGTACTCGTAAAACCTCAGACTTTGTCGGTTGAAAAGTTGAAGCAGTGCTGTGCTCTTCCCTACTCGTATTAAAACAAGCAGCACGTTAAATATAACTTTGAAGCAGGTGTTATATATTGCCTGGGAATGAGTTATACACTAGCTAGAGAAAAGAGAGAAAGTGTTGAAAAACGGCTATCTTTGTGTGCGTGTAGTACAGCTGTACGGGTTTTGAAAGGGTGTATTTTTTGGTGAACTATGATAATGTTTTGTTGATTATCTCGGTAACGAGCCTGTAGTTTTGGACCTTTGGTGAGCATGCTCAGTGTGATGTATAGATGCTCCCCTTAAACGTTCGCTTATTGATATTGTCACGAACACCACTCCATTCGGTCCTGTGGCTTCTAATGCGACCAGTTTACTGCGACTTCAGATTGCTGATATTTCGAACATGAGAACAAGAACTTTATATTTTTTTTATTATTATAATAATTATAACAACTGTTAAAACGTGCCTTTATTTTGCTATAACATGTACTAGTTATATTTTGACAAACGTAGTTCGTAGGTAGGTACTTCGTTCCAGGTTCGATCCCCCTCAGAGTAATACTGGGTAGCTCTTTAATGCTACGGCTACACAATCGCGCTATCGCGAACATTTGCCGTTTTCACGACAAGCATTAATTACATTTTTGATAGTGTTCCGAAATGTGACTATTGTTTGGCCCGACTTCGGAAAATGTTTGCGATACCGCGATAGTGTGGCCGTAGCATAACACCTCCTTCGCGCAATCTGTGACAATGACTTCTTGGCGGGAAAGTGAAGAGTCATGTCTGCGATTTTGTTTTATTTTCTAAAATTTGTGTTATGTCGCATATTAATGTGAAATAATGGTGGATTATTAACCGTTAAGTGTTCGTGAGTGTGCATGAGTGTTGGCAAATGAAACAAAACAGTGCAACTTCACTTTTCAAATTCTCTCAAGAAGTCTGCCCGAGGACTTAGTAAAGCCCCACATCTTTACTGAGATACTCGAGGGGTTGGGGGGTATATCATTTCTCACTTCTCATTTCTATTATCATTCATCATCATTATGTACTGAAAGGAATTGTATATTTATGTATTACTTGTAAGAAAAATTACTTTGACACTGGCTAAATGTGCTAATCGCACGAAGCCATCAACTAAAGGGAAAAATAAATCTGTGACAATATTTAAGTAGTCAACATAAAATTTTATTGCTCCAATTTGGGATATCTAATGACGATAACGTCCTCCAAAAAGGTCATAATCATAATAGTATACCTAGGTGCACACGCCTGCGCATTAACCTACCACAAACTTTCAAATTTCCTGAATACACTTTGAACTGTATGCCTAACGCCTAGGGTTGTAAATGTTTTGAAGAAATGTTACCGTTTTAGATGTGCAGGACTGCAGACGTCTACACTTTTTATTCCTCAAACGAACTTGAGCTGTCCGCAGCAAAATAAGTTACGGTTTCTCTACAGCTACACAATTAACTTGTGTGAATATAACACAATGAGTAGGTAACTGCACGAATAAAAACAAACAGTCACATGTTTGCGTAGCTGCGCTGTGTTTATATTATTGAAATCAAAATCAAAATCATTTATTCAGTTTAGGCTACAAATAGAAATAGAAAAACTCTTTGGTAAAATAGCTCTTAAGAACGTCATTAAGCCATCGGTTCGTTAGTCTACCCTACTGAGAAGAACCGGCAAGAAACTCGGCAGGTGTCAGTGTATTATTTTTAACATGCTTAAATAAAACCTTTCACTAAATTATATTAATTTAAGGCGACGCTTTGTAAGGAGAAAGGGGACATTGCAAAGCTAGGTAATTACAGGCCTATAAGTTTGCTCTCCCAGGTTTATAAATTGTTTGCTAAGATCCTCTGTAACCGCCTTGCCCGAAAGCTGGATGAATATCAGCCTTCTGAACAGGCTGGCTTCCGGAGTGGATTCTGTACCATAGATCACATCCATTCAGTCAAGCAGCTGATGGAGAAAAGTCACGAGTTTAACCGGCCCCTTTGTATGGCCTTCGTAGACTACGAGAAGGCTTTCGACAGTGTCGAGCATTGGGCCGTATTTGACTCTCTCCATCGCTGCAACATTGACGCTCGGTACGTGGATCTGCTTCGGGAGATATACAGCCAGGCCACAATGCAGGTTCGGCTGCACAGCTTGACGAACTCTATCTCCATCAAGAGAGGGGTGCGACAGGGGGACACCATTTCACCTAAACTTTTTACGGCTGTTTTGGAAGACGTCATAAAACGCTTCCCTGGGACCAATGCGGTGTAAATATAAGTGGTGTCTATCTGTCTCATTTGCGCATCGCTGATGATCTTGTGTTGTTTGCCAGTACGATGGATGACCTAGAGATAATGTTAAAAGACCTTTTTGATGCCTCTATCGTGGTAGGCCTTAAGATGAACATGGGCAAGACCAAGATTATGTCGAACATCTCTGGTGTCTCGAATCCTAACATCAGGGTTGGGGGCGAGAGGCTAGAGGTAGTCGACTCATATGTGTACCTTGGCCATGTTTTATCTTTTGGCAGAGAGTATCAGTTGAAAGAGGTCACCAGACGTGTTCAACTGGGGTGGGCAGCTTTCGGCAAATTAGGTGACATCTTTAGGTCAACCCACATTCCACAATGTCTTAAAACACGTCTTTATAATCAATGTGTCCTGCCAACTATGACGTACGGTGCTGAGACATGGCGCCTGACTAGGGAAGCTATGTACAAAATTAGTGTTGCCCAGAGGGGCATGGAGCGCGCCATGCTTGGCATCCACAGACCATATGGTCTGTGTTGGCATCACACTTTTGGACCGCGTCCCCAACACCGAAATCCGCAAGCGCACTAAAGTACAAGATGCCAGCGAGCGGATATTGAGGCTCAAGTGGAGTTGGGGGGCGGGACACTTGGTTAGGCGAAGTGACGACAGGTGGACTAGAAGGCTGACTGAGTGGTGGCCGAGAGACGGTTTCAGAAAAAGGGGACGTCCACCGGCGAGATGGGTCGACGATATAACCAAGACCGTGGGTTGCACGTGGTCCAGAGTAGCGCAGGATCGAAGCGGATGGCAAAAGCAAAGAGAGGCATATGCCCAGCAGTGGGTCGGGAGGGGCTGATGATGATGATGAAGGCGACGCATCGCTAAACAATAAATCTCATACGTTTTGATATGAGCGTTTGAGCCCCGTACCATAAGAAAAACTGTTTTTTTTTCCTTCAAATTAAAACTACAAATTATTTAAAAAAAATGAACTACAATTTTGAAGTGTGTGTTAAGACTAATCTACTAAGAAAATTTTGATGCTTAAATCGGTCTGGTTAGCCTGTAAAATGTGAATCTATGTTTTAAAAGAGGTTACTTTGAAATTTTTTTCTCTGTTATAAAAGTTGAAAATTCGTGTTTCTGCAACTAACAAAATGAAGTCAATTAAATGAAAAATCATGTCATTAAATATCATATTCATATGTTTTGTAATTGTTGAGAAAATCAAGATCCCCGCCACGTAAATTACCAAGCGTCGTCTTAAGTACCTATATCACTTTTTTATCACCGTCCAAACCTTCTGAGATGACTCCAGTGATACAAACTAGCAACTCTTACTATTGGATCAATTCCCTAACTCGAAAATAAAACTCAGCTGTTCATACATACAAACATCAATATTCATTCGACTAAAATGTATGGAACAGCTGAATTTTATTTTCGAGTTAGGGAGTTGGCCCAGTAGTAACAGTTGTTCGTTTGTATCACGGGGGCCATCTCAGATGTTTTGGACGGTGATAAAAAAGTCAATCTGTATAATGTCATTGCTTACACCTCAGGCCATAGAGGAGAGTAATAGGTTATGCCTCATGCTTACACCTGCATTGGACGCCTCGGTGGCCAAATGACAAAGCGCTCAGCCTGCATGATAACCGGAGGTACTACGGGTTCAATTCCCACGTCGAGCAATATGTGTTTCGTATTTATCGATGCCATAGCCCGGCTTGTGATCACATCATGATGCTTAGTTACCTACTGGCCAACTGGCTTTACATAAAAGTGGTTTTTTTTTAAATTATACAGCAGATAAAAAAGCAAATATGCGATAATTCTTCACTTTATAGTTTGTACTGTGCCACTCACAGTGCCACTAGTCCATAATAATAATTTAAATTGCATTACGTACGCCAAAGTCACAAAAGGTCAACAAAAACGAGACGATACAAAACTTAGAGCGTTAATACAAAACGCAGAACATTACTTTTTATTTTTCTCAAGAGGCCACTGCACAGACGTATAGTCTGTGGGCCACTGTAATTCAGCTGTGTAATTACGACATAAACATATGTGGCCCTGAAGCTCATGTGAGATACCTTATCTTATCATCTGAGATGAATTATAATGTAATAAATCAATAGTCATTCATCATCATACTATATCAATATCTCAGTAAAAATATTCGAAAAAGTTTAGGCTGTATAGGCTAGATTCCTATGTATTTCTTGATTTAGATAAAAAGTAAAAGCTTGTAACAAAAATCTAAAAAAGGCGGGAGATATCTATAATCGCTTTTTCTGAAATCAATATAAGAGCGTTTACGCAACGTTTACGCCGCACACTAGCGCCGCCAATGATTTTTTTTTCATTAGTGGCGCTAGTGTGCGGCGCGGCGTAAACGCTCTTAAGTTATTGATTTTTAACGGCCTTTATTTTAGGTGTACTTTTTATGTATAGCTAGGTATTGTTTTTCTTTGTGTAGTAATGAATAAATGCTTTTAGTTATTATTAATAAATTTATAAAACATCGTACGGATAACATTGAACAAAGTTATGACTCTGTTCAATGTTATCCGTACGATGTATGAACATACATGATGACATATCAAGTGACAATGAATATAAGTAAAATAAATTATTTGACAAAAGACTGGGCTTTGAATAACGTAAAAAATTTGGTAACATTTCTACTATCATACATAGTTAAAGTCAATAGCAAAGGTTGTTGTTAACATTATTTCAGTTTTTGCAAACCAATAAAAAAATTAAAAAATAAAGAAAAGGTATAGTCAACAGCTCATGGGTATAATAGTATAGTATAAATGCTTAGTGTCATTACCTGTGTGACTTTTTACCGGTAAATTAACGAACCATTCTACGCGGATTGGCGAAGTAGCGTAACAACGAAAATAACGATAGTTTAACTCTTGTTTAACTAGATAACGTTAACTGCATTATGACTACCAACGTAACTTTTTTACCAGAAATAACGTTACGCTACTTCTATCATGAATTTTGTAACATTATCAAACCCTGACAAAAGTATCCATTTATTTATCCTTCATGAAAATTATATTGTATATTTTTAATAATATGTCTATGATTTATTCGTTTCAGGGAAAGAATTGTTGCTACTTTGATTGGCTAGTAGCAACAAAAAACTGTTAGTTAAAACATTTGACCAGCATACAAAGATTTGCTTGCAATAAATAAATAAATCAGGCTGTAAACTTGATTTAGAAATGTCTGCTGACCATAAATTGCTAACCAATCAGGTTAATTTGGATGACCGCCTTAGCTGACCGCATACATTTTTCTACTCAATCTATACTATCGATTCAATTTAATCGATTAAAGTTAATTTCAGTTCGATACTTAGACATCACTAATATTGACGCCGACGGAGAAGACGCCATTATTGTGAAATTAAAATTCGAAAATATTTTCACGTGCTTACTTAGAGTTTATAAGCTTTAATTAGTTTCCTACTCTACAACTAAATCATGGCTGACAACGACGATCTTTTAGACTACGAAGATGAAGAGCAGGCGGATCAGCAGACCGCGGACGGAGCGGCAGATGCGGCGCCCAAAAAAGAGGTTAAGGGATCCTATGTCTCAATTCACAGCTCCGGTTTTAGAGACTTCTTGCTAAAACCTGAGATTCTAAGAGCTATTGTCGACTGCGGTTTCGAGCACCCTTCGGAAGTACAACATGAATGTATTCCGCAAGCAGTACTGGGAATGGATATTCTCTGTCAAGCCAAGTCCGGAATGGGTAAAACTGCCGTGTTTGTTCTAGCGACGTTGCAACAGTTGGAGCCTTCCGAAAACCATGTTTATGTATTAGTTATGTGCCATACCAGGGAACTGGCTTTCCAGATCAGCAAAGAATACGAGAGATTCTCCAAATATATGGCTGGCGTACGAGTGTCGGTGTTCTTTGGTGGAATGCCAATACAGAAAGATGAAGAGGTTTTGAAAACTGCCTGCCCACACATCGTCGTCGGTACTCCGGGCAGAATCTTAGCTTTAGTGAACAGCAAGAAGCTCAATCTTAAACACCTTAAGCACTTCATCCTTGATGAATGTGACAAGATGCTTGAATCTCTCGACATGAGACGTGATGTGCAAGAGATATTCAGAAACACTCCTCATGGTAAGCAGGTAATGATGTTCTCAGCCACACTGAGTAAGGAAATCAGGCCAGTGTGCAAAAAGTTCATGCAGGATCCTATGGAAGTGTATGTAGATGATGAAGCTAAACTGACATTGCATGGATTGCAGCAGCATTATGTTAAGCTCAAGGAAAACGAGAAAAACAAGAAGTTGTTTGAGCTTCTGGATGTGTTAGAGTTCAACCAAGTAGTGATATTTGTGAAGTCAGTGCAGCGTTGCATAGCCCTAGCGCAGTTGCTAACAGACCAAAACTTCCCTGCGATTGGAATTCATCGAAACATGACCCAAGATGAGCGTTTGTCACGCTACCAGCAGTTCAAAGACTTCCAGAAGAGAATTCTTGTGGCAACAAACTTGTTTGGACGAGGAATGGATATTGAAAGAGTCAACATTGTATTCAATTATGATATGCCGGAAGATTCTGACACTTATTTGCACAGAGTAGCCCGTGCTGGAAGATTTGGTACTAAAGGCTTAGCTATAACCATGGTGTCTGATGAGAATGATGCCAAGATCTTAAACGAAGTCCAGGATCGTTTTGATGTCAACATTACCGAGCTTCCTGAAGAAATAGAGCTATCAACCTATATAGAAGGGCGATAAATTTTGGACATTAAGTTTCATTCCCATTTTATAATTACTGTGTTAATTAACTAGATGAAGTGACTTTCATACACCAATATAATTGTGTTATTTCATATCTTAAGTTTGTTAATTTAACATAAGGTTTGACGAATGTGATCAACTTCAGTAAATTAGTTCTGGTGTGTACGTGAGTAGGCCCAGCTCTTGTCCAAATACTAATATTTTCTAGGATAAAAAGTACCTAATTAAAGTGACATTAAAATTTGATATTGTGATAACTGTCTATTATTTTTCTAATAAAACCACATAAAACATAGTACAAGTATAAAACTGGAGTAACTTACACTGATGTAAAAATAACTAAAAGGATATTGAAAGATATTATGGTTTGTTCAATTTATTTAATATCAACAAATTTATTTATTGTAACACAAAAGTCCAGTGGAAAAGGTAACAATAACACCATATCGATGAGAATGGTAAAACAATGATGCTTAGAAAGTGACACAATATCAAAATTGGATTATTACAAAGTTATTCTCATAGAATTGGGTCCATCCTGTTTGGTAAACATTCCATGAAAACTTATTCTTAAAACCTATTCTGTGGTGATTTAGTTAGCGAAGAAGTATAAGTTTTTTCATGGGTAAACCTTGTTATCAGATCTAGAGCCCATTTAGACTGATCCCCTGGCACCATGTGGCCTGCATCTCTCACCAGAATCTCTACGAGTCTTCCCGCCTGTTTCACATAGCCAGCAAGTTCCCCATCTACATTCCATTGATATCTCTTAGCAGTCTTGTACTCTTCAGATCCGTTAAACTTGAGATTCCTTAGATAGTTAACTGTCAATGGATAGGCTACAATAATATCCAGCTGTCCATTGTAAACCACTACATAATAGTGATCCAAGAGTTCAGAGACCCATGGAGCAACCGACTTCATAACGTCTTCCTTCAAATGCTTTTCAACAATTGACCCATTATTAAATGGTAGTTCTCCAACATGGATGGCCTTACGCATATAAGTTTTTTGAAGCATCGGGCCAAAATCCTCGTTGCTATTATAATCCCTGGTGTGTAAATAATTGAAGTAGAAATTAAATCCTGTCATATTGAAAAATATGCTTTTACCATCAATTAAATCACCGTTTAGAAGTGTATCAAATGTTTCAAAAGCTTCATTCCATTGTTTCTTTTGAATGTATTGGGCAGTCTTATTTTCATAATCTTCAAACACCTTGGCCTGGTTCCAATCAAGGAGACCGATTTGGTATAAATACTTGCCATACAACAGTTGGTGTTCAGGGTCACTCAAGCCATTGCCAATAGCTATTCCTTTCAAGTTAATCTTTAATTGGGCTGAGGGATTCTTCTTGTGTATGGTATAAGCTAAGGCTGGGACATACTTTCCAGCATAAGACTCTCCAGTAACGAAAAATTTATTAGCTTGTAGTTCTGGGAACAACTGGAAGAATTGAATCAAAGTAGAATACAGTTCTTCTCCAACCTGTGTTTGGTTAGTACAGTACCCTTTTGGGTCGCTTGTGAAGCTGAATCCAGTGCCGACAGGGTTGTCTATGTAAATGACATGATGACTTAACGCCCAGGTGTACTTTCTACGTTGGAGTTTGCCATTACGTACCCTGATTGGCCCATTTTCCGTGAATAGTCCGTATAGAGAGGAGGCTCCAGGCCCCCCTTGTAACCACACCACCACAGGCGCAGCTGCGTCTGGGCTCATAGCGGGAAAGTACCAGAAGAACTGGTTGGAGCCGTAGGTCTTGTTGACGGTGAAGTAACCTGCATAGCTCTTGATGCGCAAGTCCTCGGTAATAGGGACACGTGCTAGGCGCCTACCCTCTGTAATGTTCCCACTCTCAACGTATGGGGTAAGGAATAATGGTTTCCCAGCATCGCCCCCGTCTCGTGGCACACGCGTGATCTTCGGGTACTTATGAAGGAAACATTGCGCGGACACGAACAATTGGACAGCAAATAACAACCACACCGTACGAGACATGTTACCTTGGCGTAATATTGTCTGTAACTGGCTAGCCGGTGTACCGGAAACTTAACCTTGAATAACCTTATCACTAAGTTTTTGGTTTGAGGTCATCTTATTTTTATAAGAAACACACGGAACACACCTGTAGGTAGGTAGGTACCTACCAAAATCAAAACAGTGA
Organism: Eudonia lacustrata; assembly: GCA_947562085.1. Lineage (NCBI taxonomy): Eukaryota > Metazoa > Arthropoda > Insecta > Lepidoptera > Crambidae > Eudonia > Eudonia lacustrata. The sequence goes on from OX387329.1 coordinate 1,499,022, forward strand.
ACTTGTTTGGCTACGTTTAGGATTTCAGGTATTTTCTTGTCAATGTCAAATTGTGAACAACAAAGGCGCGATCACTTTTTTTATTTTGCTAGGTTTTAAAATAAAAACATTATGTTATGTGTAGTTTACGAGCTCTTTCTACTTGCGTTGCGCACCCTCTCTGAGTACTGAATACCTTGCTTGCTGAATACTCAGAGTGCGCACTGCGCGCCACATTACCATTCGGCTTAACAAGTTGGTTGTTGTACGGTTTTATTGAGTCAAAAAAACATATCTTACACGTGCGTACCTAATTCTAATAATAACTGCAAATCAAAATAAGTAATTTTATTACCATTTAAATAAGTACCTACTACATTTGCATAACCTTAAGTATTTAACATATTTACCCACCTACCTACTTTACGTATTTTTTTTATCGTAAATCAATGTAAAACTTTTGTAAATGTTTAGTATGACTGTAAGAAATACCTAGGTACATATGCCTTATTTTAACGACCACATACCTACTTAATTAATAATAATAAATCACGACGTGTACATATGTATTACAAACCCATTATTTTACCACAAAAAGAAAGATAGTATTTTGTTGGCGTGTTCCGTATCTTCAGATTCAGACTATTAGAGTAGAGCTGCTAAGATATCCATATAGTTAAGGATTGCTGGTGTACTTCGCACTGCTACCCTTGGCCTTTTCATACGGTGAGGTGAAGACCAAGCGTTACCCCTTTGTTATCATTATCATCAAATCATTTTATCCCCACAGCTAGGGCACGCACGAGTCTTCCCTATGGATAGATAGGGAGAACAGGCCATAAACCACTATGGGGCCAGTGCGGATTGATGGTTATTCCTCTATTCCCGGGTAGAGGTAGTAGGTAGTTTCAATCACGCAGTTTACGACCGGCCTCTCTCGAACTTATATTATACTAATTATACTATTAATATAAGTTCGAGAGAGGCCGGTCGATCGTAAACTGTGATTGAAACTACCTACTACCTATACCCGGGAATAGAATATAATAGAATAGAAACACTTTATTTGTACCTAATACATCACACACATAACAAAAAAAAATTATCAAAAATAACAATAATAATAAAAAATAGAAATTTTGATACATGTGTGCTGCGGAAGCACAAAAGGGAGATAGCTCAGAGGGTGGGGTGATTTAGCATAAGTGTCATATTCTGCTATGCTATTACCCAAAGAGAGAGTATTACCCGGGTAGACGCGAATGGTTATGTATGTGGGCAGCTCTCCCTTAACCCCTTAAAACTCTTGGACATCATCTCACATGCCACCAGGATGATACAAGACAGGATCGCCATAAAGACGCCGTAGTAGCTGGAAACTGGCATAACTCTAGAGTTATGCCAGTTTCCAGCTATGTCAGTCCAGTTATGGCCAGTTATGTCTCTCTAGAGATGTTAATAGTGATGATCTCTAGCTGCCGGACAGAATACAACAATGCTACAAACATTGATGTGATGACCACTTATTTAGATGAGATGGTGGAGGCGGACAAACAAGGCTTACCACCAACCAAACAGAGTACACATACATGTACCCCCCGCTGGGAATCGAACCCGGGGCTACTGGTGCTCTGGGTCTGACACCGGTGGCACAGAAGGAATAATATTACTTCGTCCGGTGGTCTTAACCAATAGACCACAGAAGTAATTTAAAAAAGCTATTATCAACAATGATACTGTATCTAGATCTATGAATACCCTGGGTAGATACACTATATTAACTTGAAAAAAGCAACTGCATACCGAGTATGAGGGACTCGAACCCCGAACTTTTGCATTTCCCATCCAAATTAAAGAGATATTTTTATTGTATCACCAGGATACTTTAAGTTAATTATTTAAAGGATTTCAACCGTTTGCGACGTTGCGTGCAGTAGGTACCTCTCAGAATAATAACTGCGGTATACCTACTTCGTATGTCTACAATCACCAATCGTAGTTGCCCAATTTCATACGTTGTGCCAGTTGTGCTTGTAATCGAATCATAAACATATTGTCATTCAAAGTAAAGTCTTTACCATAAAATGTGTTTTGCATACCGTGGGAGGAAAAGATAGTACCTATACCATGTTCTGTGCAAATAAAGATTTATTATTATTATTATTATCCAATTATTGCGTACGGATTTTGCATAAAGTCCACTGAGCAAGTAATCACTACGTTTTACTTATGTCACAAAAGATTCTCTCGCAATGCTAGAGGATACGTTAGTACTTTAGTAATTGTGTTCTATGCGTTAGTATCTCTACCTAGTTTGTGGCTAGAGGCAAACTCGTTTTAATATTGACGTTTTGTGAACTGCTTTTAGATTAGATTATTTTGAGAATGTAATTTGCATATTTTATTGAATGCAATGTTTTGCTGTGTTTTCCCTAAAATTAATAATATCGCAATCGGTGCTTGGTACGAAATGGAAAGAGATCTCTTATTAATTAAGTTTTTAACTATTTACGTACTCCTAAGTGTATTTACACAAACACAGTCTGTAATATTTCCGTTTATGTATCCTCGTTTGAAATTGGAGGCGAAATCTTCGAGGGTTGCCGGTGATCCGTTAATCCTGACACCTTACCTGAGTAAAGGCTACATTGCACTCGCTCAGAACCTGTCTAGAGTACCGCTTACGGACCCGATAGGTTTACCGAGCTACGCGGGATTTTTCACAGTGGATCAAAGATACAATTCTAATCTTTATTTTTGGTACTTTACGCCTTTTTCAGGGAACGCCGACGCACCCATAGTGCTTTGGCTTCAGGGCGGCCCCGGAGGCAGCTCTTTATTTGGGTTATTCACTGAAGTGGGCCCACTGATTGCTACTGAAAAAGGTTTCTTGTTGCGTAAATACCATTGGGCGTTGGAAAACCATCTAATTTTCATTGACAACCCTGTAGGAGCCGGATTTAGCTTTACTGGTGATAAAGACGGATATTGTACTAATGAAAGCTGCATAGCCAAAGGACTGTACAGTGCTCTGCAACAGTTTTTTACACTCTTCCCTAATTTGAGAAAAAACACTTTCTGTATAGCTGGAGAATCATATGCAGGGAAGTATATACCAGCTTTGGCAATGGAAATTCACCATCAAAACGGCAACGGTCATGGAGATGCCATCAATCTGAAATGCCTGGCTATGGGCAATGCATACTGTGACCCTATCAATCAATTAGATTACGGAAACTACTTGTATCAACATGGACTTATTGACAAATATGAACTGAATGTCTTTACAGCACAGCAACAAAAAATAGTGGCTGCAATAAATAAAAAGGATTGGCAGATGGCAGACATCCTAATGGACCGTCTCATGGATGGTGGGTTGGCAAACTTATCATATTTCAAATCTTTCACTGGTTTCACAAATTATTTCAATTTCTTAAACACAGAAATAGTTGAAGATAATTTGTCTGTGTTTATCGATTTGCTAAAACATGATAAGCTGAGGCGTATAGTCCATGTTGGTGGTTTACCATTCAACTCCGGTGAAGAAGTACAAATTAAATTGGCCTTTGACATGCTGAAGTCTGTCGCTCCATATGTTGCAGAACTGTTATCGTATTACAGAATAATGTTTTACAATGGTCAACTTGACATCATTGTAGCTTACCCTTTGACAGTAAATTTTTTATACAAACTAAACTTTATATCAGCTAATGAATATAAAAAGGCTCCGAGGAGAATATGGCGAGTGAATGGAGAGCTAGCTGGGTATTATAAGAAGGCTGGCAACTTAACTGAAGTGTTGGTGCGTAATGCAGGCCACTTGGTACCGCACGACCAACCGAAATGGTCGCTTGATCTCATCACAAATTTCATTCATGACACATTTTGAAAAAAAAACTTTGTACTAATTTTGTAATGGCTATTTTATGAGAAATGTATTATTTTTTTAAATAAAGAGAAAACCTTTTATTACTTGTTTTTTTATTACGCAAATTAATTTCCAATAAATAGTAAGAGGTAGAAGTCCATTCAAATTACATGACAAAATTAGCAATGAATGACAACAATATTGAACTGGATTTCATTAGATTTAAACAGAGCTTTAATCGGCAATTAAAACAGATTTTACAATCACAATACAAATCAGAAAAATAAAATTCGATTTTAATACAATAAATGATTAAGTTATTACTGTAACATTAATATTTTTATTTAGAGTATTAATTAAAATAAACATTACTCCTCCAATTACATTAACTTCAATACTTAATTCTATCATATTCTACTTAAGCTAATTATTATCACTAAAAAACACTTATGAAACACTACAATTAAGTCTTTTATGTTGCTATTCATACAACTTAATAAGGCAACAGACTGCACATATTACCAATAAACATGAGTTGCTATTACTTTGCGCGTTACCAAACTGCCGTTGCTATCATGTTGCACGTCACCACAATGCCAAGAGTTGCACGTCACCAAAATGTCACGAGTTACGCGTTACCTTTAGCCAGGGGTTACGCGTTACCACTAGCCACGAGTTGCGCGTTACCACTATGTCACGAGTTGCTCGTTGCCACTAGTTGCACGTTATCACTATGTTGCTATTATTATGTCACAAGTTGCGCGTTGCCACTATGTCACGATTTTTGCGTATATCGTTACGCCAGCAAAGCAGTGAGTGCGTCGAGAAACTGCGTGCGTTGTGCGGTGGGCAGCGTGATCACCGACGGGTCCAGCAGGTCCAGGGAGACGGACGCGCCGCTCTTGGTTGCTGCTTGTTCAAACGCTGCGCCGAATAAACTGCGAAAGGGAGAGTTTGTTTATTTATGGAACAGTTATATTTTGAAGATCTTCGAAGCATAATTTTGAAAGATAGGTGAGGGTGGTATATACATGCAGAAACGCCAAGAAAACAATACAAAAAATCCTAATACAGAGTGCAATGCACAGTAATAAGTTAAATAAATCGTTCATGGGAATTGCAAACTTATGAATATGGGTATACAATTAATTTAATATATTAATAATCGCCTCGGCAGCCTTTGGCCGAGTGGCAGAGCGCTCGGCCCGATACCCGCAGGTCCCGGGTTCAATTCCCAGGTCGGGCAGTGTGTTTCGGATTTATTCGGTGCATACGGCAAGCATGGTAACTAAGCCTATACCCATCAAGTGTAGTGATAACTTGATTTCAATGACGGAGGCCTTTGCCCAGCAGTGGGACAGTTAAGAGGCCGGCGGTCGGTCAGCTAAAATGAGCCTCCCATACTAACGGAATACCAAAATTATTTGCAATTAGAGCATTATTTGCTGTACTTGTGATGTTATACGAATTGAGACAGTAACCATTTATGTAGGTCGGCATTAAAAAAAGTTATCCAAAATACCAAATTCAAAATAAATGCGAATTGCAGTTTTGTATGGAAAAGTGTAATTGGCGTTATTTTTTTTTATGTAGGTATTTTGGATATTTTTTTAACAGTGAGCTAGATAAATACTGTCTTAATCCTAATAACATCACAAGGAAAGCAAATAATGCTCTAATTGCAAATCATTTTGGTATTCCGTTAGTATGGGAGGCTCATTTTAGCTGACCGACCGCCGCCGGCCTCTTAACTGTCCCACTGCTGAGCAAAGGCCTCCGTCATTGAAACAACAACCTTCTGGTCCCCTGCAACATCACGCCATTCCTTCATGAACCTATCAAGGTCGTCCCACCATATTTTCGCATTATATCATACTAATATTATAAAGAGGAAAGCTTTGTATTTTTGTATGTTTGCAATGAATAAACTCAAAAACTACTGGACCGATTTAAAAAAATATTTCACCATTACAATGCTACATTAGTGCTGAGTAACAAAGGCTATATTAAAAAAGAAATGTCCACCCGTGCGAAGCCGGGACGGGCCGCTAGTAATATATATATGCATATTATAAATTTAATAATATTTTGGCAGGACGTCTGTTTATAAATAAAGTAAAGTTGTGTTGACCAAAAATGTACTATCATCTCTCGCTCCTCCGTGCTTCGGAAGGCACGTCGCAGCCGTCGGTCCCCGCTGCATTAGCAGTCGTTAACAACCACCGCACCGCACTGGGCCGCGTGGTGGTTTATGGGCCCTACACCCTATCCGATCCGATTCGAACCCCTCGGAGAATCTAGTAGGGCACGGGGACACGCACTAGTGCGTGATGCCGTTTCCTCTAGAAAACCTCCGAAGGTGATTCGTTTCACACGGCTTGAGGAACCCTTTAAGTTTCTCGCCGCCTCCAAACAAGCCCGGTGAAGCTGAAAATGCCGGTAGAGGCAATCAGCAATCTCACTCAAAAAAAAAAAAGAAGTTCTCTCTATCCATCCATAGGGAAGGTTCGTGCCCCAGCTGTGGGGACATAAAACGAGTTGACGATGACGATGAAAAAAAATATTTGTAATGATGATGATGAAAAGAAGAAAAGGGGAAATGGATGTTCGCGGGTGTACTTTTTTGATGTTTTTATTTTTAATTGTAATTTTAACCATTATTTGAGGTTCAATGTCTACTCAACTGTTCGTATTACTTTCGCTGTGGAAACTTTGTTAGCTTATGTACAAATTTAATACTTCATATTATCGACTAGTGTTATATTGAGCTGTTTGTTTCTCTTAAACCAGGGATGGGCAAACTACGACCCGCGGGCCATCTCCGGCCCGTGAATGATCCAAGTCCGGCCCGCGACCATCAAACAAAAATTTATGCGCGTGTGTGTTTCAGAATAATGCATAGGTCAATATTTTTTCACAAAAAAAATATTTATTGTATTTTTACAGCAAAAAATTCAACAGCCTGGCCCGCCATAGATTTTGTTAGTAAATATTGTCACGCGAAAAAAAAGTTTGCCCATTCCTGCCTTAAACCAATAAAATAAAAAAATAATAAATTCTCCTGAGCTTCTTTCCAAAATTGACCTTAATATTCCATCAAGATCAATAAGATATTACTTACCAATTCATCTGCCGTTGGTTTCATCAAATTACCGTCAGAACAAATTTCTTTGGCGAGCTAGCAAAAGTATAAATGAGTTTTCTAAAACAAACAATTTTGATTTATTCTATGCTAGCATAGCAACAGCAAGGCGGCTGTTAAGTCAAGATTTTTTTAGTAAATATTTGATTAAGTGAACTTTATATCCCACTTATTAGTTTTTATTTTGTTTTTTAATATTTTTTAATTATTTTATGTTCTATTGTCCACAAAAACCTTGTTAATTAGTCTGTTTTTAAACGTGGAGACCTGTTATTGGCCATCTGTTACCTATATCTGAATGTATGTATGTTTCGCGTGCTGTTGGTCTTCCGAAGACAAATAAATAAAATAAGTAAAATAAATAAAATAAATAAAATAAATAATTGAAATGAAACAACTTTTACGGATCTACTCGCGTTTATTTTGCACATTACTTATTTAATGTTTATCCTGACGTTTCGAACCCTTTGCATTGAAATTACCAAAAAACGTCTAGCGGAACAAGATATGCCTGATGAATATGCAGTACTATTAGAGCATTGTCTAACATCTGGCTACCTTTTGTGGAATGACATTTACTACCTGCAAGTAGAGGGTGTTGCCATGGGTTCCCCTGTTTCGCCCGTCGTCGCCGATATCTTTATGGAAGACTTCGAGGAGAGGGCCCTGAGCACAGCACCGGTAACCCCTAGGTTCTACAAGCGGTACGTAGATGACACTTTCACTATCCTACCAACTGATAAAGTATCTGCTTTTCTAGATCATCTTAACTCCATACATCCAAAAATACAATTTACAATGGAGTTAGAGGCAGATAGTAAGCTAGCTTTCTTGGATATTTTAATTATCAGGAATCCGGATCATAGTTTGAGTCACACTGTGTATCGTAAATTAACCCATACAGATAGGTATCTCAATGGTGATTCTCACCACCATCCTAGACAGTTGGCTACTGTAGGGAAATCTTTGTTTCAGAGAGCACGCGGCATCTGTGACACCCAACACCTGGCTGCTGAGCTTCAGCATGTCAAGCACGTACTACAGGATAATAAACTGAAAGTACCACGGCTTTGTCACAGAAAACGCAATAAACCAACCACAGTCGAGCGCCAACCTGCTGTACTTCCATATATGAAAGGTGTCACTGACAAGATTGGACATATCTTAAAGCGAGCTTCAATCAACACTTACTTCAAGCCGCCGAAGAAGATCAACCAATTTTTACGACCTGTCAAGTGCAACATACCCCTTCAAGATGCAGGCGTGTACAAACTGGACTGCGACTGTGGGCTCTCTTACATTGGGCAAACAAAGAGAAGTATAGGAACCCGTGTTAAAGAACATATAGCCGACGTCAAGCATAGGCGCGAAAATAAGTCTGCAGTATGCGAACATTCCCTAGAGGGGCCCAACCATTACATCAGATTTGATAAACCACAAATACTCGTTAAAGAACAACGATTCATCCCTAGGATGATACGCGAGGCTATTGAAATTAAAAAACATCCTAATTTTAATAGAGAAGATGGTTGGAATCTACCACCAGCCTGGGATCCCATCATACAAAATATTAAATCCCAGCCCCGACACCATACTGCCAGACCAAAAGATACTGTAAGCTCTTTCTGCGTAAAACGGAACGCACCTGATTAAATTTAAATGAGGGTATACAAGCTACCAACTAATTATGAGATGACCAACACCTCAGTCTCCCTGTGACCACGGACCCTGCAAAGGGTTCGAAACGTCAGGATAAACATTAAATAAGTAATGTGCAAAATAAACGCGAGTAGATCCGTAAAAGTTGTTTCATTTCAATGTGTAGTGTTCGCGTAAACTTTAGAAAACAATATAAAATAAATAAAATAAATAAAATAAATAAAATAAATAAAATAAATAAAATAAATAAAATAAATAAAATAAAATAAAATAAGTAAAATAAATAAAATAAATAAAATAAAATAAAATAAATAAAATTAAATAAAATAAGTAAAATAAATAAAATAAAATAAAATAAGTAAAATAAATAAAATAAAATAAAATAAATAAAATAAAATAAAATAAAATAAAATAAATAAAATAAAATAAAATAAATAAAATAAAATAAAATAAGTAAATGATGAAAGTGGTGTACTAACTTCCTGGGCTCGTGGTCGTACCGCGGCGGGACCCCCAGCAGCAGGCAGCGGTCGCCTTGGGCCGGGGCGCTCGCCACCACCGGCCGGGCGCCGCCGGCCGCCGCACCCGCCCAGCGGGCCGCCACGCCCAGCCACAGCGGGCCGAGGACCGCCCGGGCCGAAGGGGTGCCCTGCGATATGTTTATTTAATTCATGGGGTATTTGACAGGTTTTAGAAAAATATATCTAATGGTTCATTATAGCATAATATATTTGCAATTCGATTAATTCGTTATGAATTTCTTTATTTTTTATGAAAATCGCCATTTTTTTTTTATACATAGCTCGGCAAATGACTCCACTCCACCTGATGTCAAGTGGAAATGGAGTCCAGACTTAAGGACAACTGGTGCAGCGAGAAAACAACGCAGCATCAGTCACCCTCACCCTGCCGGCCCACAAGGTGCCCCTTCACGCCTCGTTTGAAGGACCCCATGTCATAGGAAGGAGGGAAAACGTGCGCTGGTAGACTATTCCATCTTTTGGAAGTGCGACAGAAAAACGAGTCACCAAATTTCTTTGTGCGCGATGGAATGTTAAAATTTAAATTAATAAAATAGCCGCCAAAACGCTGAAGACGCCATGCATGCAGGTCACGTGATGTCGTGACGTCACCTGCTTGTGAGCAAACTTTTAGCTGTCAAATTAAACGTACAAAACTTTGATTGACATTTACTGTAAACGAGCTGGTGACGTCACTCCAGATTCAGAGTCATCCCGTGCGTTTTTGATCACGTGGTCAATCATAAAAAATTTATCATGTTATTAATTATTATTTATAAAAATCATACTTATTTTAAAATTTTGTGCTGGCTAAATTAGTTTAAAAACATGTTTACTATTAAGTTAACAACAGTTTAATCAATATTTTCATTGTAGTCAAATGCCCTATTAAGGTAGGTACCTAATATGTCCAGAACACAAATTTAAACACTTAATTAGGATCACCGATTTGAATTTTATATTAATTTAAGTATTTTACAATATCTTCGTAACTGAATAGTAGTAGAAAGTAACTAAATGTTATATTACATACAATTTTACGCAAATATTGTTGCAAACAAATTACAATTTGAAGAAAGAGTGTTAAAACGTAAAGAGTGTGTCAGTCGGATTGAGCCACGATAGCACAGTTGGCAGTGCACCTGACCCAGCATGTCATGGTGTGCGGGTTCAAATCCCGCTCGTGGAATTTTTTCAACAGTCTTTTTTCAAGTTATTTAATGGCTTAGTGCAAGTCACATAATAATATGCCAAAGTAAATTATAATCCCCACCTCCTGCACAATGAAGTAGCTGAACGGTCCAGCCAGATGCAGCTTGCGTGCGGCCAGCGTGGCGTTCACCAGCCGCGCCACCGCCTCCAGCGAGCGCCGCGCGGACTCGAACCCGGACCGCCGCGCCGCCGCACCCCCGCCCTCCTCCACCTCCAGCGCGGCCAGCGCCAGCTGGAAGCCCTCGCCGCGGGGGATGCTCTCCTGGAAACAATTCATTCATAATTGGTAACTGTTTTTAACCTTTTTACCGCCAACAACTTCTATAGAAGCTCGAGATTTTCGTGCCGCCCACGCCAGCGCTGCTATAGAAGTTCTTCTTTGTACCTACTTTATTAAAATACAAATAAAATCAAGTATGGCGCGTGCGCTCATAGATGACGGATGCTAAATCGTAGCTCCCAAAGCGAACATAAAATTTTCATAAATAAACAACAACAAAAATAAAAAAGAAAGAGATTAACTCGTTTAAATCAACGCGCACAAACATTTGTTACCGATATAATAGTGCTTATTAGCCATGCTTTGCTCAAAGTGTAACGACACCGTCACGGACTTTGTGTTGTGTAGCCAGTGTGAGGGTAATTTCCATTATGGGTGTGCAGGAGTTTCGGAGTCGAGCTATAGAAGGATGGGGCAGGAGAAGAAAGCAGCCTGGCGCTGTTCATCTTGTCGTGCTCAATCTACAGAGACAGGAAGTGTTATGATGGCTGAGGTGCTCAAAGAAATTAAAAATCTTCGTATGGACTTCAATGCAATGAAAACCGACTTCACTGATGTTCAGTCAGACATTCGCAGCACTAAAAAGTCTATGCAAGATTTGAATTCCAAGTGGGATGAAATGGAAAATAGATTCTCCGGTATTGAAGATAGACTAATTACTGCCGAAGCGAAATTATCAGGTTTGTCAAGTATTCAAAAGGAACTTACAAAGGCAAGTGAAACTATACAGGAATTGAAATTTGAGAATAATGCACAAGATCAATTCTCAAAACAAAACAATGTAGAAATTTCCGGAATACCTTCAATTAGTGGCGAAAATATAAATACATTGCTAAATAACTTGTGTACTGTAGTGGGGTTTAAGCTTAATGATACTGATATAGACACCATCCACCGAGTACGTCCTTACCGCCCTGAGTCCAATGAACGTGATAAACTACCATCCCGTCACCCGTCTGTGATAGTGAGATTCACTCAACGCAGGCGCAAAGAACAGCTGATCGCGGCCGTGCGAGCTCGCCGCGGGCTTACTACCGCTGACATTGGATTGACAGGACCCGCTTCTCGTGTATATGTTAGCGATCATCTCACACCGTCGAACAAACTTCTCCTCAAACAAGTTCGTGTACTTAAGGCCGAAAGGAACTACACTTATGTGTGGGTAAAAGACTGCAAAATCTTTATACGAAAAAATGATAGCTCATATATAATACGTATTGTAAAAGAATCAGATTTATATAAGATTAAATGACTGACACATAACTTTCATTACGATTGTCTATTTACGTTTTATTGTTGCGAAATATATTGTATTTTTATTTACACACAACTAAACTCCTCACCATTGGTTTGCTTTTATAATTGTAATTTATGTGCTATTAGTTTGATGGAACCGTATAAAACCAATGAAATAATTATCTACTTCTTTACTTATTACGATAGTTTACCATATTATTATGAAAAATATTTCAATGAAGAATCCCTCTCAGAGACTACAAAAATTATGGTTTACTTTCCTTACTTATACTGCACTATTCAAAGCTTGAAAAAGGTAATTTTTATTTACTATTTTGTATCCAATTTTCACAATAATTTACGCTTTCAAAGAGGTATCTTTTAAGTCACTGAATATATATTATCAGAACGTGAGAGGACTACGAACAAAGGCAGAATCCTTTTTAACTAATGTACTGTTAAATAATTATGATTTAATATTTTTGACTGAGACTTGGTTAACGGGCGATTTCAATAATCAAGAGTATTTCTATAATAACTATACTGTCTTTCGGCGAGATCGAGACGTTAAGGACGGGCGGGGCGCGCGGGGCGGGGGGGTTCTCATAGCAGCACGCCGCGAACTGCAAACAATGTGGACGAACTATGGGTTAGTATCAGCATTCCATGCGCTCGCGCTCGCGTTCCGTCGCAGACTGCCGCCGCCGCCGCCGCTGCCCTCGGAGCTTTGCCTACGTATAGCCGCGCTCAACCTTCCCATATACAGCTACACTTAGCTTGTTGTTATTTTCCGCACAATATCAGTCATTCGGTCGCGCTCCAAACCTTTTATGAAAACACTTCCGAGCTACTATTGAATAATCCTAATGATAGTTTTCTAATTTTAGGAGACTTCAACGTATCGCATGCGATCTGGCGCTGTGACGACAACTCAATTTTGCAATTAAACACGAACAATGATATAAAATCTACACATCTTTTGGACTTTATGAACCTATGTAACTTAACACAATTCAACAGTTGTTATAACTCAAACGGTCGCATTCTCGACTTGGTATTGAGCAATCGTAACTGTAGTGTTGTAAGCTCTCAGTCACCTCTTACTCCTGAAGATGCTCACCATAAATCGCTTGAAATCTGTTTTATGTTACCATTTGTTGCTTGCTTAAAGGAACGTCAACGGTTAAAGCTAATATATCATGCTGCCGATTTTGAATCCATGAGTAAAGAATTGTTGAATGTCGATTGGTCTAAGCAACTAAGTGACTTAAATACAGAACAATGTACAACCTTCTTTTATGAAATATTGAATACACTGATGGATAAATATATTCCGAAAAGACCAGTCACACTGCAGTCTAGCTTCCCTCCTTGGTACTCAAAAACTCTAATTAAACTAGTTCGCCATAAATTAAAAGTACACGCTAAGTGGAAAAAATATAAATGTGATCTTGATTATCAAACTTTTTCTAGTTTACGCATTAGAGAGAAGAAACTTGAAAGGGAATGCTACAAAAAATTTATAGAATTTTCTGAAGAAAAAATAGCAACGTCTCCGCGATATTTCTGGTCATTCATAAAATCAAAGTCTGGTAATGATAGTGTTCCTGGTTACATGAATTTTAATGGTGAATCATCTTCGGATGCTGAAACGATTAGTAATATGTTTAATGACTATTTTAATTCAGTTTTCGTTTCCCACAATCGCAATAACCAATATTCCAGCAGTCTAGATTCTGTTACGCGTCGTGACACATTGCCTTCCGTTAACATATCTTCTGTAGAAATAACACAGGAAACTGTAGCAAAGTTTTTTGAACAAATAGATGTAAACAAGGGGGCTGGTTTCGATAACGTTCACCCTATTATTGTTCGAAAGCTTTATAAAGAATTGTCAATACCACTAACGATTATCTATAGGAAATCCCTTTCGGAGGGTAGTGTACCTTCAATATGGAAAAAAGCTCTCGTTACATCAATTCCAAAAGGTGGTGATAGGCATGATTTGAAACAGTACAGGCCCATTTCAAAACTATGTGTATTAGCTAAAATTTTCGAAAAAATTGTCACTAACTTTTTGACAATACAGTTGCATCATTCAATAGCACCCGAACAGCACGGCTTTTTCCGTGGCCGTAGTGTGAATACAAATCTAGTTGCATACACAGATTTTGCGTTGAATGCTATGGATGCTGGATGCCAGGTAGACTCCGTATATACAGACTTCTCAAAGGCATTCGACAAAATAAATCATTCCGTATTAATAAAGAAGCTTACAATGATTGGTATACACGGTGATCTGCTGAGATGGATTGAATCGTACGTTAAAAATCGTAGTCAGGCTGTCGCACTCAAGGGGTACCGGTCAAGATTTTTAAATATCCCATCAGGCATTCCAAAAGGATCACATCTAGGACCTTTTCTGTTTTCTTTGTGCGTGAATAACATCGGTGAGTGTTTCACTAATTCGTATCATCTCTTATATGCAGATGACACAAAAGTTTATAAAATAGTACGAACTCTTGATGATTGCGTTGGCTTACAGAAAGATTTACACCGTTTTGAAGGTTTTTGTAAGGATAACTGTTTACCATTGAATTTAGATAAGTGTTACGTAATAACCTTAACTCGTAAAAATAATCCTATCGTTTTTGACTATAAGATTTTCGATCGCAGCATAACCCGTGTAGATTCTATTCGTGACCTGGGCGTCACTATGGATTCCAAGTTGCATTTCAATAAACACATTGACAACATGGTGGCTAAAGCATGTAAGCAATTGGGTCTAATCCTTCGCTTAGGAAAGCCTTTCACTAAGGGTAGTACCCTTAAGATACTGTACAACGCGTACGTTCGTAGTGTTTTGGAATTTGGTAGTGTGGTCTGGAGCCCTCAGTACGCTGTTCATAAGGATAGGATAGAACGGGTACAAAAGAAGTTCTTAAAATCCCTTGAATACCGCACTGGTTCTTATTATAATAACTACGAAGAGAGTCTTGAAAGAAATAATGTACAGTCGTTGGTCTGTAGACGCCAATTTCTGGACAGTATTTTCTTGTTTAAACTAATAAATAATCATATTGATTCGTCTGATCTTTTGCAGAAAATAGTGTTTAAAGTTCCTCGATTTTCTTCACGTTCTAAAAATACTTTTTTTGTTTCGAATTGCCATACAAATTATGCGAAAAATACCTTTTTCAGGCGTACTTGTAATTTTTATAACAAGTCCTTGAGTGAAGTGAATATATTCTCAAATTCATTGAATGTTTTTAAAAAAAAAAATAGGTGAATTGGTTTTTCATTAATTTAATAGATGTTGTTGTGGTGCTATATGTTTATGGTATTTATGATATTACTAAGTTTTCTTTTGCTTTTAAACTTTTAGACTTTTATTTTTGTAATAATTTTAATTTAGTTAGTTTAATTACTGGTTTTTGTATCCGTCATTTATATGCCTAAGTATTTTCAAAAATTGTTTCAATTTATGGTACTATAGGTCTTTTTGGATTAAGTGTCTCATGTAATTGTTCTTATATGGCTGTTTGTTACCTAAATAAATAAATAAATAAAAAAAAAATACATTTATACGTTGGCGTACAGCGGGACGTCGCGTGCAGGATAGTTGGGCGGTGAAAAGGTTAAATAAAGGACGACCTCGACCTGAGGAGCTCGATCGCGCAATGGTTAGAGCGCGGAGCCAGCGATTGTTGTGGTAAAGCAACTTTCGCAAAGGCCGGTCATCGGATGGGTGACCGAAAATGTATTATCTCTCACTCCTCCTCCGTGCTTCGGAAGGCACATAAAGCCGTTGGTCCCGGCTGCATTAAACATTCGTTAACAACCACCCATCCGCACTGGGTGGATGGGTGGTGGTTTACGGCCCGTTCTCCCTATCCATCTATAGGAAAGGCTCGTGCCCCAGCAGTGGGGACACAACAATGAGCTGGTGATGAAAGGACGACCGCAGATGCGCTGGAAAAATGACACAACTACAGAATACAATTCCACACATTTTCATTAGACAGTAGAGTAAGTTTTTCCATTAAAATTGCATTCCGATAAAAGTTTGTACACAGGGTTTACAGAAAATATAAAACAAGATGTTCTACTTAAACAGACATTTTGTAATCTTATTAAACAAGTAAAAACTTTGATGAAATAAATCTAAGCTTTTATATTATCATGAAAGAACCGGCCAAGTTCGAGTCGGACTCGTGCACGAAGGGTTCTGTTGCAAATAAACAGGCATTTATTTTTATTGGAAATAAAACTTTGATTTGTATTATGGACGAATCGATTATCGAGATTCAATTTTGTTTGGTGGCATAATGGCCCCATCACTAGTTGTTCTTTTTTTATTCTCTTGTCTCTGTAAAGCAAATATGGCTGGTTGATAGTTATCGTGTGTTGATAATTAAATAGATTTTATGTAGTAATAAGGGCATTTGGAGCCGTATTATTCTACTTAAGTGGATTGTGCAAACTGTGTTTGTGAGTGTGCGTCGTAAACGAATTGTTTCGGGAAAACAATTAGCCGGGATGTCGGCCACACCGCTGCGGGAGTAACAGGTATTTTCAGTGGGAAAGTGCACTTTGGGGTAGTTTGGGTGTGTTTAGGGAACCCTAGAAGACCCGGAGCCGGATTCGGGCCCCATCGGACCATATGGATCCCGTTCAGGACGGCGGGAGCGGCATGGAACTGTGAGTGGATTTTTTTCTATTTTAGTGTAGTTTTGAGCAATAGCATAGTGTGTGTTGTGGGTTTCCGCAACATTTTGGTAGCAGAGCGTGGTTAATACCGGACCTCTAAGTTAATCGGTGTAATTCTGTGTATTTTTTTTAGTTCGTAATAGGTTAAGCTCATTTCGTGTAAAATCGCACTTCCGGGACAGGTGCGGTTGAATTGTAAGGTTGGTAGTACCGTTGTTTTTGTTCGTTCATTCATTTGGGCTGGGACATTTCTCGGAACGTTAATTGTTATTTAATTTCGTTCAATTGAAAGCATCGAGTCGATTCGGGATAATCGATTCCGTGTTTTCATTGACTCGTTTTAATTTTGTGTTTAGGTTTATTTAGTTTAAATTATTTATAATGACAGCGTCACGGCAGGAGCTGGCTCAGCAGCTCCGGTGGTTCACCGGGCTGCTTGCATTAGTAGATCGGCCTAACCGGGAGGACGCCTTGGAGACGCGTTCGAAAGAAATGCAGGCTCGTTTCTTGTTGGCCGAGCGGTCGGTAACCGCTCTATTGTCAACCGACCCGGTCGGGGAGAAGGAGCTGGCCCTCCACGCCCAATATGTCAAGGATCTGGAGCACATCCAAGACATTTACGACGAGGTCCTTCAGCGGGTGAAGGACATCGAGCGACTGCGGGAGGGGAAGCCTGTTGCGCGCCCCGCTTCGCTCCACACCTCTGGACCCAGCGCCATGGGAAGATTGGGTGCCCTGGAGGTCCCGCATTTCACCGGATGTATGCGGGACTGGGCTGGATTCCGGAACATGTTTTTGGCCTTGGTGGATACTCGGAAGGATTTCACCAAGGCCGAAAAGCTGGCATATCTCCGTTCCTTCCTAGACGGAGAACCCAGACAGCTCGTACAGCATCTGGAGCTGCAGGATGCGAGCTACGACACCGCCATGCAGCTGCTGGAGAAGCGGTACGAAAAGCCGCGTCTTCAGGCGGACGCGCACGTGACCCATCTGCTGGGATTGCCGAGGGTCAACCATAGGGCTCAGCTGAGGGCGCAGCTGATCACCCCGCTCACCGTGTCCTTAAACGGGTTAAGGACGCTCGGACTGCCCGTCGACCAGTGGTCCTTCCTTCTTCTGCACATAGTTCTGGCCAAGTTGTCGCAGGAGATGAGGGACAAGTTCGAGCGGAATCGACTGGTCCACAAGGATCTCGGCAGCGTTCTGCCCACCATAGGGGAACTTCTGGAGTTCCTGGAAGAGGAGGCTGGCCTGCTGGAAAACCAGCTAGCCTCCCAGGAGGCTCCGACAAGTGCGCCGGCCCGCACTTCCGGAGTCTACGGCGCCCAGCCGCCACGCAACCCAGGGAAGGGTCGCGGCAGGCTGGTGGCTGCGGCCGCCATCAACCCCGGCTCTGGATGCCGGATTTGCGGACAGCAGCACTTGGAGCAGCTATGTCCAGCAATTCTCGGGCTGCCCACAAAAGAGCGCCGAAACCTCGTTCGGACACGAGGATTGTGTTATGCCTGCCTGGGAGGACATAGGTACAATGAGTGTCCCCAGGCGAGGCCTTGCGATGTGTGCGGCGGACCGCACCATCGCTTACTGTGCACCCGTAGTGCTGAGGGCTCAGCACCGGTTCGGGAGAGGGGGTCTCCCACGGGTGGCGGTTTGGGGCCGGGGTCAACTCCGCCTCCGGAAAGACGGAGTCCGCCACGGCCGCCACACTACAACCCCTCGTACACCCCGGCTCAGGTGAGTTGGGGACCGCCGGAACGGAGCCAGGTTCTGGCTACAACCCGGCACCCGGCGCGACCAACACCAGGAGTTGGTGCCTCTAAGGGCCACTGGGTACAGGGAGTCCCACCTCCGGACCCAACACCCGGATACTCGTACGCGTATCCTCCGCCGCCGTTACCGGAACAACAACGACGTGAGAACCGTCAACAGTTCTCACCAGTACTGCACGAGTACCCGAGGTTGGAATACCACCCACCCTATCACCGGTATGGTAGGGCAGCTGGATACGCACCACCCCGGATGGTGGCCTGCACGCGTCCGACTTACTGGCCAAGTCATCACGGTTCGACAGGGTCGGCTGCTGGCTCTGACGCGTGACTAGCCTGTGGTCGGGCTACGTCGGAACCGAGGACGGTTCTTTTGCCCATCGCGCAGGTACGCGTTTGGGGACCTAGGGGGGACTTCGTCCGGATACGAGCCCTCCTAGACACTGGGGCACAGGGCTGCTTAATTACTACGAGGGTAGCGAGGCGCCTACGTCTGGAGTGCGTGCCTCCCTCAGTTCCGATTCGGGGAGTCGGAGATACAGAAGTGGGGGGTCTGTCCGGTCAGACCCACATTTCCTTCTCTCCTGTGCATTCCGCTTCGATACGGATTGCGGCGGCCGCGATCGTACTCGACAATCTGCTGGGTTGGCATCCACCGACAGACATTCCGCGGGACGCAATGCCTGACACATCAGGTCTCATGCTGGCAGACCCTCATTTCGAGGAGCCGGCTCCGGTGGACCTCATATTGGGAGCGGATGTACTGGGCTGGATCCCTTTAGGGCCTCAGCGGAGTCTGGGCCGCTCTTCGTTGGTAGCTATACCTACCATCTTTGGACACGTTTTAATGGGACCGGTTTTCGACCAGGAGACGCGGGATGTCTCACCTGTCGTCGCTACTACCTCCATCGCTAGGACGATGCAAAAATTCTGGGAACTGGAAGAGCCTCCCATGGTCTCCCGTCTGGATCCGGAGCATGTGGAGTGCGAAACCTTTTATAAGGATCACACACGCCGGATGGCGTCGGGTAGGATCGAAACTCGACTGCCCTTTATCGACTGTCCCCCTCTCTTGGGAAAATCGAGGGCGTTGGCAGAGAAACGACTCTTGTCCATGGAGCGTCGTATGTCTCGCGATCCGGTACTTCGGGAAAAGTATATCGAGTTCATGCGAGAATACGAGGCCTTGGGGCATATGTCGCGGGCGACTGTCGACTGGACAACGACAGATCATTTTTTCTTGCCTCACCACGCGGTGTTGAAGGCCTCATCTGGAAAACTACGGACTGTTTTTGACGGATGGACTGTTACGCGTTGGAGGTCGCCTCAAAAATGCCGACCTGCCCTTCGGTAGCCGTCATCCTCTGCTACTCCCCAAAGGAGGACCTTTGGTAGAACTGGTGGTCTCGGATAGACACCTGAAAAACGCTCACGCGGGGTGTAATGCGTTACTGGCGTTATTACAGAGGGAGTTCTGGATTTTGTCCTCTCGGAGAGTGGTTCGCAGCGTGTTATTTAAGTGTGTGGCTTGTTATCGGGTGAAGGCCTCCACTATGCAGCCACAGATGGGGGATCTCCCTTCTGACCGGGTTTGTCAGACTACTAGGCCGTTCGACGGGGTCGGTACGGATTTTGCTGGACCGTTTCTGGTGAAAACCACAGCCTATCGTAACACTAGGGTCACGAAAGCATACCTGTGCGTTTTTGTCTGCCTGGCCACTAAGGCCGTCCACCTGGAAGTGGTTTCGGCTCTGTCTACGGAAGCCTTTGTCGCCACGCTGGATCGTTTTGTTTCGCGACGGGGTTTACCTTCTCTCATTCGGTCCGACAACGGTACCAACTACAGAGGCACTGCCAACTACTTAAAAGATGTGAACGATTTTCTGGATAAAAATTGTAATAGCATAAGTCAAGCTCTCGCACAGCGGGGAATCACATGGCGATTTAGTGTGCCAGCCTGTCCCCACTGGGGCGGGATATTTGAAGCCGCGGTAAAATCGGCAAAAACCCACTTGCGCCGGGTAGTCGGGGAAACTACCCTCACGTATGAGGAACTTACAACTGTGTTTTGTAAGGTTGAGGCGGTTCTCAACTCGCGTCCGCTTTGTCCACTCTCCTCTGACGCAAATGACATGGAAGTCCTGACCCCTGGTCATTTTTTGGTCGGTCAGCCACTCACTGCCCTGCCTGAGTATCCCTGGAAGGATGAACGCAGACACCGGATGTCTCGTTTTCAAATGATACAACAAATGAGTCAGGACTTGTGGCGTCGTTGGTCACTGGAGTATCTGCATTTATTGCAGCAGCGTGTAAAGTGGACAGACCGGACGTCGCCCCCTTCGGAGGGGGATCTGGTTTTATTAAAAGAGGCTAATTTGCCATCGTTATTTTGGAGACGAGGTCGCATTTTAAAGTTAATCTGGGGCGCGGTCGGGACTCCGCGTGTGGCGCAAGTGTTGGTTGATGGATCGGTGCTAAATCGCGCAGTCGCGACCTTAGCTCGATTACCGGTTGACTAGTTTAAGATTTCAGGCTAGAAAGCGGTACGTCCGCTTTGGGTGGCGGGATGTTGCAAATAAACAGGCATTTATTTTTATTGGAAATAAAACTTTGATTTGTATTATGGACGAATCGATTATCGAGATTCAATTTTGTTTGGTGGCATAATGGCCCCATCACTAGTTGTTCTTTTTTTATTCTCTTGTCTCTGGAAAGCAAATATGGCTGGTTGATAGTTATCGTGTGTTGATAATTAAATAGATTTTATGTAGTAATAAGGGCATTTGGAGCCGTATTATTCTACTTAAGTGGATTGTGCAAACTGTGTTTGTGAGTGTGCGTCGTAAACGAATTGTTTCGGGAAAACAATTAGCCGGGATGTCGGCCACACCGCTGCGGGAGTAACAGGTATTTTCAGTGGGAAAGTGCACTTTGGGGTAGTTTGGGTGTGTTTAGGGAACCCTAGAAGACCCGGAGCCGGATTCGGGCCCCATCGGACCATATGGATCCCGTTCAGGACGGCGGGAGCGGCATGGAACTGTGAGTGGATTTTTTTCTATTTTAGTGTAGTTTTGAGCAATAGCATAGTGTGTGTTGTGGGTTTCCGCAACAGGTTCCATACCGTTATCTTTAAAAACGGCAAAAAAAACATGCCTGTTGTATGGGAGCCCCCTTAAATATTTATTTTATTGTTTTTTAGTATTTGTTGTTATAGCGGCAACAGAAATACATCATCTGTGAAATTTTCAACCGTCTAACTATCACGGTTCATGAGATACAGCCTGGTGACAGACGGACGGACGGACAGACAGTGTAAGGCCGCATTTCCACCTGCAAGAAAACTTCCGCGAGAAATGTCCGACGGTCTATCCGACAGCAGCTTACAAGTGTATAGACAGTACTTGCTACTGAGTATACACTTGCAAGCTGCTGTCGGACCGACTATCGGACATTTTACGCGGAAGTTTTCTTGCAGGTGGAAATGTGGCCTAAGTGTTTACGCATGCCAGTGTTTGGTAAGGTGAAAATGTGTATTTGATAAAAACGTATTCAATAAGGTACCTAAGCGTGTTCGCTAGCACGTGTTCAATGAGGTAAAAGTGTTTGGTGTCCCAATAATGTAATTTTTTTGTATTGTTTTGTGTTTCAATAAGGTAATTTTTTTTTTTGAGTTTAACAAGGTATAACTCACATGTTCAATAAGTCCCATGATCGCGTACACCAAATCGTGTGCCGCCAGCGGCTGGCAGTGCGGTCTCTGCAGTAAGAACGCAGCTCTAGCTGGCGGCGGCAGCTGGTGCGCGGCCGTAGCTGCCTCCAGCGCGGGCAGCAACCCGCGCCGGAGCTCCACGTCCATGGAGCGGTAGGCTTGGCGGGCTTGCTGCAGGGGGTAGCTGGGGGAGATAGTGATCCAATTAAAATTAGAAATGTTGAATATTATTACCTATGTAAAATTTTGTTGTTTTAATTAATTTCTTAATGGAGTGGGACGCTGAAAAAGGATTCTTTAAAAAAGTAAGAAATTTTACTAACGTGTGCAGACGCCCTGTGTGTGACGTCCCTCTTTCCTCGTGACCTCACAATCTCCCATGTGAGGTCACCCTCCTCCTATGATGTCACCCTTCCCTTGTGATGTCACCCTTCCCTCTTCAAGTCACTCTCCTCTCCACCCGTGATGTCACCCTCCTTTGAAATCACCGTGACATGCGTGTGCAGCCGCGTGACGTCACACTCACCCCATGGCCGCCAGCAGCCGCCGCAGCCGCGCGGCGCCGGCGTGCGTGTGCAGCCGCGTGACGTCACACTCACCCCATGGCCGCCAGCAGCCGCTGCAGCCGCGCGGCGCCGGCGTGCGTGTGCAGCCGCGTGACGTCACACTCACCCCATGGCCGCCAGCAGCCGCCGCAGCCGCGCGGCGCCGGCGTGCGTGTGCAGCCGCGTGACGTCACACTCACCCCATGGCCGCCAGCAGCCGCTGCAGCCGCGCGGCGCCGGCGTGCGTGTGCAGCCGCGTGACGTCACACTCACCCCATGGCCGCCAGCAGCCGCTGCAGCCGCGCGGCGCCGGCGTGCGTGTGCAGCCGCGTGACGTCACACTCACCCCATGGCCGCCAGCAGCCGCCGCAGCCGCGCGGCGCCGGCGTGCGTGTGCAGCCGCGTGACGTCACACTCACCCCATGGCCGCCAGCAGCCGCTGCAGCCGCGCGGCGCCGGCGTGCGTGTGCAGCCGCGTGACGTCACACTCACCCCATGGCCGCCAGCAGCCGCCGCAGCCGCGCGGCGCCGGCGTGCGTGTGCAGGCGCAGGTGCGGCGCGAGCGCAGGCGCGTGGCTCAGCGCCGCCTCCAGCGACCAGTCGCGGTACAGCGGCAGCCACGCGTCCTTCTCCAGCACCACGCTGCACGACTGCGCACCGGAGAAGACGATTTATATTTATAAAACTTGTTGTATTTAAACTCTAAAAGCCTCTGATATAAAGTCGAAATCGAACAGTTCCTCAGACCATATACATTAAAGATAACTAAATCAACCATCGAAGCTCAAGCACCGACTCGTGTACCTGTGCGACCCCGTGCAGGTCGGTGTCGAGCAGGCACTGCGCAGGCGCGGGTACCTGTGCGGAGTCGCGGCGCAGCGCCACGCGGCGGTGCAGCAGGTCGGTGTCGAGCAGGCACTGCGCAGGCGCGGGTACCTGTGCGGAGTCGCGGCGCAGCACCACGCGGCGGTGCAGCAGGTCGGTGTCGAGCAGGCACTGCGCAGGCGCGGGTACCTGTGCGGAGTCGCGGCGCAGCGCCACGCGGCGGTGCAGCAGGTCGGTGTCGAGCAGGCACTGCGCAGGCGCGCGCGCATGCAGCGCGGCGTGGCTGGCGGCCGCCACCGCCGCCGCCCACAACGCCGCGCCGCCGCAGCGGGACACCAGCCACGACACGTCCAGCGCCACGCACGCGCTCTGACAGGCGGACGTTGGATGATATCAGACGACACGTTTAGAACGACTTAGATAAGAAATTTATTTAATATATTATTATTGACTGTGCTGTCTATATACATGCATGTTTTAAAACATTAAAAAATCACACGCCTTACGCTGGCAAGATAGACGTACTATACCCATCAGACTCCAGCCTGGTCTTTATTTTAAATAGATAAATTATATTTTATATTTCATTTCATAGCTAAGCTGTAACTAAACCTAAAAAAGTTACAAAGACAAGCTTGATGTGGCAATTAAATCATACTAATATTATAAATGCGAAAGTTTGTGTGTATGTATGTGTGTATATTTGTTGCTTCTTCACACTGCAACAGATGGATGGATTTGGATGAAATTCGGCATACAGATAGTTTATAACCTGGATTAAAACATAGGATACTTTTATCCCGATATTCCCACGGGAATACCCACGCGGGTGAAACCGCGAGCGGCCACTAATCTCATCATAAAATAAACCTTATGTAATTGTGATAGATTAAAAATAAGTAAAAAATACATTACGCTTTACCAAACACTAGTGTCCCATTAATTGTTGCCTGAATTGAAGACAAATAAAAGAGCTCCGTTCATAAGTAAACTGGTCCAGATCAATGTAGATCTATTGTAAGACTATTTGTTTCATAAATAAAATAAAAAACATAGTTACATTGGATGTTACATATTATGTTTAATTTAAGAAAATTATATTAAAAATGTAAAATATGTATCACGCAGCTGTACTAATAAAAAAACATGAAACCTCACCGGCTTGCCGTAGTAAGAGAACTGCGTATAGTTGAACATCAGCTGGTGGCGGCGCTCGTTCCAGGCGCGCCGTTCACGCCGCCGCTCCACGGCCGCCTCCAGCGCCTGCATGCCGCTGGCCTGCTCCTCTTCAAGCTGTGACAGACCATTGGTGACTTACAAACATCTGCTAGTCTAACCACATAGTAGAGATAAGACCCCCCCTCTAGATCGAGCCATACCTACTACATTTACATTTTTTATTAATCAGCAGATATCTTATTATTGAGATAGATACTTTCTTTGTATTGTAATAGTAATGTAATCCTAAGTACTCACTTACCCGACACCACATAATAAACATGCATGTGTGACGACCTTTGTTCGTAGGCAAGTGGCTTGCATGCCAGACTTTGGGTGGCGCTAACTCTTAGGTCACGGGTTCGATTTCCGGTCGGGTCAATGTCGAAAACGAACATTTCGATATTGTGTCGTATCTGGTTGGTAGTGGTACCGTCGTTGTTTGATTTCCATAAAACAAGTGCTGGCAAATTTTTTTTATACACAATTATTGTAATATGTCCCTGTGTGGTGCTGGGGATAAAGAATTGCACCATTCCATCTCTTCCCTTGGGTGTCGTAAAAGCAGACTAAGAGACATTCCAGACTCTGGAATGTTCCTTAGTCTGAGAGAGCTCTCAGCCTAGCGTGGCGATTACGGCAAATACCCCTCATATCCTTGGGGGAGGCATTTGTCCAGCAGTGGACGTCTTTTGGCTGACATGATGATGATTATAATATTAATTTTTATAAACTATAACACTCACCTCCTCATCGTCATCATCTTCTCTAAATATATCGTCAAAGTTTGGAATGTTTTCTTCACTATCTTTATACACTATTCTCACCTGAAAACAGATATTATGTTTGACATACAATATTAATCCATAGAGAGCTAGTAACAACATTGAACTGCAAGCACCAAAATATATTTTTATTTATTTAGGAGCACCAACAACTTATGTAATAATAACTCTTAACCAAATAAGTAAGAAACAGAAACTTATAATTAGACAAATAATTTAGTTAGTAGTAGCCACATTAAGGCAAAGTTTGATATAGCCTTAATAGATTTAGTAACAATGTAGTAATCACAGTAACAACTTGCTACCAAACCATCACTTACAACACCATTACTTATTTAATGTTTATCCTGACGTTTCGAACCCTTTGCAGGGTCTGTGGTCACAGGGAGACTGAGACCACTGATGTATATTATCATTACCACAAAATCACACTAAAGCGATAGCTGTGACTGTCATTTAGAAACATTCAACAAACTGAATAGTGAGAACTGAGGCTGTTTACAAACTGACCTGGCCATCACTGTACACATTGCAAATGTCTGTAGGCTTATGGGAGTCCAACACAAAAAATATGACATCCTCCTCGGGCTGCAATATGTCAACAAGATCTATGGTCCCACCGCAGTTCACTAGTACCACGTATTTTATTTCTTCATTGTTCTCTTCATACGCTGTCTTCAATTCGGATACCCCACCGACGGGGACAAGTGTATACGATATATTATCACATTTAAATAGCCCTTGGAGTATTTTACATGTACATATTGCGTCTACGTCGTAATGCACTAGAAGAAGCACTCGCTGCAAAGTAAATAAAAACAGATTCAACTTAAAGTTTAGTAAACAAAAGATCGAACTAACCTACTTTTGAATACTTACATTTCCTACTAAAACGTTATAAAAATGGTTTTTGAGGTCTTCTATAAACATTTTAGCCTCAAAAGAACGCCAAATTCGGACTTTCATAAATCATTTCAATTTTTTATCACTAGGAAACATGAGAAAATATTGGACGAAAACACCTGCCGTACCTAGCTTGTCAAAAACTCAAAAGGTCAAATTAACTGTCAAATTCTCGGAAAGCGCGCCAAAATTGAGGCTGCGTTCATACAATTCTTAATTAATTTAATTAATTTAGATAGCAAGAAGTTTGCATCGTACAATCTTGCTTTCGCCTTTAGCCTTAGAGCATTTTAGCTTCTCAGCAGCAAAGCAAAGTCTCGGGCATAGTAATTATCGGGTGAAAGAAAAAACAAAAAAACGAGCGAGGCTTATTATACAGTAGTCGCTTAAGATGTGTAACATTTGACATCTCACCTCAATATTAAGCAATAATTAAAATTAGATTCTGAAAAAAATGGGTCAGGTATTACATCATTTTTTAACTATAAAATAAATGCAATAAATACTCATTAGAAGACATTTGACATATCAAAATGACCTTTGATAGTCAAACAAAGACCTAGTTTTTGTAATCAAATAACACAATATGGCACTTAAAGTAATAGTCATGTTCATTATCGATTTTAAATTTATAAAATGGCGCCGCTGTTGCACCTACTTCCGTCACATTTTACGAATTCACTCTCACAAATTCTATAGAAGGCGAGCGGAAAGATGTTACACATCAAAAATTCGTTCAAAGTTCGTACTTTCTCTTCAAGCATGTAGGTAGATAATTTAATGACATAGCATAAAATGCTTTGTTCCACCTCTTCCTGTGAGGTATGTATGACTATTTAATCTAGAAATAAGTACTTGCAACCATGTTTAATTTTTATAAATGTTGTTGAATAATCTGTGGTCTAGTGGTTAAGACTAATGTCCCAGGTTCGATTACCACCGGGGGGGTATATGATTGTGTACTCGGTTTTGTTGGTGGTAGAGCTTATTTGTCCGGCTCGGGCTATCTATTACCATCCGATGACATATCATTGTTTGTAGCGTTGTTGTGTTCCGGCAGCTAGAGATAAGATAGCCAGTGCCTTAGTAGTTGAGAATTCCAGGTGAAGTGCGCTTCCACTTTCGGCCTTATCATCACTTAACATCAGGTGAGACGAAAGTCATCCTGGACCATAACTACGATTTCTAATCTTGCCAGACGGATTGAAGCCTTAACATCAACAAAACCGAGTACATGTACCGCTGGAAATCGAACCCTAGATCTCTGGGTGGTTTAACCATTAGACTACAGTGGCGAGTGTAATTGATGAATAACGCTTCGGTGGCCGAGTGGCAGATCGCTCGGCCCGATACCCGAAAGTCCCGGGTTCAATTCCCAGATCGGGCAAAATGTATTTCGGATTTTTCGATGTATGCATCGAAGGCCCACCCGCATTTGGCAAAGGTGGTGATTAAGCCCTTACCCATCAATTGTAGCGATGACTTGATGGAGGCCTTTGCCCAGCAGTGGGCAGTGGGACAGGTATAGGCTGTTTACTTACTAACTTGATGAATGAACTTGAAATTGGGAAAAAATCTGTTTTTCTTAATGATCCCATACAAACTTAATTGACATAGACAGATTTTAAGACTACTTATAAATAACTAGCGACCCGCCCTGGCTTCGCACGGGTGCAATGCTGATACTAAATATACTACAGAATGTCTTTATTTTTTCCTTAAAATCGCTTCGTAAATAAGCCATTATTTCTCAAAAAAGTAAAGGATAAAAAATGATTATTGTGGGTTATCCCTAAAAGATAGACATTTATACCATCGCGGAATTTTTTGTAGACCTTATTAAGTACCAATACTGTAGTACATTATTTGGATCTATCTCGTAGGGTTCAGCCAGCGTTTGCAATGTAAGCGCAAAAAATGTGAAACCTTTAAAGTTATCAAGTTTTTCTCTACTATATTATGCATGTATTTACACATTCCGTTGCGTAGTGTTAAAGATCTAAGCATACATACATAGGGACAGACAGACAGCGGGAAGCGACTTTGTTTTATACTATGTACTGGTACTATATATAATAACTTAAAAGTGCCTAGTGCTAGTTTCATTCGCCATTCAATCACGTTAATGAAAACGAGAATTTGTATGGCAAAATTATAACTCTTCTCCTTTGTCGCCAGGAGGCACTGTTTCAATGCCATACTAATTTTCATTTCGTAAACATAATCAAATGAATATGGACAGTAAACCAAACTCACACTAGGCGCACAGTTTATTAAAAAATACCTTGTATAAAATAAAAAAATCAAAGTATTTTAGTATAAATATATTATTTCTTACAATAACTAGATATCTATTCTTTTCTTATACATTTCTACATGATGTTTGGCAATCTTATGTGCAATTGTACCAGGTCGTAACAGATTCCCTGAGAGCGCATGGAAATATGACTTGATGAGGGACTCGTCCGTCTCCTCTGGGTGAAGGTATTGCTCGATATCATAGCAAAGGATGTTCTCTGGACAGTCGAGCGCTCGCAGGCAACCAGCGTACTCCGACCACAAGAGCTTGCGCCACTTCACGTTGTGCTTCTGGGCTAAAGGCACGAGAATGCATGAGGCAAACGTATGGTCCCCATAGCTCAAAGACTGGAATTGCTCAAGAAACTGTGTGTAAAAATCTTGAAAACTGTTCAATCCAGTTAGCTGTTTATCAAAGTTGAAAGCTGATTTTCTTTTAAACAACAGTTGTGTGCATCTGTGCAGTAAGACCTTCACATTCCTATCAAGAAACAGACCATTATCGCACAGGAACACACACATTATTCGGCAAAATCTATCAGTGGCGTCAATGTCGTTCAACAAGTCTGGAAAACAAAGCTCGTAAAACAATATCCATTCCAAACTGCAAAGAAGGATCAGTTCCTTCTGAACAGCTTCATGTAACCTTATTGTTTTCGCTCTCACGAGGGCAAGTGTCGCTTCTGCCTCCTGACTCTTACTGTACAATATGAGTATTGGCAAATATATCCAGTCTCTCGGAAGCATGGGCTCCTGCCATTTCCGCAATACTATATTAGGCCCAGTATGCCTATAATTTCCATTGACAACTTTAATGTAACACATTTTTATATCGTCAATTGCTGTCAACACTTTGAAAAACCCTTCCGTATCAGACAAAGACACAAGGTTCATCAGCCTCTCAGCTGTAAACCAGTGTTTATTAAACACCACACACCCAAAAATATACTGCAAATCAAATTGCTTATCAATTCTTAAAATGTAACATAGTTTACTTGATACTGCATATATCAAATCTTTCTGTGATTCTGGCACATCACTCTCGATGGCCAATTTGATAACAAAAAGCAGAAAATCTGACTCTGTTCTGGTAAACCAGTTATCACAAAGATTTGGCGATCTCTTAGCTATATTTCTTAAATAATCAATCATATGATCTATATACAGCTGTGCTAATAGTTTGTCCCTATTAAAACATACTAATTTGAAAAGCGAAGCCAAGAATGGTATTGGTGACAATGTGTTTAATATGGGCAAAACTTTTTGTGGTCTATCCACAACAGAAGTTCCAAGACTCTTTAAGTTTTTTATGAAAAAAAGGTCTCTGTTCTCTATGCCAGATAGCAAATTTGAAGAAGGCACTAAATGCCTAATCATTTGTTTAAAACTTTTAGAAAGAGCTAAGAGCTTGAATAAGTCACTCAAGACCTTCATTGTAACATTTTCATTTCTCAATATAGTTTTGCAACAGTCTAATATTGAACAGAGGAGGCGCAAGTGGCCACAAGTGTAGTTTTCAGAGAACGCCAGTTGCTTTATCCATTTTTGGACTCCTTCCTTCAGCAAGGGATATATTTGCTCTTTATAACTGTGCATATTTACCAAATTAAAGTGTAAGAATACATTAACAAACTGCAGGACCACAGCAGCGTGGGTAGTAGTTATTAATGGCGTATTTACAAAAATATCAGTTCCTTGCACATGTTTATACAATGCCATTATAATAACAGGAAATAATGATGTACAAACATCAATTCCCACATTATACTGCAATAAATTTGTAAGTATGCTAAATGTTTCAATTTGAACTCTCAAACCATATGTTCCCTCCACACCAGAACTGATATAAGCTGATACAGGTTTAAGAATATTATATTTCCAAACTAAAACATTGCTTATTTCTTGTGATTGCAATGTGAGTACCCGGAATAGTTTTAAGGCAGACAATATAGGCTTGCCATTATAAACAATTTGAGGATCAAATGTAAAATTAATGCCTGTTGTAGGTAAAAAATTGTCAATTAGAGTTTTCATTAAGTTATCGCTTTCAATAATCATGTTGACTGTATCTAGTGAGTCTCTTGCTAATCTTGTTAATATTTGCATTGAATATTGTACACAATTTAAACTGGGCTTTACTGTCTCTAGAATGTAGTACAATCTTTGCAAGATATTGGTTCTTAAAAGTGCTGCTACTAAGTCAATTTCAGCTAAATGAAAGTCTTTCAATTCAGGCTCTTTCAAATCCAACTCTTCAATTTCAGATTTGTAATTTTCTAAACATGGTTGTTGAGTGCCTTCCTCAAACCCTATTAAAGCATCAAGGCATGCTTCATCTACTCTATTACATATTAAATTTCTCATAGCCTTTAAAGCTGGCTCTAGAATTATTGTCTTGTTTTCATCCATAGCAAACCTTATTACAAAAAACAGCTTGCTCAGTGGGATTTCTATAATATCTTTATAAATCCCTATATGATGATACTCAAGTATTCCTGCAATGGTGTTTAATGCCATAACTCTTTGTTGGGTGACAGTTGACCTTGATAACTCAATCAACTCAGACAATGAGTAACCAGGCCGGTGGGGTTCCTCCCCATGATGGAAAAGAGTTTTTGTCTTTTCTGTATACTCCATTGTGTATGGCAACAAATATCCTCCGAAATCGAATCTGGCTTCATAAGGTTCATCAGGTTTTATTCTTTTACTTTCCGTGATACCTCTCATCCACTCCAACTTATCTTTTTCCAAAGAGTCAAAGTGTAACCACTTACTAACTCCAGCATGTGATAAAATATCATTCTCCCATAGAGTATCATTGTCATATTTTGAATTATGTTGAGGTAACATGTCCATTTTCTCTATTTCATAGTCTGTTTTAACTCTCTCGCTAGCAGAGCTCAAACTTGAATCTTGCTGACGTTTAGCTTTCAAATATTCTAGTAGTTTAGGATCTAAGCTACACAGTAACTTTTGGCGTTCCTGTAGAATGTCATTTTCAGTCATTTTACTTAATATTTGCATGTTCTCATTGTGAATTTCATTTGCTTCATTAGATGAAAGCACATAGCTTTTTTTCGGTAAGTTATCATGCTCTATTTGAGATATTTCAGAACTGTTACTGTCAGATGTAGATGGTTGATCAATATCCATCACCTTAGATTGATCAGTTATTTGTTTTTGGGTGGAGTCTAATTTATTGTCAATATTAGAATTATGTCTTGTAACAATGGGAAAACCTTTTTCAGGCATTGATTTATAAGGAAGATCTACAAAATTATCAACATTTTTCTCAACAATGTTACCTAATATTGAAGGGATCACTTTCGGGAAGTAGACATTGTCGTCTTTAGCCTCGGAATCTTGTGATGAGGTGGGCTTTTCGACATTCTTTTCTAATACATCACCCAGGCAAGAACTTGTAACATCGTCAGTACGCGCCCGTTTTTCCTGGTGGTTTTTCAGGCCCTTTGACTGTGCATATTTGGAAGGGTTCCTAGCACCAGCGTCGCTTGGAATAGTCCTTTTCGTGGACTGTGAAAATCGTAAGTTAGTAACGTGTGCAGCAGCTTGAAGATTTGGATTTTTAGATTTCTGTTTAAGAAATTCTTCTTGCATTTGCAGTAATTCATCTTCTCCTTCACCTGGTTTAGGTCTCCTTATCATTATCGAGTCGTAAATTACTAATTATTACACTTAAAATTAAAAACTTACAATAAAAACAATCAGGTTTAGGTAAAGCTAAAGGTAGGTATGTAAAATGACAGATGGATGACTGGAGAACGTAGTTTTTTTTTTTAGTTTGTTCATGACCATGGATACTAGTCCTTCAGTCGAAAACTTAATTATACGTTTCTCAAACTCTATATGTGTGTGTGTGTGTGTGTGTGTGTGTGTGTGTGTGTGTGTGTGTGTGTGCGTGCGTGCGTGCGTGCGTGCGTGCATGCGTGCGTGCGTGCGTGCGTGCGTGCGTGCGTGCGTGCGTGCGTGCGTGTGTGTGTGTGTGTGTGTGTTGGTATGTATTTACTTAAGATCTTATTAGGTTTATTTGTTTAATATTATATAATATTATGTACACTCTGTTATTATTTTTTTGCATTCTGATGTTTGTTTAGGGTATATGTTTAATTTCTTATTTACAGCGTTATAGATAACTGACGATCGGGTAGTGTATTGACGTTCAGCAAAAACCGTACGAATGGGTCGATAAGGTGCTACATTGTATTTACGTCTTTTCTTATGATGAATGATAATAGAAATGAGAAGTGAGAAATGATATACCCCCCAACCTCTCGAGTATCTCAGTAAAGATGTGGCGCTTTAATAAGTCCTCATGCGACTTCTTGAGAGAATTTGAAAAGTGCCGTTGCACTGTTTTGTTTCATTTGCCAACACATGTACACTCACGAACACTTAACGGTTAATAATCCACCATTATTTCACATTAATGTTCGACATAACACAAATTTTAGAAAATAAAACAAAAACGCAGACATGACACTTCACTTTCCCGCCAAGAAGCCGGAGAACGTAGAAAGAAACAATGTTGCCAAGTCCGTCCTTGCCATATGCCATGACAAGTCGGATTTTGAAAGGACATTATAAAAATAGATTGGGGGAATAACACGAACGATGGAATAAGCCAATAAGCCCATTTTTGGACATAGTAATGGGTCAAATTCTCATGTTTATTTGCGAATTGAATGTTATACTCAGAGCAATAACTAAAGCTCTTTAGGGAAGGTTAAAATAAAAAACGTGCACAGAACTATGTTTAGTTCCGTTCTATCCTATGGCTGGAAAAGGAGGTTGGAGTGCGAGAAATGGTTGACACTTAGTTTTTATTTTTTGTATTGTTGTCATCGGTCATACGGTGAACTCTCAAAAATAAGATCTTGAGTCCCTCTGCCCGGCCAAATTTAGAAGTACTTTGATTAAAAAGCTGACAGTTCGTTTAAGATCTATTTGACTTGTTCGCGTAGGTATTTATAGTAGGTATAAGTACCACCAACTTATCTGACCCGGTGACAGCGTCGCTGTTGTTGAATTTAGTGTTGCCGCTAAATATAATTTCCGCAGTTTGTAGGGTATAAATAATGACATTGCCCAAGTGCACTAGGAGTGATCAATATATTTATTTGTTGTTTTAGACATTGTTAAACAACACGATATAACTAAGAACAATAAAATTATATTTTAATGTTATAATTATGAACATGTAGATAATCAGTTGTGTAATTCAGAGACTGGATTTCAGGAATGCCTGTGGTTGAATTATCGAACTCGGTCATTTCATTGTTAGAATCACTGCTTTCACTTTCACTGTCACTCCCTAAAATAACAATGAAAGGTTCGTCTAAATACGTGTCTTTTTTCAAATAGTCATTTTCGATGCTTTTTACATGGGCACAGTGTTTTTGCCACTCTTCATGTGATATTCTGTTAAAAGCATCTTCGACTAACTACGGCATTTCAGCATTTCATTTTCCAATATTATGCTCTGCAACATGGCGTCTCATTGAACTCCAGATCATCTCTATTGGATCATCTTTCCCTTTGTTTCCTCTTTTTTTCTCCGGAGTAGAAATTTTTGAACCCGTTGCATCAGCCTGTTCTTGTTCATTGTTGTTGTTCATTTCTTTAACCAACTTTCGTACGAACCGCTCACCAACACCTGCAAAATAGTACACATATTTATATATATATACCATAAAGAAAGCAAAACGACAGACATAGCCTATAATAAATAAATAAATGATTATTTCACAACGTTTACACAATTAAACTAAAAATAATTTAAAGCACAATTAATACAATACATTAATATAATTTACTTTAGAAACATAAAACTAAATAAAATGAATGGGTAGGGGTGATTCAAAGCAACAGCTGGCAACACTAACCTGTAGCAGCAACAACTCGTTCGTACAATATTTCGAATGGTATTAATGGCAGTTTGAGACGTTTTTCCTCCTGCATAAAAGCTAAAATTTTTAAATTATGTTCCTTGCGTCACTTTCAATGCTTTCGGCATTATTTATGACAATAAATCTACAAAAAAACGAAATAAACACACAACAACAATTTGACAGCAAAATGACATTACAAATTGGCAGACGCGTAGTTCCAGTTTTGGCCACCGGGTCAGATAAGTTTGTGGCAGGGACTTCTTGGCGGGAAAGTGAAGAGTCATGTCTGCGATTTTGTTTTATTTTCTAAAATTTGTGTTATGTCGAATATTAATGTGAAATAATGGTGGATTATTAACCGTTAAGTGTTCGTGAGTATGCATAAGTGTTGGCAAATGAAACAAAACAGTGCAACGTTACTTTTCAATTTCTCTCAAAAAGCTCGCGTGAGGACTTAGTAAAGCCCCACATCTTTACTGAGATACTCGAGGGGTTGGGGGGTATATCATTTCTCACTTCCCATTTCTAATATCATTCATCATCATCATATATGGAAATATTGTATATTTATGTATTACTTGTAAGAAAAATTACTTTGACACTGGCTAAATGTGCTAATCGCACGAAGCCATCAACTAAAAAAAAAAAAAAAGTTTGTGGCACTATACCTATCGTTTCTTGCGCCCATTCTTCTCCACAGCTAAAATATAGATGCTTTGAATGGGTAGTTGGTAAAAAAAAGTAGCACCTATAGTTATAATTGCTTATCTTCAGCAAAATCTTCTTAAAATTATCACGTGTGTAGTTCCTTACCGCCCGCCCGGCCAAAACCACTGATGTCTTGCGATTTTTAGTCCATTGCGTTATTTCTTTATCCGTTGACTATGACTGCCGTTGTATAGTGCGCAATGAGCTAGAAATCCATTCGCCGCGTCGCAAGTCGCTCGTGTTCGTGGCAAAGTCCCTACGTACCTCCCGCCCCGAGTACCTACCGCAGGCGAGGACTCAGTTAAGCGGTCTAGCTATAAATATTTTTCATGAAAATACAGTACGCACTCGTGGCGTGGAGGAGCAGTGGAAGGAGCTGAGTGTAAATGGGGCATAAGACCTACAATAATAATTAAATAATTCAAAATCATTTATTCAGTTTAGGCTACAAATAACTCTTATGAACGTCATTATGCCATCGGTCATTATGCCATCGGTTCTTAAGTCTACTCTGGGTACACGATAAGAAAAAGGCATTTTGGGACATTGACCTCTTGGGAAGTTACAACATGGGAAATAGACATTTTGTTAAATGAAGGTATTGAGAAGTCTGCATAATGGGAAAAGGCCCCTTTAGGAAGTGTACATAATGGGAAATAGACATTTTGTTGAATGGAGGTTTTGAGAAGTGTGTATGTGGGAAAAGACCCTGGTGGCTAGGCTTGCCAACTTGAAAATACGAATTTGCGGGAAATGTTGATTTCAAATGCGGGACAAGGATTTAAAAAGCGGGATCTAACAAATTTTGTTTAGAATACAAAAAACGTGAACTTTTCTTTGCAAATCAGAATGAGAAGTAGAATAAAATACCTTGTTAGTTAAATGATTGTCAACATTTACAAAAAAAAACAGTTACAATAGTTATAATTATAGTGTAACTTACACTTTATTGTGAAAACTGTAAGTTACTTTCAAATGAGTATTTTTCTTGAGATTTGGCACTTTTCAGGATTTTTTTATTTTTAAGTACAAAATTCTAAAATTTTTTGTATGACTAAGAAAATTTTATTTAAACTTGTAGCTCAGACTTCACAGAACGCAGGCGCGTTGAGCGCGCCTCCAGTCTGTTATTCGACCGGCGGCCGGCCGCGGCTATCGGTGATAGGTGTGCGTATTTGATGTCGTGCGTAGCTAAAAGCGGGATATTTAGCGTCCCGCTCACACCCTGAGCGGGACGTCTTGTTAAGGGTCTCAGAAACGGGACGTCTCGCGTATAGCGGGATGGTTGGCAACCCTACTGGTGGCAGTTCACATTTTGGGAATTGGTCATAATAGCAACCAGACGTTAAACCCCTAAAGGCTATCGACCTCTGAGTACTGTTCAGTACTCAGAGGTATCGACTGTCAAAACCTTCGATCAAAAATACGACCATAGATAAGAATAGGTTTATTAATACGACCATAACGTTGTCATATCCACGTCATATCTCATAATTATTTCGGGTTTTAATCTCAGAATAATAACTAAAGCTATAGAAACTGGAATAAAATAGCAACACAATTTCATCAGTTCGCACTATTTCACTATAGTAATATTGGAAAGAGATCGATTGTCCCATTTCTTTCGTTATTTCGAAGGTGTCACAAGATTTGTGACGTCATATTTGAGCTAATGTGGTGGGTGACTTTATCGACTTTATTATCGATCTAAATAATTGAAAACAACAACATAGTCTTTCTTTTTGTCACTATATTTATTATATATATATGATAATTGACAATAAATACAGAATAATATGACCCAAACCATCAGTTGTTATGCCCTCTTTTAGTGCGTAATTACTGTAAACATAAAACAATTAGTGCCTCTTTAGTTTAAGAAATAAAGTCCTTTTTTAGTGTGTACGCTGGCGACCGTTTTGAATA
This sequence comes from Eudonia lacustrata, assembly GCA_947562085.1. Lineage (NCBI taxonomy): Eukaryota > Metazoa > Arthropoda > Insecta > Lepidoptera > Crambidae > Eudonia > Eudonia lacustrata. Next base: position 1,536,221 of record OX387329.1, read on the forward strand.
TATTTATGTAGAGGCTTTAAAATTTTTAGAAAGTATTGACGTATGATACAATTGATATTTGCTATTTTTTATTATGCACTTTTTATATATTATTTGACTTTGTATATTTGTAATTTGTGTTGCAGTAATTATCTTCCATTTGTATGAGAATTAATTTTGACATTTTTATATTTTATTTTGACTTAAAATTTTTGGACAATGTATTATGATTTATGACATTTTATACGTTAGACATAATTTATCTTGCCCTTATGATTTTTGATAATTGTAAAATAATTGATTTTAGTTTTTTAATTTTTTTATTATTTTGGTGGTGGGTAATGCTTCTAAAGTATTGTATTTAGCTTGCTGGCGTGTTGGTGTATACTGTAAGCCTGCAAGTTCACCTTTATACAAATAAATAAATAAATAAATCACGATAATGCTGGCGTACACGTGATCGTTCTCGAAAACTACTTATATTTTAGCAACGAAATTTACACACACATTTAGTGCCTTATCAGTGCCCCCGCTATGCAAAATTTTATAAAGATTGCTCTTAAAGGATTTGAACGAACGGAGATATTAAACAAGAATTGTGTTGCGAATGACATTTCAAGCTGTAGGTCAATTCTATTAAAAAACTGCAACTGCACGTTTACGCCTGTCATTTGTCGCGTGTAGGAGAAGTGCCCTGAAAATAGACGTATTCTATTAAAATTTTCTGCACCGCAACTACACTACAATTGCGCGACTACTACACTACAGCTGCACGAATCCTGCAATAAAACTAAAGTTACGATACGCTAAATACGTAAAATGATTATAATACGCTGTGCGAAAGTTGCTCACGATCTACTTCAATAAACCTGCACAAAAACTGCACCAATACTGCTGTCATTACTACACAAATGTCAAAATATTTTAATGGAATACGATTATTTTGCAGTAAACGTGCAGGTGTAGTGCAGTTTTGTTAGTGGAATACCTATTTGCGTTACTTCTCCGTCCATGCAACACTACGGCAGCAGCGCTGCATAACAGAATACCGAAACGTCAAAATTTGCTCATTTTGACACACGCGACGCTGCAGTGTAGTTGCAGTTATCTAGTAGAATCGGCCTACTGGCGTCTATACAGCGTACCCATATTAGTACCTAGTAGTAGTACCTACCTCGCAAAGGTAGTTTTATACATAGTCTGTTAAATGGATTAATAATGGTAATGTATGTAATGTGTACTTAAATAATTGTTAAAATGTGTAAAATTTAATTAGTAATATATTTAGTAGATAAAGTTAATGATAACATGTTATTAATGTAAGCATAAATGAAAGCAACTATCGCATTGGATTAGTCTGTAAGGATAGTTGTGTATATAAATATAATAAATAAATAAATAAATAAATAAATAAATAGTGTTTAAAAGCGAACTTCTCTTTTTATAATTGTTAGGTATAATTATTATTAGTGCTTGAAATTCTGACTGACAGTAGAAATAGTTTATGTGAATTCGCAGTGGAACTATGTAAAAAAAATATGTAAAGTTCTAGGAACATATGGTGTGGCTGGTGTAGTCATACAGTCGCACAAAAAACTAATATTATTAGTGACTTATCTTATTACACAGAGAGATATCGTAACTTTTTATTATAAAGTAAGTTTATTGGTTTAGCCGATTAGCAATTCTCAAACTTCTTTTGAATACTACTCTCAAGTCTGCTGGTTATACTGTGATGTCACTCTAGCCAGGCATCTTGCACTCCGTCATACCTACCGCGATAAGCACCTACAGCGTGCGACAACTTGAAGTTGTAAATCAGTCAGGGCCCCAGCGCGCTTCCGAGCACACGCACAGGCATAGTTTGAAGTGGATCGCAATTTCGATTTGTTTAAAAAAAACTGCTTCTTTGATATCAGTAAATCTACAAGCTCCGTAATAATGGTGAAACGCAACAGTAATTGTTGTGTGGAAGGCTGTCTAATGAAACAGAAAGATTCGAAGTTATTTATTCTGTGCTTATAGGTAAGTATGTATTTAGTGGTCTGTTTATTCTTAGGTACTTGTCTTATTTGCTAAACAATCTTCACCCAACTATTTACTTATTGAAATAATAATTTGGTAGGTACCTACTTACTTACCTACTTACGAAACTGTTTACTAAATTACTAAATAGGATAAGAAGGTACCTAATGATAAACAACTAAGTAGGTACCTACCTATCTATTATCTTTACTTTAGGATAGGTACCTTCCTGCTAGTTCCTACGTAACTACCAAAACCAAAAGTTGACTTTTCTTATTTTAATGCCTCCCGCATACTTACGTACCTAGGGTACCTAGCTAGATAATTAAATATTATAGTACCTACTTATTATAGCTAGTTTGATATGTAGGTACCTACATACTAACAAGTTCTGTTTACAAGATCAAGTTTAGCTTTGATAAGTACTTATAGGCAGGTTGGTTGGTATACCTATTTCTGTTTTGGTAGTTGTACATTTCAGTACAAAGATATTTTCGTAGGTAGTTCAACTGTTGTTGTCAAGGTAAATACATATAATGTTATCAGTTGAACTACCTACGAAAATATCTTTTTTAACGGCAACGCAACAGTAAGGCGGCATAAAGACAGTCTCAAAGTCAACATAAAGGTAGTCTAATGTGGCGTTGACTGTACTTACATAGGTACCTAGTCTAGGTTTATTTGAAACGTAATTTGTTCACATTTAAATACAGTACACATTATAAACACAATAACTTGTAATAAATTAAGTATTCAGATTAATTATTATTTAAAAGAAGACAACCCTGAAGTCGTTAGAAAAGATAAGAGCTACGCGATAGAAAGAGAGGCAACTTCTTGGTGAATATAACTGTAGGTAAGGGCGCAGTGTGCGACCTGAATTGCACTTTATTGTGTCTTGGCAAGAGTCGCTATTTATTTAAATGACTTTGCGGAGTGCACCTTCTGGTACTATTATTTATTCTGTGCTCTAGCGCTAAAGTCTATAAAGTTTTTAATTCCAATATTGTTGAATTGAGTAGAATGAATATGAATGAACGTGTAAAACGACGGATTATTAACTGTTAAGAGTTCGTATACGTGCATGAGTGCAAGTTAAATCATCAATGTTTAGAATAATTCTACATTTTGGTATCTCATAACTCTAAAGTTTTAATTATTTCAAACCAATAACGTAATGTTAGTGACACTTTATTTGCTTAAAGAACAGAGATCTAAACAGTTTTATGAAAAAATAAAAACAAATCAACTTAATTTATGCGCTTTAAAGTCTACTACTACGGAAAATTAAAATCGCAAAAATTCAGTTGAACAAACGCATTTTTATGTTTTCTATTAAATCTTTTAATTGAGCAACCGTTTTTTAAATGTTTTCTGTTAAGATTTCCCTGCATATAAAGTTTCATTAAAATTGACAAGTTTGTTGGAGGTACGAAAATGCAAAATCGCTCCTTAAAATAAATACTTTTACAATGTAACATAAAGAACTATAAATAGTATTTTTATTTAGAGTGTGATTATTGTACATAAACGATAATGGAATTAAACCACGGAACAGAAAAAACAAGAGTTTGTTTTTCTGTTCCGTGGATTAAACTTTGATTTTATCTATTTCTTTTGCAAAAGAAACCCATTTTTATGTTAAGGTATTTTATTTGTATTTCAACATTTATTCATAATTCACTTAAGACATGTATGTTTTGGTACATCACCAATTTTTCATCAACAGTTCATTTTAATGTCCTCACCGCATACGAGCCGTCAGTATACTGGGAACGAGCATTCTCAGTGGATGGAAGCACCACAGGGAAAACGGAACTTAGGACTCTTTCGACGTTTAGACGTTTCGTGTCGGTCCGCTAACCGAAATAGTCGCACGAAGCCGCACGACCATATGGAACGCAGTGCAAACTTGCGGCAGCCATCCAACAACAAACATCCAAATTATTATTGAAGGGCTCTTTCACTCACAATAACTTTTACACTGCCACGCGGTGACAGAGCAGATTGGTGGTTGTTAACGAATGCTAATGCAGCTGGTATAATATATATATGTATAATATATATCCAACAGATTTGCGTGACTTTCGAAGTACAGGGGAGCACAAGATGATAAACTTTTAGTTACCCATCCTATGACCGGCCTTTGCGAAAGTTACTTTACTTTAGAAATCGCAGATCGAGCGCAAACGGCAATAATTAACGATCTTATCTCATGCTATATTAGTTTTTGATTTTAGTTCAGTATTTCACAAACAACTTTAAAGGTAGAGAAAACACTTATCTGTACTGATCTGAACCTGTCTGTACTTATAGTATGAATAGAATTATACATTTTTTTTTACATAGTTCCACTGCGAGTTCACATAAACTATTTCTACTGACAGAGTCAGAATTTCACGCACTATTAATACATATAACAATTATAAAAAGAGAAGTTCGCTTTCTGTAAGCACTAATATGGGTACGCTGTATAGACGCCAGCTCGAAATGTCATTCACAAGTCTTATTCAATACCTCCTTTCCTAGAGCAATCCTTATGAAGTTTTGCATAGCGGTGGCACTAATAAGGCACTAAATGAGTGTGTAAATTTCGTAGCTTTATTATAAGTAGTTTTCGAGAACGATCACGTGTACGCTTGATCATGATGCTAGCGTACACACTAAAATAGGTTTTTATTTCTTAAACTAAAGAGGCACATTTTGTTTGCAGCATTACGCACTAAATAAGAGAGGGCATAACAACAAACGTGAATTAGACCATGTGTACGCTAGCTTAATGGACACAAATATACGGCACTTGCAATTAAATTGTACTTTCAAATGAATACAAATCTTAATAATTAATAGTCGGGACGTGTTATCATTACAGTGATTCTCTCATTGCATACAATATTTTTTCTGATGAAACTGTAAATTACTAAACAAAGATATCTCCATAAAAAAGCTAAGCTGAATGAGTGAAATCCCATTTTAATTCCAAATAAACTAATAAAAAAACTAAACTTTTCTGTCAAACGCTCAATAAGTCTTATGATTTGACATTGACATTTCCTAACAATAAGGGTGCGATAAGACTTCTTGGCGGGAAAGTGAAGCGTCATGTTTGCGGTTTTGCTTTATTTTCCAAAATTTGTGTTGTCGAATATTAATGTGAAATAATGGTGGATTATTAACCGTTAAGTGTTCGTGAGTGTGCATAAGTGTTGGCAAATGAAACAAAACAGTGCAACGTCACTTTTCAAATTCTCTCAAGAAGCTCGCGTGAGGACTTAGTAAAGCCCCACATCTTTACTGAGATACTCGAGGGTTTGGGGGGTATATCATTTCTCACTTCCCAATTCTAATATCATTCATCATCATCATCATATATGAAAATATTGTTTATTTATGTATTACTTAAACTAATGACATGGCAGCATGGTCTATGACCTTAGCCGGTTCCTCAAGGAACAAACTACACTAAAAAAAAAGGGTGCGATAAATCAATAACTTCCTTCTAGGCTTGTGCTTAATCGGACACTTTTCGGTTTAGTACTGTACTAGTACAGTCCGAGTAAGGTACTAGTACACTTTATTAGTACTAATAGTACCTAACAGTACACGGAAATAAAGTCGTTACCTATCTATATCGCTGACCTCTATTATAAGTATACTGTAATGTATAATAAGATAGAGGTCAGTGCGCTATCCTCTATAGACTCACTGCTGTTTTAATCTATTTTGGCACTGTTATCTTATCAGCCAGCTAAATAGCTTTAAAACTTTTTTTTGCCAAAAGTAGCCACTTTTTTCAAATCATTTTAAAATTATTTAAGTGTATGTTTGAACTGGGTAAAGCTATTCAATAAATATTAGACGTTATTACGCACAGACTCAAATACTCAATTACGTCAGGGCGCTTTAACAAAGCGCGATCACTCGCTCACACTCTTAGATTAATAATAATTATTATTCTAAGCTCACACTACACACTAGCTGGTTTTTGGACAATTTCAGTAATCTTAGTGCTAAATACAGCTGAGCAAGATTTTCTATTAATAAAACGCACGGTCGGCGTAAGCGATTGATTTGCTATCTCGCATAATGTGTGTGTATTCGATAGCGATTGCAACAAATATCTCGCTTTCTCGTACATACATACAGTACGTTTGTTCCTTCGCTCTCGGACATTCGGAGTAATTCGGACAAGCAACATTAAGTACTCGAGTCGAGTGTAGCGACTAGCGGGAGACGGTGTACTAATAGTCCGATTAAGAGCTTGCGTTCGGTAACGTTTCTTTTCGTACAGTGCCGAGTATCGTTACCTATTAGTACTTAGTACGCGTACTACACAACACTACTTCCTTCCTTCCACTCACTCATTACCTACCACGTGAAGCTAAAAAGTGGATTGAATTAATTGTAATTTAGGTTTGAAATTCTAACGGAACCAGCACCATGCCTAAAGCAAAACATACTGTAGAAAAACTTAAACATCCTAACAGCAGGAAAACCCTGTCTCTTGCAAAGAAGTTGAAAAAAGGCGAGAAACGAGACCAAAAGAAACTTGGTACTGATATAAAAAACAACCTCACAGGTGAAAAACTTATGTGGTTCAAAGAAAGACTGCCTGAAAATTGTCCTATCTTATCGAAAGAGCAAACATTGGAACTAATTCAGCTATATTTAGCTCGATTTGATGATGAATTGGAGCAAATTGCCCTTAAAAATTCTATAGGTCATAGGAAAAATAGGCAGCATGCAAGCAGAGAAGACATTATAAATATTACAAAAAAGAAAGAGCAAGAAGAGTTTGATACTTGTGGGCTGGAGATACCGGACCTGATGGACCTCCACCAGCTAGAGGTTCTCAGAGGCTGGAACAGTGAACTTAGATTTCTACAACACTTTAAATTGAAAAGAATTGCTAAAAGTCGTCTTTCATGATTTTGTGTGGTTGATTTATGTTAAAATTAAGAAATATAATTGTTGTTAAAACTAATTAGATTATTTTATTGATAAAAAACTAAACACAAACAATCTAAATCTAAAATGTTTTATAAATTGTTTGTCAACAGTCAAACATCAATCTTCAAGACTTTTGTGGTTTTACAAAATGGATTAGGATTCTAATTTCTTTAATGAGCATGTTGTGTGATGGACATATAAATAATTTTTTTCTTGACTTGCCTGCTTCCTTTCTGTGGGGTAAGTTTGTTGAGGTCTGTCAGTCACTTGAACAGAGCAGTGTGCAGCACTCCAGGACAAAATTCTTTGGCAGGGGAGCAGTACCTAGCATTTATGTTTTGATTTATTATCAAATCACTATAGGTACAAACATTATTACTTTGCATTATTTAAGGCCTGCGCAGACGATGAACTTTTCTCCGCGGCGGAGAAAAAAGTACGCTCCGTAATCTACGCGCGCAACGCGGACTAAAGTCCGCCATGTGCGTTGCTTCGCCTAGTCACAAGAGTTCTATTTTTTTCGGGGACTCCCCCGTACTTTTGGCCGGTCCGCTCTCTGCATGTCCGCGGTTATTCGGGGGACTTTTTGTACGCGGTACTTTTAATCCCTCGTTTGCGTTACTCGATACAGTTGTAAGCGAACTATTTTAGCAGATAAAAAAAGGCTAGGTGCAAGTGTTAAATGTGCATTGCAGTGCAGTGTGCATTTTCTTTAGTCACTTAATTATAAATGTAGTCTCAAATAAAACTCAATATAAATTAGCTAATTTATTCAATTGGTAATTATTTACAAATCCATAGTACAGAAATGACAAATGTGTGAACCAGCAATAAAAGGAACAACAAGACCGGAGCAAATATATACAGTACACACCAGCCTCACACAAATATACACACTTGATATGTCACACAAAAAAATCAGTCACCATAGTACATATTATAAAAATGTAGAAATAAAGTCTTAACATAATATTATTACATGGATAAATAAAATTTAGCTAAATCAACTGCCACAATCCCTAAGGGAACCTAATAAATCACTTAAATAATAAGTAGGCTTGACTATACTGCACAATTGTTAGATGTGGTGTTCAATTAATGTTTTAAAATGGAAATGGTTTAGCTGACAAAAAGCTATTTATGTTCTCAAAATTATAATTTATTTCCTTTTCTTTGTCTTCAAACTAACTAAACTGGTAGACATATTTTAGGATAAACCCTGTCATATAATCCTTATCTTTTGAGTATTCCATACCTATGAGACTAGATACCAAAATAAATGTATACAGTATTTATTGTTAGAGCATGTATTATTCAGGTAATAAATAATGTATCTTTTATTAGGTATAAGGTTTACATACCCAGACATTTTGGGCTTTGTCTTTGATATATTAAATATTTTTGTTTTTTTTATTGTAACTCATCACATATAAAGTAGTTAGTGTTTTTTAAACCTATTATTATCAAACATCAATTTGTTGGACATTTTAAATTAGGCAAACAAGATCTACTCAATATGACATAAGTACATAATTGCTGACACTAAAATCCACTAGGTATTATAAATAAATAATAATTGTAATGTTATCTATTAATAGTAATCAAAATAATAATATTATAATATCTGAGTTGATTAAATTTTTTCATATCTTACACAAATGAAATGTACTAGATCAAAACATGTATGTTTGCTTGATGATAAAGACTTTAAAACAAGTGCACTTATTACGATAAAAAATGAGATCAGAAATACAAGAAGATTATTGAAATCATAAAGGCTATTCACTGCAATAATATTACCAATTTACTGAGTTACTACATTATAACAGAAAACGATATAGTATATATTTTGTATAAACAATAACTACCTACATTAACACATATGTGATGAAATGACTGTGAGAAAGCACTTTCATGTTACTAGTAGTGTTCGTGCTGGCATATCTAATCTTAGCATGATTAGACATTGCAGAGCTAACCATGCATTACATGATAATGTTAAAGATGTAACAGTTTCAAATTACAGCAAGCCTGTTGTTCAAACACTTTTTATTTTTATATCATTGTAATATATAAAGATAAAAACTTCTTAACCAGAATTCAAAAATGATCTAGTATTCCTATGCATCTAGGCACTTCAACAATTTATTAAAATACTCATTTTTTATATATTTATTTATAGACAAGCTGACTTCTGTGAATTAACACTTCATTTCCACAGTAGTTTTTTTGTTTTACTAATTATTTACAACTTTATGAGACATAGTAAATAGTTTAACCTAAGATGGACAGATTTTATCTAAAGCATTAATAAAACATAAATTAAACAAATCAATAAAGGTTCTTTTACAATTGAGTTAATTGCAATAAATTTAAGTTTTTAAAACTATGATTATAATGTCAATAATTTATGTTTTGTTCCTAATTCATTAACAACCTGTTTACCTTTATGCAATTGTATTCCTTTAATGTAATTAGAGAGCATACTTTCTAAACCCCATTACACACAGATGATATTCTTACTCCTCTTTTGATTTATTTTTACTTCATTTTACATCTCCACATCTTATTATAAAAAAAAAAAATTACCAGATGAAAAAATCAAGTAAACAAAGGAAGGTGGTAAAAGTCATATCCTCTTTGACCGCGAGCTGCGAGCCATATGTAAACTACATGGTATGCCCCAGGGACAAAGCAGATCATACCTGCTACAAAGAAAACTGCACCTTGTAAGCCATTTTCTGGTTCAGCAACAGCAAATGCACCCATGCCAAGCAGTCCCACTCCTACTATGAGGAGCACGACAGCTGCACATACTGTTTTCCAATTTTCCCGGACTTTAGGATGATTCCAACAGTACATAGACTGTGTGGCTTCCACATATTCATGTATTAATGAATCGGAGTCCCTAGATGTTGTGTCTTCTGTACATTTGTATGTTTTGCTGTAATAAAACGGGAATAGTGTTATTTTCAATAACAATTTCATTGTAGGTATCACACAATTACAAAACATGAATCATGTTTTCTGAGTATAGAGTAGTGGTCATTTTTAAGAACTCAATGTATGACAGTGAGCTACTAATAATTTGGAGATGAAATCATGCATTAGGCCTAACAACACGGCACCAAACAGTTATTTTACAAATAGAACAATTAACATCAAAACGGCAATATTAATGGAACTGGGTTATTGACTGTACATTTACAATTGGCAAATATTAATGTGTAGGTAATTAGCACGAATTCGATTTGTGTTTGCACTTGCAGGCCGAGCAGCAAGTTCAACCGCCTTTGCCCCACTAAGGAAGTAAATGACTCACAAAAGGTCAAGAACATCATGCCTGCTCCAAACAAAAGAGCTACTTTTACTCTTCGAAATTAGCATGTAAACAAACACAAAATATATTCAAGTTAAATATAAGTTTTACCTTGATAAATAATCGCCACCATTCTTGAATTTGTTCTGTAAAGGGGACCGATCGCCTGTCGCTCCATACACTTTAATGGCTTCATCGGTCTCCTCTTCAAAGGCGTCGTCGATAGAGAAACGTTTATCACTGTTACCAAACGGCCTCGTCATTGTACAATTTTACTCTTATAAGTCTGGAGATGTAAAATAAACATTACAATCATAGCACAAAGACAAAACACAGCTGTCAATTTATCTTAACAACACACGCCATATTGATAAATCGATCGGTTGAAAGTTGTGTGCGTGCGTTCGTTGCGTAGAATATCTACTGAGTCTGTTACTGTCTGTGGTTGGTCCTCCCTCTTCTCTCTTTGAGTACCTAAGTACATTCGAATACTAATTGAATCGATATAATAATCGCATTGCCACGATTTAAAAAGAAAACACGCCAGCGAAGCGAGTTTATTTTTTATTAGTATCCAACATTTCTAAATTGTTCTTGTTAGTAAAGCAGGCAGGTGTAGGGTTTTAATTATTTAGCATTTTATAGTACAGGAAAGTTTTAAGTTTTTACCTTTCAATAAACTTGGGATTAATAATTCATTACTTTTACATGGATAAACTTATGGAACACTGGCCTACCACTTATTTAGTGTAAAATCAGTATTCTTGAACTAAACAGGTATTACGTACTCTACTTAACTGTGGAAGAATTAAGGATTGCCAGACATAAAAATAAGAAGAACAGCTGACTGTCAGTCAGTCAGTATGTCACTGTCACTTATCTGTCAAAAACTCGTGGTGCACCGGTCCTTGCACAGCACGGAAATATTAATTAATTTCCTCTTTGACGGAAATATAAAGGGCATTGCTGTGTATTTATGTACTGCAATAATTTTCTCATAGACATAAATAATTATAAAAGATGGTAAACAAATTATGGCCCAAAGTACGGCCCGCCCTTTCGCAGCCAGTGCTGAGTTGCATAGAAAAACAAGCTTTTACAACACTGACTCCTATTCAGGCGGCAGTAATTCCTCTGATTTTAACATGCAAAGATGTGGTGGCCGAGGCGGTGACGGGCTCAGGAAAAACGCTAGCGTTCGTTGTGCCCATGCTGGAGATGCTGCTGAAGAAACAGAAGGACGAGCCCTTGAAAAAGGACTTTGTGTACTCAGTCATTATATCGCCCACTCGAGAACTCGCTACACAGATTTACAAGGTACTTATTTAGCACGAAAGTATTAAAACTAATTAAATTCTGCGAAATTAAGTATTAATCAACTATTTACATAGAATATGGGATGCAAATTCAATTATTTATTTATTTCTAAAGGTACACAAATAGATTACAATCAATGCATGAGTACACTAACATATTTGGTTAACCTTAATTAGGGATATATGTGTGGATATGTATACAATCTGTCCGGTCACCGGTGTCGGAGCTTTAAATATCATAAAATATGGTCAACTTTATTGATAAAGCACCCCTTATATGTAGGTTTTCTCTAACCATAATGAAATGGCAGACTTTTAATTATTTATTTTACCGAAAAGTAGGTGTGCGTACAAGTTTGACCATATCTACTCTTCTAGAGGTCCTACGTTTACAAACAAGGTGTCATTAGAAAGCTAAAAAGCTAGGTAATGAACTGATGCTAAGAATGTTATCACAACAGTTCATAAAAATACAACATAAATTTTTTTATGAAAAAAAAAGAACAAAAGAACGAATTTTTTTTAGTTATTATGTTTTAAAAAACAAATTAGGTCATTGAACTACATTTTTTATGTTTTAAATAAGTAGTACAAAGTATGTGCTAAAGGCAGACACTAAAATATTAGACCTAACTTAGATAGTTAAGGATTTACAACAGTTTGAACATGACCATTTAAATAGTTCAATTTTGTAGGAAAGTAGAAATAAAAAGAAAAGCTGGTAACTAATGATAATAACATTTTAATCATTCACATAAAGAATTTTCATTTTAATATTTTTTATAACAGCAACTGCTCAAAGTGATTTCCGTGGTACTGAAGACATGCAGTGGCTCTTAATGATACATGACTGGTCGAGCGTCGTATCATCTCCCTGTCTCTTCTCAAATCATTACCGACATCAATTATTTTCTGTTCCAACTCTTCTCGTGTGTTTGGCACGTCTACGTACACTCTCTGCTTTGTAGTACCCCACAAAAGGAAATCGAGTGGCGTTAAGTCGGGTGAACGCGGTGGCCAAGCGATCGTTCCACCGCGTCCAATCCACGTCGTAAATTGTTCGTTTAAAAAATTTCGGACATTTACTGCAAAGTGTGCCGGGGCGCCGTCTAATTGTAATATCATACCAGCTCTGTAGGACAACGGTAAATCCAGTAGTGCGTCTTGGAACTGAGTTAGCAGGAATTCCAAAAATCTTGGGCCATTCAATGTCGCCGGTAAAATAAACGGTTCAATTAAAAGATCATCAATCATTCCAGCCCAAACATTCACAGAAAATTTATGCTGAAATGAACTTGGTCTCACGGCATGGGGATTTTCATGAAGCCACAGATGATCATTGCGGTGGTTCGTATATCCCGATCTAGTGAAAGTGGCTTCGTCAGTCCACAAAATTCTTTTTAAAAAATTTGGGTTGTGTCGCACTCTTCTAATAACCCACGAACAAAAAACTGACCTTGTCGCGAAATCCGGTTCTAGTATATCTTGTACCCTTCGGAAGTGATACGGATGTAATCCTTCCCTTTTAAGAACTCTCCACACTGACCATCTGGATAAATTCAGTTGATTAGCAATTCGTCTGACACTAAGTCTAGGATCTTGAGTAATCAAATTTAATATTTCTTCTTCCTCTTGGTGAGACACAAGACGAGCACGTTCATTGGCAGGTCTTCTGATTCCATTTTCAGCTAGTCTCATGTGTATTCTTATAAAAGTCCGGGCATTCGGTGTAGGTCGATTTGGAAATCTTCTTACGTATTCTCCAACAGCAGCATTGGCATTTCCGTTGCACAATCCGTACACGAAATGGATATCGGCGAGGTGCTGACTTGAGTAGTAACCGTCTTCCATTGTAACTAACAAGAAATGTTCAACAAAAGTTCAACAATAACAACAAAACTATGTGGTAGATTTTAAAACAGCAAGTAGTGTAATCACAACGCGGAGCGAGGGACGACTGACCTGACAAGCCCGTAACAACTGACGTTTCAGCTGGCATTCTTTTGTTTTTTTTTTACTTGCTCCTGTCCCCGACCCACCGATAAGGAAGTTGAGTTTGCTATGGCGATGAAGGACGCGCTTTTAAGAGGGTCATATTCAGACTGTTGTAAAACCTAAACTATCTAAGTTAGGTCTAATATTTTAGTGTCTGCCTTTAGCACATACCTTGTACTACTTATTTAAAACATAAAAAATGTAGTTCAATGACCTAATTTGTTTTTTAAAACATAATAACTAAAAAAAACTTGTTCTTTTGTTCCTTTTTTTTTCATAAAAAAAATTATGTTGTATTTTTATGAACTGTTGTGATAACATTCTTAGCATCAGTTCCTTACCTAGCTTTTTAGCTTTCTAATGACACCTCGTTTGTAAACGTAGGACCTCTAGAAGAGTAGATATGGTCAAACTTGTACGCACAACTACTTTTCGGTAAAATAAATAATTAAAAGTCTGCCATTTCATTATGGTTAGAGAAAACCTACATATAAGGGGTGCTTTATCAATAAAGTTGACCATATTTTATGATATTTAAAGCTCCGACACCGGTGACCGGACAGATTGTATAATATGTAGTGTCAGCCTGTGAATAAACTTCAAATTTTAGTATATCCTCTTTTCCCACTTAGATATGCTACCTTCCTCACTCTATCTAATTACCCGACTCCTCAACGTTTTATTACCTGCTTGAAGCTGTGATCATGATTTTTTCATGGCTTTTTTTTATTTATCTTCCAGGTCATACAGCAGTTTTTGGAAGAACCTGAGCTTTCACACATGACTATATCACTGCTGGTGGGCGGTCGGTCAGTGGAGGCTGACATTGAGAGTCTTAGTAAAGGCTCGCACATTGCAGTATGCACTCCAGGCCGCCTCATGGACCTGTTGGCTGAGCGAAAGCAGCTGAACCTAGCAGGACGACTGAGAGAACTGGTACTGGCATGAAATCCAGTTTCATTGATTAAACAACAAAATTAAATGAAAACATAAATCAGCTTACACTGGAAACTGGCAACTATCAGTTTTGCCAACTGCTTGAATTACCTATTAAAGCATCTTATCTAATGTATATAGATCATGCCTTAAATATTAATAAGAACTAATTATGGGATTATACTGGCAGTGTTTTTAAGCTGTTATTAATGATTGATGACCATTGATCGGAATAGGAAGAGTTTTTTCATGTACTTTTGCAACGTTTGCATAACATGGATATGCCTATATAGATTTTTCTATTTCCGGTATCCGGTAAACTTAATACATTTATTTAATATTTTCACTTCTTTGCTTTAACAGCCTATTAATGCCCCCACTGCTGGGGTACAGGCCTTCCCTATGGATGGACACAGAATATATAGGTATAGGGAGACTAGGCCATAACCCACCACGCGGGCTCAATGTGGATTGGTGGGTATTAACGACTGCTAATGCAGCCGGGACCAACAGCTTAACGTGCCTTCCGAAGCACGTAGGAACTCGAGTTTTTAAATTTTTGGACACCCAGCCAATGACCAACCATTGCGAAAGTTGCTTAACCACCACAATCGCGCCCGCAGGCGCTAACCATCTGCGCCAACGAGCTCCTCTATTAAATATATTTCAAATGAAAACTATCTACCTGTGTGTGTGAGTGATTTAAATAAATGTGTACAAAGATTTTTTTCGAATCCAATACTGTAACGACAATTTACATTCTTGTACTAAGACCAGTGCAAGATAGGCATGCAAATAGTGAAAATTAAATAAAAAAAATATTCTCTAATAGAAACGTTCATTTCAAGTTTGCATTATGTACCTGCGCTTCACTATCTAATTTCTTCATAGTAAGCGCGAAAGCATGTACAGTACCTGTTGTATTGTACTTGCTTTAGCAAATCAATTGTTATCCTTTGGTCGCCACTGGACAAAGATAAGAGACCTAAAATTTAAGACACGAAAATTTAATCTTACATTCCAGATTCCGGAAGCTTATCCATACTTTGATAACGTTATGATGCAAGTACTACAAAAAACTCTCCCTATTCCGATCAATGTTGATGACTTATCTTGCGGCATCATGACCAAGACCAATAAATATGCTGTTTCAGGATTTCCTGGTGCTAGATGAAGCTGACCGTCTCCTGGACTTGGGTTTCAGCTCCACCCTCACCACAATCCTGCAGTACCTGCCCCGGCAGCGACGTACAGGCCTATTCTCCGCCACACAGACCAAGGAGCTCCAAGACCTCATTAGAGCGGGGTTAAGGAACCCAGTGGTTGTCAGTGTGAAAGAAAAATCTACCATAAGCACACCAATCCTGCTAGAAAACTACTATGTCATAGTGGAGGCACAAGACAAGTTTCTATTTCTACTAAACTTTATAAGGAATAGGAAAATGGTTAAGGGTCTGTTCTTTTTGCCGACCTGCGCGTGCGTCGACTACTGGGCGGATGTGTTGCCAGTGTTTCTGCCGGATAAGAAAGTTTTCGCCATACATGGTAAAATGAAACAGAAGAGAACGAAGATATTAGAGAAGTTTAGAGAAACGGATAACACAATATTGCTGTGCACAGATTTAATGGCAAGGTAAAATATATTGTTTGTTTTATTTTATTTTAAGTAGTATACCCATCATTGGCAAGCATATCAGTGTGACTAGTGCGAGTTTTATTCACCATAATCATTTCTACAAAAAATATTGTTTGTTTTTTTTTATTTTAAGTAGTATACCCATCATTGGCAAGCATATCAGTGTGACTAGTGCGAGTTTTATTCACCATAATCATTTCTACAAAAAATATTTTGATAAAATGACGGTCGAATTTTTATTATTTTTTTATTATGCTAGTTTCAACTTAAAATATGACATAATTTTTTTTCTGTAGGATTGCTAATTGCTTCACAGTAATTTTATTTAAAATTTAAAAATCAACCGTGGTTCATTAAAACAAAATAGAATAATTAAAGCAACCAAACACAGCACAACATAGTCTTAAACTGCACTTTGCCATAGTTTACTTGTATTTTAATAAGTTGTAAGTACTCAAATATTATACTTATATATTGTTGCCGCTGGATGCAAGCAGCACAAAACCGGTCGTTGTGGAGATCCTTGGGGGAGGCCTTTGTCCAGCAGTGGACGTCTTTTGGCTGAGATGATGATGATGATGATGACTCAATTATTACGCACCGTTCGTTCGTCACTGCGCCCATTCTCGACTGTTGTGTTAGTGTACCAGACTTCGAGCTGCGTAATGACTCACGTTTCGACCGTTTGTATCATGTATGTACTAGTTACATTATTACTGTACCTATGGTATATTATTATTATGAGCCTGTATTGCCAACTTTCTTAATATATAAGTATAATTTATACATGCTAATGAATTGCAATGTCGGCGTGTTTTACGACACTAAGGCCTCCTCCAGCTTTTTCCAGTTTTCTCTTATTTTAGCCGCTCTTTGCCAATAGTGGTCCTGCAATTTTTTAAATGTCATTAGACCAACGCAACGTTTTCTTATTTGAGTAGACACCTCGATTCCAGTTACTGTACTTTTTCATAAATAAATGAATGTTTTGGTTATATCGTCGACCCATCTTGCGGGTGGACGTTCCCTTTTTCTGTAACCATATCTCGGCCACCACTCAGTCAGCTTTCTGGTTCACACGTTGTCACTTCGTCTGGCCGAGTGTCCTGCTCAACTTTACTTCAGCCTCAATATCCGCTCACTGGCATCTCGGACTTAAATCCGCTTGCGGATTTCGGTGTCACACGTGGCCTAGATTAGCGCAGGATCGAGGCGAATGGCACAAGCAAAGAGAGGCCTATGCCCAACAGTGGGTCGAGAGGGGCTGATGATGACGATGGCGAAATGAACGCTTGGCGATGTGGGTGGCAGGGGCCTGGACATCCCGTCGGTGGAGTGGGTGCTGCAGTGGGAGCCGCCGACGCACGCGGCCGCGCTGGTGCACCGGGCGGGGCGCGCGGCGCGGGGCGGTAAGGCCGGCTGCTCGCTGCTGCCGCTGCTGAGGGCGGAAGACGCCTACGTGCCGTTCATAAAGGCGAACCAGCTGGTCGAGCTGGTGGACTGGACGAGCTCCAAAGACGAGATCAAGGTCACGGAAAAGCTGAGGGATAGGGTGAGTGTTTTTTTTAATAAGTTTTCACCACGAGTATAGTAAACAGTGTTGTGTTAACAGTATATAAGAGCAGTCGAGTATGAATGATAATAAGAAAAAGTTAACCTTTTATTCGCTACTGACGTAATTTCTTTTGCTGCGAGAAATATTAATTTCACTGTTTACTCGCGGTTCTAGGGCGACCTGCGAGTTATATAAGTCTCTGCCCTATGCTGCTCCGAGTGCCTAGTGAGAGTTTCAAAAGTGATCAAATGCCGAATGAAACTCGCACTATAGGCACCCTGTGCGCCGGCCGGCGGCAATGATCGGCAATATAATTTATAAAATAACAAATAAAGATATTTGAAAATATAGGAATCCCTATTCTGCCGCACAATTTATGAACGCAGTAAGTGCAACTTACTGTGTTTGTGATTGTGATATTTAAGGTGCTGACATTACGATCTATTTTCTCGAAACTGTTGACGTGTACTTTACTGCGCTGCGTTCATAAATTGCGCGGCAGTATTCTTGTTGCAAGTTTTTACTCTGAATTGAATGCTTGGCATGCAGAGGGCCTAGTGCGAGTTATTTTTGACATTCCATTACGTTAACGATAACGGGAATTTGTGTGGCATGATTTTTACTCTTCTCGTATGTCGCTAAGAGGCGCTGCTTCAACTGCATGCAAATTATTGCTTTCGTAATCGTAATCGAATGTGTGGCGGCTCCACCTACCGCATACGCCGCACATTATCCGACACGAGGCAAACACCTTCTCAACCGTGTCAACAGATGGCGCCACAAACGCATACCAACGACGTCGCCATACTACGACGATGAAATAGTATGGGAAGCCTGCATCGCGGTAGCGAAGTTTCACCATCTCCTTCGCTATATATATATAGTACCTCCAACTAACATCGTTGGACTTCGGTCCCCGAGCTATACCACCCAGCTCGGAGGAAGATCTTCCCTTTGGCCTTCCTCAGTCTGGCATTCTACCTACCATCGGATTCCTACAGTGGTGACCCCGACGTGATACCATTTTGGTTCCCTACAAATGAATACGGGTAGTAAACTAAACACACTAGGGCACCCTGGGCACAGCGACGTTGGGGCGGCTACAAGGTTCATGTGTTAATCATCATCATCATCATCATCATCTCAGCCAAAAGACGTCCACTGCTGGACAAAGGCCCCAAGGATCTCCACAACGGCCGGTTTCCGGTGCTCGCATCCAGCGGCTTCCCGCGACTTTTACCAGATTGTCGGTCCACCTTGTTGGAGACCTGCCCACACTGCACTTTCCGGTACGCGGTCGCCACTCCAGGCTATCCCACCCTAGCGGCCATCAGTCCTGCGAGCAATGTGCCCTGCCAATGTGTTAATAGCACAATAATAATAATCTAATAAAAAAATACATAATTATGGTTTACTTCAAACTTTCTTCCAGGTCCTATCAATACTCCACGAGCAGCAGAAGAAAGACAGAGCAGTGTTCGATAAGGGGCAGCGCGCGTTCGTGTCCCACATGCGGGCGTACTCCAAGCACGAATGCAACCTGCTCCTACAGTTCAAGGAGCTGCCTCTAGGTCACATCGCCAGCAGCTACGGCCTCCTTAAACTGCCCCTAATGCCCGAAATCAAGCAGGAACACAAAGACCAGTTCGTTGGCCCGAAGGAGGAAATAGATTTTAACAGTATACCGTATAAAGATAAGCAGAAGGAAGCGAGCAGGCAGCAGAAGTTGGAAGAGTATAGGAAGACGGGCGTGTGGCCGTCGAAGAAGAAGAAGAAGATGGTAGGTTTGAATACTTGATAAGTATTTTTTTGCTTAATGAATGGCTTTGAGTGGTTAGCAAAAGCCTGTTTCAAAGTTACTAGTGGCTCGCTCACGACTTCGTCCGCTTAAGAACACCCGTATCCCATGATGGACCCCTATAGCAGCGCCACCTACTGGGTCCAATTGTAAATCTAAACCATTCTCGAATCTACTTGAACACACTCTGAAAATTTCATCCAAATCGGTCCAGCCGTTTAGAACGAGTTCAATTACAAACACAAGCACAGAAGATTTATAACACAAGTTATATAGATGTTATACAATATCGTCTTTGTGTAATGAAAAAATTAAAAAGTAAATAGCCTATTATACTGCCCCACTGCTGGGCAAATGCTTCAGAATGAAAAAAAAGATTATTTAAATTATTTCATTCTGAAATAAGCAGCGCTCTTATACATTCTATTCTTACAATCCTGTGTGTCCTTTCAATTTGTTTGCTGGTACATAACGTATAAAATAAATAAATAGACAAATTGTTAATGTGGCTGTCAACAGGCACAAACACAGTCGTGGGAGCAAGCGAAACAGAACAAGGAGGAAAGAAAGCAACGCAAGAAGAAACGGAAAGAGTTGAGGCAGCAGAACCCAGACAGCAAGAGGGGTAAGAAGCGGCGCGCGGTCACGGACGACGAGCTGGCCGACCTGGCGGCGGACGTGGCGCTCATCAAGCGGCTGAACAAGCGCAAGATCACGCAGGCGCAGTTCGACGACCAGTTCGATGTTGACAAATAAAACTTTTATAAAGCCGTTTTACTTTTTTTACTATTAGTTATGGCTTTCCTTCCCCTTCCAACTCTTCAGGGCACATCTCTAAGCCTGCAGAGCAATATCAACATGCTCGGTATGACGATTCGCTGTGATCTGAATCAAAAGGACTACATCGAAGCCGTGATCAAAACAGCCTCACGAAAACTCGGTGTCCTGAACTGAGTGCGGCAATTCTTTACGCTTGACCAGTTGTGTTTTTTGTACAAGACTTAGGTACGGTCTTGCGTGGAGTATTGCTCGCACATCTGGGAGGGTTCCGCAAAGTACCTACCTTCTCGATGCCTTAGACAGATTGCAGCGTGTATTAGTGACCTCTGTCACTAATACTCTCGGACCCCTGCAATTGCGTAGATATATAGTGTCACTCAGCGTTTTCTATCGCTTATACCACGGCGAGTGCTCTGAAGAAGGTTTATACGCCGGTTTTCATGGTGTCGCCATCTCTGAGGTCCCGGGTTCGATCCCCGGTCGGGTCAATTTAGAAATTAAATTAAATTATTTTTTTTCTAAATTGTCGCGGGTCTGGGTGTTTTCTAAGTATATAGTATTTTAAGTATGTTTATCCGTTGTCTAGTAACCATCTTACGAGTTTCATAACGAAACTTCTCTTGGGCTAGATAATTGGTGTGAGTGTAGGAAAGTTTAAGTTTATAGTACACGTGCTGCTTTCCGGAGTCATCGCTTCACTGTCACACATATCCCATTGCGCACAAAGAAATTTGGTGACTCGTTTCTTTGTCGCACTCCAAAAGATGGAATAGTCTACCAGCACATGTTTTCCCTCCTTATGATATGGGGTCCTTTAAACGAGGCGTGAAGAAGCACCTTGTGGGCCGGCAGAGTGAGGTTGACCGATACTGCGTTGTTTCCACGCTGCACCAGTTGTCTTCGCGTCTGGACTCCATTTCCACTTAACATCAGGTCAATCCAAAACACTTCCCGACCTGAGAATAGAATCCAGAACCGTGTGGCTCATTTTGGCACGGCCACCATCACCAACCCGAAATCTGAGTTTACAGATAATTAGTGGATAATTAGTGGGAATTAGTGGATAAATCTCAGAATTAGTGGGGCCATGGTTCAAAAGTTATAATGAGCCTCATTTTGGCACGGCCACCTTGTATCCCTGAAACCACAGGTCGTAGCGAAGATCAGATTACACCAATAATTAGTGGGAATTAGTAGATAAATCTCAGAATTAGTGGGGCCATGGTTCAAAAGTAATAAGGGATACAAGGTGGCCGTGCCAAAATGAGCGCTCATTTTAGCACGGCCACCTTGTATCTCTGAAACCACGGGTCGTAGCGAAGATCTGATTACACCAATAATTAGTGGATAATTAGTGGGAATTAGTGGATAAATCTCAGAAGAACAGGCCACCGAGGCGTCAAAGGACAAGTAAAGGAGGAGGACGACCTCCTTGGTCGAGTGGTTTCTACACCGGTTTTTTTTTTTTTTTTTTTTATTGTGAGATGGGCTTGCTTTTGGCCTCTCGTTTACATGGTGTCGCCATCTCTAAGGTTCCGGGTTCGATCCCCGGTCGGGTCAATTTAGAAATTATTGTTTTTCTGAATTGTCGCGGGTCTGGGTGTTTTCTAAGTATAATAAGTATGTATTTAAGTATGATTATCCGTTTTCTAGTAACCATATAACGAGTTTCACAACGAAGCTTCTCTTGGGCTAGATAATTGGTGTGAGTGTAGGAAAATTTATTTATTTATTTATTTTAAAGGATTATCCTAACTAGGGTCTCAAATAACACCACCAATGAAAATAGTAAAATAGACATTTATTTTCGTTTCAACTTCCGTAATTGCATATTTGATTTGAGTATTTAACACAACAAGGCACTTAACCTATCCACGAGCGCAGTCAAAAAGTTTGGTAAACATTTTTTTTGCATTACATTACATCGCTTAATTGCTTACAATTTGGCACAGCAGCCTAAATAATTAGCACCAGTTAACACTTACAGATTAACAGTATACCAAATTCAGTGTGCGTATTATAATATTTTACTATTTTCACTTTTGAATCTCACGTTTTTTAACCAAAAGGAGCAGATATTTACATAAAATGTGAATTGCATATTGCGTCAACGCTGTGAGCTGAGATACTACGCACTTATTAGTAAAAAATAGTATAGTTATCGACATAGTACTTATCTGGATGAATACACCAATTTAATACTGATTGTATGCAATCAATATTGCTTCTTGAACCAATACTTTTACCCTGCCAAAGTATGAAGGTAATAAAAAACGATTTGATCCCATCCTTATTATAATAGATTACAAAAAAACCAGTAAAATCTTGGTGTAAACATCCTGATAAAACTACGCAATATAACTGACTTGTATAAAAATGCAGGTCAACATTATACATACATTAAATAGGCCGTAACGGCTAGGTCTATTGCAAACGCCTATATACCAAAGAAGATTAACAACAGTAGTATTAAAAAGCGATAGAAGCGTCATAAAAATATTTAACGTCAAATATTAACAATTGTCTGCTTCACATACATTATTGTCACAGTTCCATTTACATAAGTACATCAACGTCTGCGATTATACACGATTCACTGTTAAAATACTAAAAAACTCAAAAAGAAACAAAAAAGTAGAAGATAAAAAAAAACCATAATACAAAATCAAGCTTCAAATACAAAAGGTGAAACAATTTACATTATTATAAAAAAAACCCTCGAGTTATAAAACAAGCATTTTTATACACAATTAAAAATTCTTTGTCATGATCTTAAAATCGAACATCTTATATTACGCCATCTTACAAATTAGAAAATAATAATCATCATAATAATACTATTTAATTTAAACTATAATACTCGCCTCAATAGAGGCCGCGGCTCCGCGCTAGTGTTGTTCCGTAAGGGCCGTGACTAGTGGTCGGGAGACACTGCTTCATCGATCGTTATATTATATACATTCACTATAATTTTATTAGTTGCATCGCTCGCCATTCCACCGCGAATGTGCCAAAAAGTTCGCCTTAACAAACATCCCTGTGCAGACTATCCAATTTCTTCAATAAATGTACAACTATATTCCATACACACAAAGTTCAATGTCTACTGAGGAAATTTGACAGTTGATATACAAGCGTGTATAGAAACAGTGATAATATTGTTAATGACGTTTTTTAACTCCGGTAAGAAAAATACTTAAGATATAATAATGATCCAAATCACAAAGAGACTCTCATATTATTATACTGTAAAATATGATGTCGGTAAAATATGGCGCTGCCAAAAGGATCGTGTACTTTGCATTGTAACAATCAACGGAGGCGAAAAGTCATGGCTTATGATTTTGACGTCACCATTGTGAATTAACTGATTTTATTTTTTTAAATATTTATCACATTCGCGGTTCGAATGTCCAACGCCGATATAATATTATATTTGACCGCAGTGTTAGCGTAATCTAAATTCAATTACAAAAGAAAACATGTGAACATCACCACATTTTTACATGTTTGTTAGGGGTGTAAATAAATATTATAAATCGACACAAGATTTTAAATAAGAAAAAACAGTAGGGTAAAGGCACCAGCGGTCGATAGGAATCAGTGATCGATTTTTTTTTCTTCAGTCATTATTAGGGGTTAGAAACTGGTTACAGCCTATCATCAATGAATACAGACCATCTGCTTCTTAGCTGTCATATTGGTAACAAAAACTATCGAACGCTAGTGCCAATACGATACTTATGACAGGCTTACACGATTATAAAACAGCAAACTTAACCGACTACAAAGGAGGGTGAGTGTATTAATACGCGAATTGAGCCAGCAATTGTTTAGAAGCGTAACCACCTGCGGAACTAATATTACAATAAGCACCTCCCAGTAAGCACTTGACTCTTACAACTTAACGTTCGTGTTCGGTTATGGGCTGTGACTCGGGCCGCTTACCCGACTCTGTACAAGTCAGCAATGAGTCTAATTTATCGTTTGACACGTTTCGTAACTGATACTTTCATTTACTCATCCCAGAATATTCCAAAACGTGTATTGATCTTTAGCCAGGCAGTATCCTATAACGATCACATTAAAAATTCATGTTTATAATAAGATACCAAATACTCTTAAAAACTTACCCCTTGTCACTTTTAAAAATAAATTATCCAATTGGCTCCTTGAAAACTGTTTTTATACCATGAATGAATTTAATAATTATAAACATAACATTGGTTAAATAGACATTAATAAATTATTGTGTAATTGATGACTATTTAAATATTATTGAGATTGTGACATAGATTTCTTATTTTATTTTTTATTTTTTTTTCATATTTATGTGCTATTTATTGTGTTTTTATGATTTTTGCCATGTTTATGTTTAAGAGGGATGATTTGAAATAATAATAAGTATTGTCATGAATAAAATTTTAATTAATATTTGCACACCAGTAAACTAGTAGAATGCATTGGCTCGAAGTAAAATAACCCAACAACTGTACTTGTGACCTGTATTCTCGCAAATAAAGATATTTGATTTGATTTAAATTGAACTTTATTCATTCGTTATAAGATTGAAAAGCAATGAAAATTTACAACTGCTCGGGCTGGCTAGGGGTTAAAGCTAGGTGTAAATTTGGAACGAGCTATATCTGAGCTTATTTAAATTCATTTAAGAGGATAATGACGACCGTCAGCATAGAAACGGTGGAAAAATCGGTAACAATTGCATTCGAACTTTTTGATATGAACAAGTTTGTTATGTGTATTAATTTGTTGCGGTAGAATAGTATAATACTGTAACTAAAACAATATAGAGTACATGCATCACTGTAAAAGGCTAATACCTGAGGAAACATACTTTTTAAAGTTCATATATATATATGAACTTTAAAAAGTATGTAACTTTAAAAACATACATATGTATGTTGTATGTTTATCCGTTGTCTAGTAACCATTTATAACGAGTTTCATGACGAAGCTTCTCTTGGGCTAGATAATTGGTGTGAGTGTAGGAAAATTTAAAAATTTATTATTTATTTTATTAAATTTATATTTTTTGTATTTACAAGAGTTTCAGAACACTGAGTAGTCACAGCCCATATACACGTAAGTATTAATATAAGACGCAGTAACACAAGTCAAAATAAATAGCTTCGTGTTTACACCTACATAGTGAGATATTTTATATGTGCCGAAACTATTGGTTCCATCGACTAAATATGACAAGATTGGCTCTATTACAGCTACGTGTCATATAACACTATAGCAATTTACTATACCGTATCTAGATCTTTATATCTTCGAGACACAAAATAGGCCAATGATAAAATTTGTGTGTAGACTTGGCAATCATTCTTGGAAAATATATATGGTAAGAAATGAACATGAATTATTTACACTTCGTACTTTAAAGAAAAACTTTACTACAAAACATAGAACAAGATCATTGTTGTCATCATGTCATCATGATCATGTCAAGAACATTGTTTTTATGCTAAGCAATACCATGTACACCAAAGGATTCAAAAACATTTGCCTTTACAATTCATTGGTAATTTCTTATTAGAATTATCTTATGTGACATTTTTAAAAGGAAATTACTAAATGCGAGAACTATCACCAATGTTTAAATTATTATTTTAGAAGTGGTTGATTAAGGCACATAATTACTTCGCATATCACTTTCGCTAAAACTTACTATTTACAAAATTGTTAATATAAATAAATATAAACATACTTCATAATGCTTTAGTGCAATAAAATATCAAAACATCTGAATAAAATACGTTATTAAAACACGACTGGCCATCTTACATTATAAGAAATATTCTAAGCAAAATTATTGTCAATTTGTTACATTTCACAAATGTTATGATATTTTACTGTTATTTCAAGTTTATATACTTTTTAAGCTGATTATAAAGCATTTATAAAATATTGCGTTTTTTCAATATCGTTTGACATGTCTAAGCGACTAACACTCTACACGGTTTTAGAAAAACATTAACTTACACCTTTGTATTTAAGTCGAAGCTATAAACAGTTCACTACAAAATCACACAACTCTTTAATTTTTTAAGGAAAATTTACAAATCATAAACTCGTCCGACACCAAATGTACAAAACCAGTTTTGAAATATTTCTTTTTGATTTTAGTTTTCCCCGAGAGCCTTTGGTTTGATTCAGTGTTCGACTAAAATACAAAAGTATCTAGAAAAAAAGACAGACAGACGATTTTTATTGACTTAAATATAATTAAGAAAATATTGCAATTTTTCGATACAATCTCAGAGCAGAGTTGCCCTGTATTATTATTTTTAGGTCTACGTTTTTTATTTCGTGGATTTATTTTGGCATTTATAAAATCAGGAGGCCGTCCATAAAACATTTGATTCGCTAGGCGAACGGTTCTTCAAAATCATTACATTAAAACCAATTAGGAAATTCAGTTAAACATTTTTGCTATAAAGAAATATATTTTTGGGCTATAATTTTTATGTTCCGGATAGTATAACGGGGATGGCAACTCTATAGCTTATTTTAGGTCTACAATTTTATAGAACAGACATATTCTTACAGTAGCAGAAGTAGTCAGTCAGAATAAAACGGAAAGTTAAATAGATATTGTGTTGAGGTAGAAGTTTCATATAAGGAGTTTTTCTTGAATTCCCATAACCTTACATAACAAAAGTTTAGCTTTAAATTATATATTTCGACACTGATTTATTGCAATAAAATTACGAGCGACATATTAACGCGTTTACGCTTACGTTAGCAACATGAATATACAAATTACACAAAAATATTTTACTTTGGTTCGTTCCAAGCAGATACTATGATACTTATGATGTTCAAAAGTTTATACATTTTTCAGTCTTTTTTGTTGCTGTTACGCCAATCTCTTGCTATCAATGAAAAGAAAAATTATTTTAAAATCCTAAATAGGGTAGTGACACAAGTGTTTCTCATTTTTTTCATCAATTTTAGTGTTTAGCATCAGACCACCTACTTGCTAGCTGTCGACCCGTAAAATTACAATTAATGCTATTTTTGGCGACAAAACCTCTGTCAAACACCGGTGCAGTGCCTACAAAAGTCTCAATTACACGAAAAAGTTATGAAAATTCAAAAAGCTCCTTAACTACCATTTGATAATGACTTGCCAGCTGTCCCGTTGCCCGCCCCGTCCGCCCCCTCGCCTCACACCTCGTCGGGCGCCATGTTGTCGTCGTGGTGGTTGGGCGCGGGGGCGGGGGCGGGGGGCGGGGTCGCGGCGCGCTCGGGCGGCGGCGGGCTGCGGGCCTTCGCCGCCGCCTCGAGGGCGCGGATCCGGTTCTCCTGCTTCACTATCACCGATTTTAGCTTGCGTATCTCGTCCACCAGGTCGGACAGTTGTTTTTCCTGCAATCGAAGGGTTCGTTGTCACTTGCCGGATAAGTGTCGAGTACCTATACACTATCAGAATCAAAGTATACACTGCTCAGTACTCTGTGTAGTCTGTCGTCCCGTGGAGTAAGTCACAGAGGTAAGAACTACGATTGAACGCTCATGCCCCTCTGCGTCTTTTCATATTTCGGTTCACAGAACTGAACGAGATGAGACGAGTGTGAAAGAAGCGATAGCGACACGAGCGAAGCGAAACTAACTTGTTTCTGTTCCGGTTCATGTAGCTTGCGCTTAAGACGAAACAAAATGAGACGTCGCACAGTGCGGTATGAAACCCTTTTTGTGTCGTGTACTTTTTATTCGTGAAACTGTTAGTTTACATCATTCTAAGCACTGCAGTCCAAACCCGACTTCGATACGAGTTGTAGTTTTGAAGAAAAAAAATATCAAACTTTGGATATTTCCGTGAATCCGAAAATGAAAAAAATATTTTTATAAATAAACTAAAATATTTGATGCTGTTATAATTAGTCCTGATAAATGTCCCCATATCAACATATTATGTCAACAATTTGTGGCAATCAACTCTCAGTAAAAAGCGAAATATGATTTCTTTTTCGTAGTTTTCGTTTTTTTTTTCGCAATAACATCAAAGTAAGCCGAGATATTTATCCCGGTGAATTTGTATACCCTATTCTATTTATAGTATTAAAATATCATGACCTAACACTTTGTTATCTAAAAGTTATTTATAATTAACTTATATCCGAAACTTTCCGGTCTTAGGGTTGTCATTGCGAAGAATTATATTAATAAAGAGCATCTAAACTCTTTGGCATACCTACATGTCCGCCATTTTGAAAAATAGGTGTTTTGGCGGCCAGTGATGAAACGCATGTCAATCGACAGAGTAAGTGATTACAAACAAAAAGTGTTTCGTGAATAAATCTCTAAGTGATACGGTTTCTGAGATATTTGACTCCAAAAACAGAAAAATAAAACTAAAAAAAATTTTTTATATAGTGAATCGTCTAACGTAAATGTGTTAACAAAACTCCTCAGTGCTACACGAAACTAGTTCCACCCGGTTCGGTGCACCGCGAATTTTGTTAACATATTTACGTTAGACGATTCACTAGGTACATAAAAAATTTTTTTTTGTTTTATTTTTCTGTTTTTGGAGTCAAATATCTCAAAAACCGTATCACTTAGAGATTTCATCACGGAATACTTTTTGTTTGTAATCACATACTCTGTCGATTGACATGCATTTCATCACTGGCCGCCAAAACACGTTTTTTTCAAAATGGCGGACATGTAGGTATGCCAGGTTCCATACAAAAATGTTCGAACCTCTTTATATAAATAATAATGTATTTGTATATTTGTCACAGATTTTTTAAATTTATTTACGTAAACAAACAGTGACAATGTATAAATTAAATTAGTTAGTCATTAAATTAGTTGGTACCGGTATTAATTTACCGGTACCAACTAAAGTACCGGTACTATATCAAGGTCTGTATTACCGGTATTCGTTAAGGTACCGATATTGAGGTATCGTAATGAAAAATATCGGTATTTACAGTTATTTACCGGTATTTTTGGTACAGGTGTCAAGCCCTGCGTCACTTACAATGAGTTGCAGAAGCAGGTTTTTTTTTTTTTATGTTAAAAGGAGGCAAACGAGCAGACGGGTCACCTGATGGAAAGTAATCACCGCCGCCCATGGACACCCGCAAAACCAAAGTTATCGCAGATGCGTTGCCAACTTTGAGGAAGGAGTTGGATCTTGAGGAGGGGAGTAGGAATTAGGAGGGGGGAGGGCCGAGAGATGGGCCTCCGGTACTTTCACTCACCGGACGAACCACAACAGAAACGAGTGTCGTTGTTTCACGCCGATATTCTGCAATAAGAAAAAGTTAGTACTTACAATAGCAGCGGTGACAGGCGGGGGCGGGGGCGTGGCGGAGGCCGGCGTGGCGTCGCCGGCGCGGTGCGCGGGCGTGGCGGGCGTGGGCGAGCGGTCGCGCTCGGCGGCGGCGGCGAGGGCGTTGGCCTTCTTGCTGACGTGCAGCTGCTGCGCCGCGCGTCCCGACACGTACCCGCCCTGCACAACCAACGCACGCTCCTGGAGTGTGGTTAGGGAGCCCCTAGCCTATAGCATCTGTCTCGTGATAGTTCTGTTGGCTTTACTGCTCAAATGGGAGGGGGGGGGGGGCTGATTTTAAATTTAAAATGTGATTTTAGCGAGTAATTTTAAAATCTATAACTGGTGCGATGTGTACTTACTCTATTTAATATAATATTACTTTCGTTAACCAGTGTGACTAGCCTGGTTTTTATAAATATGTAAGCTTTGTAATAACAAAAAAAAGTTCGTATAACCTTTTAAACTAACAAGAATTATGTTATTACCGGCGGCGGCTCGCGGTTTCCCGCGTGGTTCCCGTTCCCGGGAATATCGGGATGAAAAGTATCCTATGTTTTAATCCAGGTTACGAACTATCTGTATGCCGAATTTCATCTTAATTCATCCATCCGTTGCAGCGTGAAGAAGCAACAAATATACACCCATACACATAAACTTTCGCATTTATAATGTGTGACTCTATTTTTTTGTTGTTTTTAAATATCTACAAAAAGAAACTTGTGAATAAGTCTGTTTGTAATAGCTTTAATATAACATCGTAGACTGATAGTTTCCCTAACTGACTGCGCCTTCGGCAGTGACTTAAGACTCAAGTGGAGCATCGACCGCAGCACAGTCATATAACTTCACACGTATAAACAAATTAAAATCTAATTTGGACAAACGGGGCTATGTTGAGATTATAAACGTCCCACAGATAGTCTCATAGTTTCCCAGATAAACCATGTCGTATAGAGATATTGGGTATATAACCTATCAGGGCTAAACCTGCAAGGTACCTGGTACCGGCGGCGGCCCGAAAACATCAGTTGTTTTTATACTATACAGAGTGAATTTTCAAGTGTTAATAACCAAATTCAAAATTATAAGACCGCGACGACGCTTCCTTAAAGGTATGATTTTGAATATAATACTAAAACTGTATCATAAGATTTTCTTTAAAATAAATTAAGAGCCGGTAGTCAATAGCGTCGCTTATAAGGATCAAATTCTGGTAAGTCACCCAGAAAACTAAAGGTTTGGACGTAAACGTGTGATGTTAGGTGACCATCGTGCTGCGGCTGAGGTTCGATCGATGAGGTTACAGTATACAACATTAGAAACATAATCAGCATTTTTCAAAAAGAAAATTATACAGGGTGACTTTTTTATCACCATCCAAACCTTCTGAGATGACTCCCGTGATACAAACGAACAAATCTTACTATTGTACCAACTCCCTAACTACATTTTAGTCGAATGAATATTGATGTTTTGTATGGAACAGCTGAATTTTATTTTCGAGTTAGGGAGTTGGTCCAATAGTAAGAGTTGTTCGTTTGTATCACGGGAGTAATCTCAGAAGGTTTGCGGTGATAAAAAAGTCAACCTGTATACTCAGACCAAAATCGACGCAGAATGTTTGTAAACAAATTATTTTTACTATTACAAAAATCTACTGCTATTTTTACTGCAAACATCTACTGCCAGGTAGATTTATTGCCTGTTTAGGGGAGAGTTACATGAAAAACCACGAATAATAGTGTATTTCTCTCAAGAAACAGTAAAATTCAGACTGATACTTACTAGATAATTTATAAGATACTACATAACACTTCTGATGGCAATGGCAGTCATGTTGCTACCAAATATTGAACTTTATGCACTTGTAATAAGATTATAAAGCAAGTACAAGTTACAACTGTACTGCCCTAAAGAGTAAGTTAAAAAAGAGGATCATGAATACTCAACTTACATACATTCTACAACGAATAAGCCCAGTATAGCTTGACAGAAGAGAAGAGCTCTTAAATCTAGATATTATTAATATTATAAAGCTGAAGAGTTTGTTTGTTTGAACGCGCTAATCTCAGGAACTACTAGTTCGAATTGAAAAAATATTTTTATGTTGGATAGTCCATTTATCGAGGAAGGCTTTAGGCTTTATAACATCACGCTGCGACCAATAGGAGCGAAGCATCAGTGAAAAATGTTGCAAAAACGGGAACAAGAGCCTAAAAAATAAAAAATGTTGCCGAAAGTCACTATTCCACGCGGACGAAGTCGTGAGCACAGCTAGTATATAAATAAAAATACCACTATAGTCACACCCAAAGAAGACAATTTAATTAATAAATATATATTGGTAACCATTAAGTAACAACGACAAAATGTTTCTGTTTTATACATTAGTTTTGTTATGCGTAAAACTGTTAGAAATAAGGTTAGTGAACACTATGACACAAAAGAAGGTACGCTTCATATCATACAAAGTGAGTTAGTGGTATGTATTAAGTTTACCTTCTAGGGACTCTTTTATTTGTGACTATGGACAGCTTGTCTTTGGTCGCAAAACTGGTTATCATAGAACACACACGGGCGCGGGTTAGGGAAGCCAACAGAATCATCAGGCGAGATCACTCAGCAGATCTGATAGGTGTACATGAATTCTTAAAGCAATATTGTCGAGGTTGTGAAATCGAGACACGTGTAGCGGCGTGTGTATGTATACACGCGTCTCGTTTCGACAAATGCAATAACATTACAGTAATACTGCTCTAAGGGGTCATGGTAAGGGCCCTGGGAAACACGCTAAGTAACTGTTGACATATCATATGTATAACTAGTTTTTTATCGGCAGTGAAAAGGAACAATTTCATTTCAAACAAAAAACCTTAGGAAGAAAAAATGTAAAGGGCACAAGACAAGTTATTAAAGTCAACAATTATTTATCGCTTACTATATCATACACAAAATTTTTCAATTTGCCACTATTTTAGAGAGTAAGCCTAATGAGGTCTTCGAGTATACTATACTACACCATTCATGCGCTTTGAAATGCTACTATGGCCATTTTTAAGTCACATAAAAAAGAATGTTTTATAATGTTTACGATAACATTGATAAGTCCTAGTATCTATGTATGGTTCTTAAGAATCAGAAGAATCAGCTTATTAATCTAAAAGAGATGTTACAGTTTGTTTCATTTTATAGTTTAAGACATCATTAAGCGGTAACTCTCTTATATGTTTTTCAATAACTTGTGCACAAAAGTGGCAAACTGAAATTGGAAATAACTGAACAAATAGTTACGAGTAACGCATTTAAAAGATAATGTAGAGTTACACATGTATTGATTATTGACATTTATAATAGAAAGAGAAAACACATCCACTATGCTTAAAAAACCAAAAACTTACCTGAAGGCAGTTGTCAAAATAAAATAATATACTCAAAATCATATAAAAACAAACATTTAGAAAACCATGCGGTGCACACAATAAACTATATACAAAGGTGTAAAAAATTGCAAATGTTGTAAAAATTGTCTATGGTAAAGCATAGTCGCAGTGTCACTGCGCATCTTTCAACCATTTTTGTTTCATAAACTGGAAACAGCTGGTGGATAAACATACGATGGCATTTAACCATCATACGCACTCAGCCACAAGCACTATTATGTTCATTGGCTTTATAGCTTTCGATCCGATCGTCTCTGAAAGTCTTGGTGGTTACGCTTACATGTCCCCATGTAAGCGTGATGGAATCCTCTCTAGAAAGCCTCCTAAATGGTTCAAACACTAAGATTCTACCTCTAAAATCCGGTTAAAACAACTCATTTTAATCTAAATGTATTTTTCTTCTTTCTACTTTTATATAGAAGCCTGCCTGGCTAGCTACCACCACTTTATATGAATATATTGCCTTATCATCAATGATAGAAGCATCGTCGTCCCAAAAGTTACAGGTAAGATAGCCAGTTTCTTAGCGATCGAGGATCCCGGGTGAAATCGTTTCCATTTTTGACTTTACCATTTCTCCAACATATCGTTTAATACGAATTTCATTCGTCATTAGATTGCGTTTAAATTTTAACTTTTGTGTATCTCTGCAATGATTTTAAAATAGACTTGTTGGCAAACGACTCCGACCGATGTTAGAGTCCAAACGCGAAGAGTTTTGATTTAATTTATTTGTCAAACTCAGAAAGCAACCCTGGCGAGATAAAGGGTGAAGGGCAAAGCGCTCACCCTTCCCCCTGGATTCAGCTTATGTTAGGCCCCTAGGCACTGCACGTTTCCCCTATCTCCTAGGCTAATCAGAAAAAAAAAACTTTTTTATGACCCTGTTTCGGGGTCCTTATCTTCAAGGCTTAGTAAAAAAATGTTTTTTTTTATAGAGGGCCTTAAAGGTAGTCCTTTCGGTAAGTCCGTCGCTCCTGGCGGGTACCTTGAGCGACATGGTGCAGGGCTCGGCGTCGGCGCCGGCCAGCCAGTCGCCGGCGGCCAGGCTGGCCTCGTCGCTCAGCGTGTCCGGGTACAGGTCCTCCTGGAACAGCTCCGACTTGCGCGGCACCGTCATCGACACCACCTGCGGGACACGGTTGTTGTGGCACATCCGACTATCCGAAACTTACAAATATCTTCAATGAATGTTCGACCGTTTGCCGTAGACATAGAGTTCGAAGAATATTGAGGACATTTTACGGTTTGCGGTAGGCTGGATGCGCAGTTGTATATAGTCGAACATGAATATAACTTTCGACGAAAACTTCCATTACAATAAAATTTCGCTAAGGCTCATTGTCGATGATGACGACGCGACGTATCTGTCGCTTGGTCTTTTAAGAGCGTTTACGCAGCACACTAGCGCCGCCAATGAAAAAAAAAACATATCTAGTAATTAGAGATAGAAAATCAAATTATGCTCAACAAACTATCTGAATGAAGTAATTTAGCATTTTTACGTCACCTAATGAACACCTGACATGTTATGGTTTAGTTAAATATGGCGTTATAGTTAAAAGTGGCCGTAACGTCTTATTTAACTAAACCTTAAAATGTGAGGTGTTCATTAGGTGACGTTAAAATGCTAAATTACTTCATTCAAATAGTGTGTTGAGCATGATTTGATTTTCTACCTCTAATTACTAGACATGTTTTTTTTTTCATTAGTGGCGCTAGTGTGCGGTGTAAACGCTCTTAAACAGAAATACAACTTGTCGTTTTATTATATGCAAACGAAATTCACTTCTCAGGTGTTAAAGCAATTTCATTGTCGACTATGAATGTAAACACTAACTCTTAATACAATGGAATAAGAGTCAAAACTAGTCAAAAATTTATACATGTCGATGAGCGGCAAAACAATTAGTGAACGTACGTGGCCAATGCCTAGTTGTGGCCAAGGTTTGTACAGTACTTTTCCTCAAACAAGCTTGAAAATGAGGTCATTATCAGCAATCTTCTTTGAAAGTAATCAAAATTGCTGTATTAACACAGTACATCAATTTTGATTAGAATGAATGAAGAACGATTGACGAAAAAAGTGTATAAGGGGAGTGTGAATGGAAGTGTTGGAAGGGGTAGGCCTAGGCGGACGTTTCGAGACCAAATCGGGGACGTCTTGAAAAAAGGCCAGGTCAAGAGTACCCTAAACCGAAGAGCATGTATGAAGGAAATAATGAAAGTGGACGAAGCGAAACAAGTATGTATGGATCGTAGCAAGTGGAAAAAAGTGGTCTCTGCCTACCCCTACGGGAAAGAGGCGTGATTATATGTGTATGTATGTATCAATTTTGATTACACTCTTCGATCAATTATAGTACTAGATTGCCGATAAGCACTTCAACAACTAGCAGCTAACAGCAGTAAGACTATTTTCGTAAAGGTTAGTCATCAGATATGGGTCACCTAAAATTTCATAGATCTCACTTACACATTAAACAAGAGAGAAAATGTAGACATATCCCCTTATAAATAAATAAATAAAAAGTTATTCCGTGTTTTGTTCCCGTCATGTAAACGTCATTTCAAATTAGAGTAAAAGAGACAAAACAAGGAATTAATAATGATAGGCACTTGTAATTCCATGTTTATTATTATTGTATATGTTCATATTTATGTAAGTATTATGTATGTTTATGTAGTTTTTAATAATATTGTAGTACATGTATTGTATATGTATTGTACCAAATATTTATATTTTTATTTGAGATATTTTTGTTTGCACTTTTGTCGCTTCCTTTTAAATATGATGCTCCCATTCCACCTTAGATTGGCTGGAAGAGATCTCTTTTAAAGATAAGTCCACCTTTGCTCACCATTGTTTGTAAACTGTTCTCTGTATGTGTGTTTTTTTTGTGCAATATATACAACCTTATTTTAAGTTTATACGAAAACCGAAACACGGGTCAAATATTTTCATTTAAAGAATCCGTACAAAAAAAATTAAAATAATATCTTGAAAACTCACGAAGTTACAAGCTTTTTGTGCTGCCCCGTTGTGTGTTTTTAGTAGGGAATAATTTATTTGAGATTTTGTAAATATTATTTGGTATAAAAAATATTGAAATCGATTCTATTACTGATTCTGAACAAACAGTTTTCAGGTTTCGTATAAACTAAAAATAACATTGTAAAATAACTATTCGGACCTTATTTTTTGTTTATTTGTAAGGCCCTAAGTGTATGACTGCCGACAGAACCATAAAACAGCCTGAAGACCGAATATAAATGTGTGTGTATGGCAGATTTAGAAAAAAAAAGCATGTTTCCTCGTACCTGGCAGAGGCCCGAGTTGTTGAGCCGGTAGAACTTAGCGATCTCGCACGTGGCCACGTCGCAGCCGCGCTTCGGCATCATGCCGATACCTTTATAGAACACAATAGAATATCATATAATTCTAATAAAATATGGTATAAATATTTATAAAATACAGTGAAAAAATTAAATGCCTACCCGACCAGGACCCAGCCAGGAATCGAACCTGGGTCTACCGCAATACAGCGTTGGGTTATCAAATTTGTGGTATTTCATCTGTAAAGATAGTGAAAAAAAACAGTGCTTACGTCAGCCTTCCCGGTAGCATAATGATCAGTGCAGCCGCCCGGATTGCGGAAGACCCAGGTTCGATTCCTAGCTGGGTCGGGTATGCATTTATTTTTTTCACTGTATTTTATAAACATTTAATTCATAGCACTTAAATATAAAAATATTTTTTTTAAATATGGTAACATAAATGAGATGGACAAATATGATCCCTTGTTAAACTTCTGTGTTCTATCGTTCTAGTAGTCCATTTCGTCTGCATCGTATTTTTTAAACAATTTGACTAATTCAAGATATAACAGAGGATCCCCTTTCATTTTCAAAAAGCTTAAATTTTAAGGACTTATTACAATTTTATATTTTTTTATAAACATGGTAAGTAAAGATTTACGCCTTAAACGTGACGGGAAAGTTTATTGGTTTAAAAGAATTCGAGCTTTGAAGTTTGTATGGGTTTTTTTTTTACTACTTCATCCAACAGGATCGGAGCCTTTTTTATTACGTTATTTCTCTTTCATTCAAGTTCTATCATTTATGCCTCTCGTACTTACATTCCACATTCCACACATTCATCCATCACCTTTCATTCTAAGCACTGGGTGTTCTGCTTTTTTTAAAAATCTTAATAATTGAGCTAACTACTTTCTAATTACAAAAACACAAATGTTGAAAAAATTTCCACGAGCAGGGTTTGAACCTGCACCCTTCTGACATACCGGGTCAGGTGCTCTTCCAATTGACCTGACCCGGTATGTCAGAAGGGTGCAGGTTCAAACCCTGCTCGTGGAAATTTTTTCAACATTTGTGTTTTTGTAATTTGTTCGCAACAAAATTTGCGTTAAAAATTATATAAACATTTACTTTCTAATTACTAATAGTATTTGTACTTGGGGAATTAAATTTTTCAGTACACAGTTTTTATTTATAATGAAGAGTAGGGACTGTATGGGATATTAAAACATGATACGCTTGATAATAAACGTACCTCGCTGTGGATCCGGCGTTTGAAACGTGTTGATGTAGTGGACGAACGGGGGCTCAGGCGTCACCTGAAACGATTTGGTATTACTAGATAACTATTAGATATTCTTTAAGTGATTTCCCAGCATTTTTAGGGTTTCGTAGTCAACAAGAAACCCTTATAGTTTCGCCATGTCCGTCTGTCTGTCTGTCCGACCCCAGCCTAGCTCATAGACTCTTAGTACTAGAAAGCTGTAATTTGGCATGGATATACATATTAATCACGCCAACAAAGTGGTGAAGTAAAATTTTGAAAAATATTTTTTTTAGTTTACCTCCCCCTACACGTGAAGTGGGGGTGTAATTTTTTTTCTCTTGTCTACTCCATTGTGTGGGGTGTCGTTGGATAGCAATTTTAAAAAATTGCGGGTTTGTGGAAACAGTTTTTTGATTGAGCCATCCGTTTGTGAACTATTAAGCTTGAAAGTGCAAAATTTTGTTAGAGTCAAGTGTCCCCCCCCCTGTCAGCCAAATGTTTTTGGATACGTGAAAAAATTCACGGTAGTTGTATAACATATGACGAAGTTCAAAGGAAAACAAAAAAATGAGGAGCTCGATTGCGCAGTGGTTAACACGCTTGGTCTGCGATTGCTGAGGTTAAAAAAAAATTAAAACTTAAATTAAAAAAATATACACTGGGCCGCAAAAATTCCGGGTCGCTTATAAAAAGTGTGATAGTTTCTTAACTACACAACACAAACTAGTGAAACTGTAGTATGTTTTAGATGACTGACTTATACATAAAAGAAAATACATAACACGTTTGTAAACTGTATAATTTTATTTAAGTACTAAAAAATAGGAAAAAAACACTTCTAACTTTTGACAACAAAAATATACAACACAGTTAATCTGCAAAATGAAAGCTTTTCTGTAAATTTAATATCTTGTATTTCCTCCACGAGCCCGTATCGCTTCATTAAGACGATGTGGCATGCTGTAAATCAAATTTCTAATACGGTTTTGGTCTATGTTTGACAATTCTTCTACTAGCGCACTTCTTAACTCACGTAAGTTAGCTGCAGCTGGAGAGTGTTGTTTAACGCATCTCCCGAGCTCGTCCTATAAATGCTCTATGGGATTTAAGTCTGGGCAGCGAGCTGGCCACTCCATGCGGGTGATATCGACGTCTTGAATATACGCGTTGACCAAATGTGCTGTATGTGGTCGCGCATTATCGTCCATAAAAATGGAATTTGCGCCCATATTCACCAAGAAAGGACCAGCATGCTCATTTCAAATCTCCTCTATATATCTGGGAGCTGTCAGAGAACAGTTTTCTATAATTACTAACTCCGTACGATCCTCTGAAGATATCCCAGCCCAAACCATTATTGATCCTCCACCGAGTGGCACCTTTTCCTCAAAACACGCTTGACGATAACGTTCATTTGGTCGCCTATATACTCTTCGTCTCCCATCGTGTGCGAATAAACAAAATCTTGACTCATCAGAAAACATAACCCTGGACCAATCTTCATCTGTCCATCGGACGTTCTCGAGCAAACCGCAACCTGGCAACTCGATGTTCTCTGAGCAATTTAGGGCCATTTGCTGGCCTATAAGGCTTTATATCAGCTTCCCGAAGTCGCCGCCGGATCGTGTCAGAGCTTACATTATTGTGGTGAATTTCTTGAAGGCTATTTCAGACCTGAACAGCCGTGAGATGTCGATTTCTTAACATAGTGCTCACGATGAATCGGTCTTCTCGTGTAGTTATACACCTTGGCCTGCCATTCCCTGGTCTCCTGATGTTCATGCCGGTCTCTTGAAATCGCTGGAGTACTCTTTGGACCGTGAATAAAGATACACCTACTGTTCTAGCAGTACTCCGCTGACTACTTCCTTCTTGTACCATGGTGATAATCCGTGTACATTCTTCAGTAGATAACGACATGTTGGTGCATGGTTGATGCACAAAATACTGTGACCAGGCAAAAAAACTGTTTATGATGAAAGCTTGGTTTGAAACAAAAGCGAGAAAATTTTCTATTCCAAAAATTTGATTTTTGATATTTTTCTAAAATCAGAATTTCTTTTTTTGAAGCTGTAACTTGTTTAAGTGCAACCTCTTTTGATATGTATAATAAGCGTCACAAATCTGCCTATAACATATTATTTATGCGAGGTATTTATGTAAATAACTTTGGGAGATATCGCGGTTTTTCTAAATGACCCGTTATTTTTGCTGTCCAGTGTATATAGGTAACAAAAATATTCCAACGAACCAACCAAACCTATGCAATAATTAAAACTATGCAAGTAGTTTCAGCACAGCAAGATTACGTATACCACACCCGCTATCCCTTTGCACAAAGCCAATAATAACGTCCGCGCACGTCGGCTCAGACGCCTGAGCATACCGCAGGGCAGAAGAGAGTTTTGGTTCGAGTCCCTTATTAATTTATTCTGTTCAGCGTTTTGGATTGCAAGCCCCGGGAGTTCGGTGGGTAGTTCTGCAACTTCCCTCCCTCTCGACCGGCGTTTTAGCGCTCATTGAGCTAACTCAATAAGCGCTTAACCCTTTAGCAAGCAGAACATGTTTGTACATTTCATTGGTTTTAAATCTTAATCTCAATCACATAGGGTTCAAAATGTGGTAAGTATGTACACCCGACTGTTAAAGGATTAAACGTCGCGCGTAGCTCTCCTAAGAGAGTCCCTGAACGCTGTAGGTCTCGTCGGCTTCGGCTGTTAGGACCTAAAGATTTCTCTCGGTAAAAAACAATTTAACCTTTTCACCGCCCAACTATCCTGCACGCGATGTCCCGCTGTACGCCAACGTATAAATGTATTTTAATAAAGTAGGTACAAAGAAGAACTTCTATAGAAGTGCTGGCGTGGACGGCGCGAAAATCTCGAACTTCTATAGAAGTTGTTGGCGGTAAAAAGGTTAAAAAAATAGTAGGTACGTACCTCGAAGTATCTGATGACGGAGTCGCCCTTGCCGCAGAGGTAGATGAGGTTGGTGTCGGGGTCGTAGAGCGGGAACATGACGCCGTTGCTGGTGTCGATCTCCACGGTGACGATGGGCTCGCCGAGCGCGTCCGGCGTTCGCAGCGAGTACTGCCGCTCCGACATGCGGCTGAACCTGACGGCACAAACAATCTTTATTTTTAATACTAATTTACAGCGTGAACTAGCTGTCCCCCGACCCGCCGCGCCGCATTTATGTCACCTAATAACACTAAACCAAAATATTAACACGCTAAAAACGGCCACTTTTAACTATAACGCCGTATTTAACTAAACCATAACATGTCAGATGTTCATTAGGTAACGTCACCTTATGAACATCTGACATGTTATGGTTTTACGTAAAAATGCTTAAGAGCGTTTACGCCGCACACTAGCGCCGCCAATGAAAAAAAAAATCTTGTAACTAATTACAAGATTTTGTTGAGCATAATTTGATTTTCTATCTCTAAAGATAGAAAATCAAATTATGCTCAACAAACTATCTGAATGAAGTAATTTAGCATTTTTACGTCACTTAATGAATACCTGTCATGTTATGGTTTAGTTAAATATGGCGTTATAGTTAAAAGTGGCCGTACGGTCTTATTTAACTAAACTATAACATGTGAGGTGTTCATTAGGTGACGTAAAAATGGTAAATTACTTCATTCAAATAGTTTGTTGAGCATAATTTGATTTTCTATCTCTAATTACTAGATATGTATTTTTTTTACATTGGCAGCGCTAGTGTGCGACATAAACGCTCTTAAAGCTTTCCACAAAATTTGTGGTTATCAAATGCAATAAGATTATTCGAATCCGACTGGTAGTTCTAGAGATTAATGCGATCTAACAAAAAAACAAACTACTTCAACTTTATAATATTACTCGTAGTATAGCAGTGAACTAAATAGCCCATGACTGACCCACTGTTGGGCGAAGGCCTCCCATCATTGAAATCAAGTCATCACTACATTCGATGGATAATGGCCACGCCTGCTAAATACGGGTTGGTGATCACAAACCCGGGCTATGCATCGAAAGATCCAAAACCCACTTTGCCCGACCCGGAAATTGAACCCGGGACCATCGGGTATAATATTTATTGTATATCCAACCAAACACTTTTCTTTTTGAGTAAGTGGTGTCCTCCTATGAGTAATGGGACACTTGGACCTCCTTTAACAGAATAAGATTGAATGTGTTAGTGTACTTATTGTTGTGAGAGCCTAATTAAATAAAATTTACAAAAACACAAATGTTGAAAAAAAATCTACGAGCAGGATTTAAACCCGCACTTCCCGCCTTCTGACATACCGGGTCAGGTGCTCTCCCAATTGAGCTATCGTGGTTCTAACCAGCCCGCCGAAATTATTCAACACTATTTACTTTTTACTTTGAAAGTCAAAGGCGCCCATACAATGTCAACAACTACCGTCAACCCAGATACTGCGGCGGGGCTTTTAAAAGGCCTGAAAAGAATTATATAGATATACCCTAATATAATACTTTTAGAGTTTCATTTCCAACAACACACAAATGCCTTTTGTTTTGTTTATATAATTTTTAACGCAAATTTTGTTGCGAACAAATTACAAAAACACAAATGTTGAAAAAGTTTTCACGAGCAGAATTTGAACCTGCACCCTTCTGACATACCTACATAAATAAATTGCCCTAGACTTAGCCCTATACTTAGCAGTTTTTGTTTTGTGGGTTTATACAACTTGTTGATTTGCATTCACGCCATATTCATAGCAGCAGTCGTATTGCTTATAC
Organism: Eudonia lacustrata; assembly: GCA_947562085.1. NCBI lineage: Eukaryota > Metazoa > Arthropoda > Insecta > Lepidoptera > Crambidae > Eudonia > Eudonia lacustrata. The sequence goes on from OX387329.1 coordinate 1,578,611, forward strand.
TTATTACAAATAAATTATAAAAAGAATATGAAAAAATAATAATCATATTTTCAAAATCTGTAAATACGAATCGCACGTCTGCGTAGCACTAAAAAATAAACGCTCGTTCGCGTACGCCCGCTCACCCGACCACGAGTAGGTAGCAACAAGCTCGAGCTTCGCGGCGCGCCCGCAGCTTTGTCCGCGGCCGGCGGGCGGCGGGCGCACGCCGCACGCATCAAAGCGCAAGGGTGCCGCGCAACCCCGAACGAGTGACACATTTCTTAGCCCTAGCGAATTTGGAGCGAAACGTGTTCTTAGGTGTGTTGTTTGTGTGTGTAAAAAAAGTAAAATGACGGAAAATTATTCTAACGTAGAACTTGTGGAGATGGTGCGATTATACGCAATTAGTGGGAACAGTCTACGTCGAGCCGTGGTCATGTTTGTGGAAATGTTTCCAAACAGACCAACTCCATCGCGCGAGGTAATGCTTGCTGCCACGCAACGACTGAGGGATCATGGCCAGTTCAACGTTCCTCGACATGCGCAGGGTCGCGGCAGTGTGGGCCTCTCAGTCGATTTGCAAGAGCAAATACTCGAATACTTCGAGAGGGAACCACGTGCCAGTACTCGTGATGCTGGCCGCCACTTCAATGTCCACCACACAACAGTCTGGCGGCTTCTTAAGTCGGAGCAACAGCACCCGTTCCACTTCAGAAGAGTTCAAGAATTGAACGAGCAAGATCATGCCGCCCGGGTCACTTTTTGTCACTGGGTACTAGAACACCGAGAAGCCAGCATTCTATGGACGGACGAGTGTATGTTTTAGCACGTAGTTGACGTAATGCTTGACGACGTGCCACTAGCTCTTCACCGGAATCTCTTTTACCACCAGGACGGGGCGCCTCCGCATTATGGACGCCAAGTGCGCGATTATTTGGACGAAGTGTTCGGAACCGAGTGGATTGGTCGAGGTGGGCCAGTGCCCTGGCCTCCGAGGTCGCCAGACTTGACTCCTTGTGACTTTTATTTGTGGGGAGACATAAAAAGAATGGTTTATAAAGACGAAATCACGAGTGATGTGCAGTTAAAACAAAATATTTTAATGGCTTTTGAGAGTGTAAGGTCAAATCGTAGTGTGCTGCAAAAGTTACCTAGAAACTTAAGGCGCCGTGCTCATTTATGCATAGAACGTGAAGGTGCCCACTTTGAGCAGTACCTGCGAGTATCTTAAACATGATCAGTAAGTACCTAATAATAGTTTATTGCAACAAAGTATACTTATGCGTAAGAGTAAGCCACTTTACCACAGAATACATAATAGTACCTACAAGTTTACGTAAGTTCATCGACTTAATGTCCGCCCGCTGCGCTCTTATGTACCTACTACGGTCTGCACCCCTATTCTCGTCAGTCGACGGTCGCTATTCTAATTTACACTGAGATCATTTTATTAATCAATCGGTTCCTTATTACTTTCTCCGTGTTAAAAGTATTTTTTAGTCATTAAGTGTACCAATTACGATCAGCTGTAAATTTATGGCGGGAATGCAAATCTACAACCTGTATATATTTTTGTATAAAACGTGTTCTTTTTTCATTCCTCGAAATTTTTTGTAAGTTAAGTATTTCAAATAATCCAGTATGCCAAGGATAGGGTTAACAACGAAGGTAGCCGGGTCTGCGGCCAACTCACCCGGTGGTGAACACGAGCCCGTGCTTGAGGAAGATGGCGCGCGACGCCTTGCTGCCCTCGTGCGCCAGCGCCTCCGACTCCACCTCGCCCTTGCGCGGGTCGATGATCCTGCCACGAGACACATCAATTAATAAAAATAATTATACAGGTGTTACGAAAGTATTATGAAAGTTTAAGTACATTTTATTAAACCCATAAATTGAATGTTAACTTTAAAAAAATGTTATAAACCTATTTCGTCCCACTGTGGGAAAAGATCTCCTCCAAATCTCTTCATACGTCATAGACTTAATTTTATATTTTTAATATTGTGTCGTTTAGTGCCTACATTTCTGTTTTGTTGTGTTTGTCTACCCTCTTCTGGGCAATAGCAGAATACCAGTGCTTTGCTTATACACTTTTGTATTTTTGTGTATATATGCAAAATCAGCCACTGAGCCCTATCGCCCTTTTGTGCTTCTGCAGAAACAAATAAATAAAAATAAAAATCATTTATTATCAGACCACATAGTCCATAGATTGTTAGTACACATTAATTAACCTTAAAAACTATGTTAGTCCCACATACATAAAAATAATAAAAAATAATAAAAATGTTAGCCAAAAAAAAAGGCAAAGACGAGTGCGCTAAAACAACAAAAACAGACCCCTTGGGACAGGGCCAACACACACAGAGCACAGAGCACACATATATAAAATTTCTATTGTTATTGTTATTTTTAAAAGATTTTTATTTTTATTTTACTTTTTTATGTGTAACTATGATGTATTAGTTTGTAACTATAAAGTGTTTTCTATTCTATTCTAATAACTTATTTTTTTTATAAAGATCCGCAGGCAGCATTTCCAATAAAGTTCGTCACACCGGCACCGAATAGGTAAAAATTTAAATACCTAGATAATTACTCATTACCACTAGGCGCATCTCAAAAAAGGCATTTCAAAAAATCTTTTTTTTGTCTTTTTTGCAAACCGTAATTTTGCAGTGTCACTAGCGTATTGGGTGCGCTATCGCTTGTCAAAAAGTTTAACTTGCAAGATGGCCAGCAACTGGGCCATTGAGCTACCCCTAATCATTTTAATTCATACACCGCACTACAGTAGAGAAGCTTGATAGCGCAGTGGTTATCGCGCCCGGTCAGCGATTGCTAAGGTTAAGCAATTTTCACATAGACCTGTCATAGGATGGGTGACCAAAAACTTATCATCTCGAGCTCCGTGCTTCGCAAGCCACGTTACAGCCATTGGTCCCGGCTGAATTAGCAGTCGTTAACAACCACAATTCCGCACTGGGCCCGCGTGGTGGTTTATGGCCCGTTCTCCCTATCCATAGGCAAGGCTCGTGCCCCAGCAGTGTGGACATGAAATGAGCTGGTGATACAAATACTGCAGTCTCATAATCACCGGATCTTCTTGTCGCGGCAGGTGGTGAGCAGCTTGGTGCCGCTCCAGTTCCAGCAGGCCGAGTAGATCAGGTCCGGGTGGCAGTCCAGCGTCAGCAGCACCTCGCCGGTGCCCACGTTCCATATCGCTATCTGGAACACCACGCTTGCTTCAAAACAACTGCCACAAGGGAGCGTAAGGCAGTGGACCGACAGAACCATCGGCTACCTTGGTAATTTTTTTTTATCTGTATGTGAACAATTTAATATTTATCTATCTATCACAATTCACACTAGAAGTTTGATCTCCGGGCAATTTTCAGCAGCAATTTAATTTAGTTTTTTTATTTTATTATCAACCTGACATATATTCATACGTCAAAGACTACACTTGATTAATTAGCTCTCCCAGTCGTCCCAACAGTGTACTCGCCGCCCCCAAACAAGTCCGGTGAAGCTGAAAATGCCGTCTGAGGCAATCAGCATACTCTCCTCATAAAGAAGGGTCGTGGGGGAGGATCTAATGGCTTCCATTTTCAGGCACTCCACACCATCACTAAAAATTTATTCATATTGGCACCTGTTCATGGGCACTCCACTCAATCGCTCTAAATTTAATCATACTAGTGGTCGCCCAGTGGTCGAAATTCGACCGTAATTTTGTTAAGGCTGCACGGATTGTATCCTAAGCATTGAAAAATTAAAAAGATAGAATGTGAGTTTGGATTGGCAGTGACAGATTGCGGCCGCCCCTCTTCCATTTTTGAAATTTTTGAAAAGAGTATACAATGTTATTTTTAGTTTATACGAAACCTGAAAACTGTTTGTTCAGAATTAGTAATAGAATCGATTTCAATATTTTTTATACCATGTTACATTTTGACCAAATAATATTTACAAAATCTCAAATAAATTATTCCCTACTAAAACACACAACGGGGCAGCACAAAAAGCTTGTAACTTCGTGAGTTTTCAAGATATTATTTTAATTTTTTTTGTACGGATTCTTTAAATGAAAATATTTGACCCGTGTTTCGGTTTTCGTATAAACTAAAAATAAGGTTGTATATACGTGTGGACCTCTGGGTGGTTTAACCACTAGACTACAGTGGCGGTTTAAAGTTAAGTACTTGATGAATAATGCCTCGGTGGCCGAGTGGCAGAGCGCTCGGCCCGATACCCGAAGGTCTTGGGTTCAATTCCCAGGTCGGGCAAAATGTATTTCGGATTTTTCGATGCATAATAGCCCGGGTTTGTGATCACCCACCCGCATTTGGCAAGCGTGGTGATTAAGCCATTACCCATCAATTGTAGTGATGACTTGATTTCAATGATGGAGGCCTTTGCCCAGCAGTGGGACAGTTATGGGCTGTTTACATTAACATTCGCAAAACCTTCTCTATACATATAAACTATAAGTGTGTGAAATTTCATACTCCTCAGTCCGCGCAATTTTCGTAAAAAAGGGTTACAAAGTTTTTGCTTCACGTATTAATATATAGATAACTACTTGAATTGCGCAGCATCGCTCTGAGCGTTGGATTCTAAACATTCCAAAAACCATCTCTAATTTGGAGTGATGGAGTGGCGCGAATGGAGTGCCCGTGAATAGTGGCCATAAGGGTACAGTACGCACCTGGTTGTCGGAGCCGGCAGTCAGCAGTACGTTCTGCGCGGTGGGGTGCCATAGCAGCAGGCCCACGCGCCGCTGGTGGAACACCAGGTCCACCACGGGCTCCGTCAGCGTGCGGGATAGACCGCCGTCCGGGATCTGCCACACCTGTGAACACACAACACAAATGTGTAGTTTATTCGAGTACGGAGCACGAGGAGAGCACGGAGTAGCTCTATCGGTTGAACAAGTAACATAATAATCCAATAAAAATTTATTATGAACCGGCTACTGAATCGATTACTGACTGTCCATTTATCAAACACATGTGCCAAATCACACGTTCAAAATTAAAAATTATTTATTAAGTACTAACATAGGTGATAAGTCTCTCTGTTACTAACATTAAATGGACTTTATGTTGTCTGATAAATAAACATTTTTTTATTTTATTTTATGTGGCTTAGTGGCATGCATTGGTAGTGATTAATGTCTACTAACAGTAAAACAACACGGGCTGATTAAAATTTTGAGTAGTTTTTTTAGGCAAATTATTCCCCTCTATCCGATGTTAAGCAGAAGCAGACTCCAGATGAGGACAGCTGGGAGACAGTGGAGCAAGGTTGTACCTCACACCTTGTTCGAAGGACCCCATATTGTAGGAAGGAGGCAGTACGTGTGCTGGAAGAGTTCTATTTTTGGTGGTGCGACAAAGTTTATATTTTAGTTTATGGTTACCTTGACGACGCAGTCCTCTGAGCCGCTGGCGATGACATTGTCGTTGTGCGGGCACCACGCGATGTCCAGCACTGGCCCTTTGTGCCCGCCCACCAGCGGGTGGTCCGCGGGTATCCGCCCGACCTGCAACCGATACACATATTAGACATTAGATAACATCACATACATTCCTTCGACTCCGAAGAAAGCAGCTTAAGCTAAAGTGTTATGGAAATCAGGAACAACAACGGTACCAGAGCCACCGAGACCCGAGAAAATATAGAAAAAGTTCGTTGTTCTACATTGCTCCGACCAGGAATCGAACTAAGGACCTCGGAGATGAAGACACCAGAAACCGGACAGCGTGCGCGTCACTGGACTACAGAGGCCGTCAAACATATCCATATTTAAAACAATATTCATGATCAAGATATGTTTTAGCTGCGAAATTACCTGATCCACCTCGACTGTATCAGTTGGATGCATGAAGAAGGACAAAGGAGCAGGAGATTTTAGACAAAGATTGTTCACTAAAGACTCTTGTGACATGTTTGTTTTCATAAGTAATTGCTCGCTAGATGTTCACCAACATTCGCGACATTGCAGTAATTGATTGATTTATAAGCATCACTTGATTTTGCATCGACAAGTTCAATAGCCGGATTATAGTTTGTCTTTGTATTTATTACTAATCCTCCTGGTAACTTTCCAAAGACCTTTAAGATTGTTCTTGTTATTAGCAAGTTCCTTTGATTCGAACTCTTTTTTAAGGCGATGCAAAAGATCCATAAGATAATTTCGGTACCTTTTGTATCCCGTAAGTAAGTGTTCTGAAGTGTATGTGTAAGTGTAGTATAATACATGAAAAAGTGTTTTTGAAAATAGACAAAACATTGTCAACAAGGATTCACAAAATTTATGAGAAACGCTTGGTTCGGATGTGACTTCAAGTGATATATGACGCGCTGGAAGTAAGAGTAAATTATTGAGGGCGTTGTGTGAGAGGATACTCTGGTGTTTCCCCTGTGTCGGCCCTAACATTATTGGGGTGAAATGAGTGGAGATTCAAATTCAGCGGGCCCAAAACCTCCGGACTGTAAAAATAAGTATTTTGACCAGATGCGTAATTATACCGTTTTTTTATATTAGAAGGAGGCAAACGAGCAGGCGGGTCACCTGATGGAAATCAATCACCGCCGCCCATGGACACCCATGGGCGGCGGCAAAACCAACTCCTCTAAGATGACTTAGTATTATGTAGTATTTCAATTTAATTATAGGTAGGTATTAAAAGATCGAATCTGTGACGGTGACTGATTAAAACTTGCAGAATTTGTAAAGGTTATGTTTTATTTATATATAAAAATATTTGTTAAAATAAGTACCTATACATAGATATACCCGTGATAAGTAGTTTGTTATTTATTTACGTATAAAGTTATTGCAAATTCGGGACCTAAAATTGTTGCAAATAAAAAAAAAAATATTAACGTTTTCTCATCATCTTTAAAAGTACAAAAGGAAACCGTCCTTGCAACGCAGCATTACAAAAGCGGCCATCATAAACTTTCACGCATCACAATCATACAGTGAAAGTAATAAATTAGTGTTGTAATTATACAAAACCGGCAATTAGCAGATTTCGCGTTTTGGCGCCAACCAACGGTGCGCGTGCGCAGTAAATAAACCGGCGCGTAAGTGGGCCACTCGCCATATTTTTAGGCCGCAAATTGAGACTAAAACTAACAGTTGGCAATGTATTATATTGATATTATTATCATGTAGCGACTTTAAATTACCTAAATTCAAAAGAGATGTAAAGATGGTTGCGTTCGTGGCCCATAAGTGATAAAATGTAACTAAATTTAATTTTGTTGTCAGATTAGGTAACAGAAGACAAGCAACAAAGGATTACCATTGTATTAACAGCTTAAGTAATAACACCTATAAAAACAAGAAGATTTTCCCAAACTTTATAGCAAAACAACTACCTACTACAGTCTTGTTACCCTAAATAAAAAAGTTTATAATTCATAATCATAAGTTTTGATATATTTTTTTTATATTTGGGCGTTTAGATTACAATCTTGTAATTTTAGCAACTTTCGCAATGCTGAGTCACCAGGTGGGTGACCAAATTAAAAATATCTCCGTTCTTCAGAAGCCACGTTTAGCAATTGCTTCGTTAAAATAGGTAAAATGACAGTCGTTAAATCCCACCAATCCGTATTGGACTAGCGTAGCGTATCGTAACCCACTAGGGTTATAATTGCCCGATCTCTCTATGTTCTATTGTACAGGAGGAGGTAAGGTATGTTTATAAGCGTACCTACATAGTAATACACACAAACACACCAGACATATCACATACAAATCATTAGCTTAAAAACATCCCACTCGGATCATAAGCAGAGATTGGGTCATAAAGTGATTAGAACCCACCACGCTTTAGTGGGTGTTACGACAGCAATCTTACGGCCACAACCATTCCCAACGGCTTCACCTGCGTCCCAAAGGTTCAAAGGCTCGACATTGTACAGACGCATGCACATCAAACTATTCAAAACAGTCAAATTCTTTAATAACATTTCAACCTTTACAATAGACATTAAGTTCAAAGTCAAGAAATATGTCAGTATGTGGTTGTGGTAGTCTGTGAAGGAGCTCGATGCCGCAGTGGTTAACGCGCCCGGTCTACGAGTGCTGAGGTTAAGCAACTTTCGCAAAGGCCGGTCATCGGATGGGTGACCAAAAAATCATCTCGAGCTCCTCCGTGCTTCGGAAGGCACGTAAAGCCGTTGGTCCCGGCTGCATTACCAGTCGTTAATAACCACCGCACCGCACTGGGCCCGCGTGGTGGTTAATGGCCCGTTCTCCCTATCCATCCATAGGGAAGGCTCGTGCCCCAGCAGTGAGGACATAAAAATGAGCTGATGACGATGATGGTAGTCTGTCATGCAGGCGTGTGTACATCCATCTGTAAACCCGTCAATACCCAAGTCGTTTAGCTTTCATGATTACACGAACACCCCCTTCTCGTCGCCTTCGTTATAGTCAAAAGGATAATTATGTAAAACGTTAATCACTAAAGCAAGCTAGTATAAGTGCAGGCCTTTATACCTCACGATAATCTTATCAGCGGTAATTAGTGACTCAACGATTTGTCGTACGTAACGGAATGTAAATGATGTAAGTTCTAACACAGCAAACACTCTTCATTTGAAAGTCCTTTCTTTATTATGTTAGAAAAACAGGATAATCCTAGTTCAGGCATATTTCTTTATGTCATTATGCCACATGGTCACTGGAGAAGTCCCATACTTTTGGGTAGACATAGTCACAATCTATCTATACATCCTACTAAACGCGAAAGTTTGTAAGTATGGATGGATGTTTGTTACTCTTTCACGTAAAAACTAATGAATGGATTTAGATGAAATTCGGCATGCAGATAGTTTATAACCTGGATTAACACATAGGATAGTTTTTATCCCGATATTTCCATGGGGAAAGGGAACCACGCGGGTGAAACCGCGAGCGGCCGCTAGATATAACAAAGCTAAAGAGGGTAGAGAGTCTGTACATGGAAGATATTCGAAAAAAGTTGACTGGGGATACTTAAAATCGATAACATAACACGTTCCAACAGTTTTTAGAATTATTGTCTGTTTGTCTGTTTATGTGACCGCGCATCACGTGAAAACGGCTGAACGGATCTGGATGAAACTTTGCACATAGACGGACCATGACCCGGACTAAGATATAGGATACTTTTTATCCCGGTAACAGAATCCTGTGGGATAGTGTAGTCTTCGCGACGAACGAAGTCGCGAGCGACAACTAGTCACAAAATAAAGAGACTGCAGACGGTTCAAACAAACGCGCTCGAGCAACGCACGCGCACGCAGACAACCTCTCGCGGCCACGGAATGATCGGCCGACCCGATCCGAACCCCTCGGAGAATTTCACTTAGTTTGCAAATAAAAGTTTGAGTTTGAAAGTTTGAGTTTGAGTTTGAATCTAGTAGGGCGCGGGGACACGCACTAGTGCGTGATGCCGTTCCCTATAGAAAACCTCCGAAGGTGATTCGTTTCACACGGCTTGAGGAACCGTCTCTGTGGTCTAGTGGCTAAGACCACCGGTTTAGACTCAGAGGTCTCGGGTTCGATTCCCAGCGGGGGGTACGTGTTTGTGCACTCAGTTTGGTTGGTGGTAGGGCTTGTTAGTCCGCCTGGCTAGCTACCGCCATTTTATCTAAATATGTCGCCATAACATCAATGTTTGTAGCATTGTTGTGTTCCGGCAGCTAGAGATAAGATAGCCAGTACCTCACTAGTTGAGGATCCCGGGTGAAGTGCGCTTCCGTCATTGGCCTTATCATCACTTAACATCAGGTGAGATCAAGGCACTGTGCTTACCCGATAATATAAAAAAAACTCTTTAAGTTTCTCGCCGCCCCCAAACAAGTTCGGTGAAGCTAAAATGCCATTTGAGGCAATCAGCCAAATCTCTAAAAAAAAAAAAGGGATTGATCGGATTGTTCCGAGATCCGTATCCGTGTAAGTGCTCTATGTGTGAGTAGCTCGAGGCGCGGTATGTATCAAACTTGCCTGGGTCCTAGGTCCTCCTTATTTCGTGGCCACAGTCAGACAGAAGAAACAAAAGTCCAAACAACCCTTATTGTATTGTAAGGGCTGTTTGTATGGGCACTGTTCCTTCTCTTTATGCCCAATACAAATTGGTTGTTCTGTCAATGCTCTTGTCAATGGTTATTCTGCTTGCTACTCTCTAAAGGCTTACAGGAAAATAGGAAGTATCATTCTTTGATAGGAAGGGCATTTTTCAATATCTGACTCTTTAACCTTTTCACCGCCCAACTATCCTGCACGCGATGTCCCGCTGTACGCTAACGTATAAATGTATTTTAATAAAGTAGGTACAAAGAAGAACTTCTATAGAAGTGCTGGCGTGGACGGCACGAAAATCTCGAACTTCTATAGAAGTTGTTGGCGGTAAAAAGGCTAAAAAAAAAGAGTTGCCCTTGTTGTTAGTAAGTGGCCAGTCTCCGGACCTGTAGAATCACGAGCCTATTAGCGTAGAGACAATGATAAAGGCTAATGATTGTAACCGAAACTGAATACATTTTGTATTTTGAACTAGTGTTGACCGTGTCGTGGGACTCAAAGCGTATGTTTATGGGAGACGGGCAGGATGGCTCCAAGCCAACTCGACTATTATAGCTCGCGTGCATCACGGCCTATGACTATTCGTTACCGTATGTTGAACGATGAAGTTGGGAGATACATCTAGGACGTCTAAAGCGTCATGGTATCAGTTTATTAATCCCTATTTATAATTACCGTTAAAATTTATTTGCAGGAGCGTCACAGAAGGCATTGCGAGATCGTTACAATTATAGATATGTCAGAAAAGAACAAGGATTTTATGGAGGCAAAAGTGTCCGATTTGTCAGAGTTAGCACATAGCATGGGCGTATACATGATGGTTAGAAGGTCTGGACCCCCCCGAGTCATACAAAATCATGATGTGACTGACCGTTCACTTTTAGCACAAAATAAGGATAGCTTTTAGGCAGGCAAAATGGTTCGTCTTAGTCAAATAGAAAACGAATCGTAAAAGTGATACGGTCACATTTAATGACTAAGCATAACACGTTCACCACAACACTGCGAAGTGCCAATTAGCAGGGAGCCGAACCAGAGACAGCCATTATAAAAGAGACACGCCCGCCGGTGCGGAACACACACGGTGGATGAACTTTATAGACGTCGCGACGTAGATCATCATATAATTGGTGTGTCTGTGGCGTAATCACATCTCTTAATAACTGCAGGTTTTTATTTTATTTTGACAAACGAGAAGCGCTTGGAACACACCACTTCGTAGAGGCCGCAGGGCCATATTGGAGTGCCCTAGAAGGGGCCACCGCGCGGACCGCGAGACTCCGCTGAGAGTTCGGTTTCGCGGATGATGGGTACCAAGTTGTTCAGTGGGTCGGGTAGACCATCGCCCAACCCCACACACCTCCCGGGTCCTAGCAACAACCCGGTCGAGACGGCTACGTAGGGAATACCTAGGCATTATGCGTTTTAGGAATTCTGCTACTTAGGGCGTTTTGCTTTTCAGAAGACCTGCTCATGAGGGGAATTTCGACGTTAAAAAAACGTTGAACCTCTCAAGACTCCTATTTTAGACGTCTATAATAAAAGTCATGTCGTTTATTCAATATTTCATAAGCCTTCACGTGCACTTATTGCTTAGATTAGAGCATACACTTATTGACATCAACTTTAAACAAAATCCAAATCAAAATTAAAAATAAAACAGTTTAAATTTAACAACTGAATATGCCACCAATTCGGATTTTGGGAGAGCCCTGGACGAAGAAGCTGGCAAGGACCTCAGAATTTTTTCTTTTCTTCATCATTTCAATCGTGTCTCAGGGACCTTTACATTTTGACAATTTATACTATACACAACGCCTAGGTGGCCGAGTGGCCGAATGCTAGGTCCGATACCCGAAGGTCTCGTGTTCAATTCCCAGGTCGGGCAAAATGTATTTCGGATTTTTCGATGCATCGGGCATTGTGATCACCAACCCGCATATGGCATGCATGGTGATTAAGCCATTACCCATCGATTGTAGCGATGACTTGATTTCAATGATGGAGGCCTTTGCCCAACAGTGGGAAAGTTATAGGCTTTTTACTTACTTACTATACTATACACGCGCTTTTGCTAACCTACTCGAATATACGAGTATTCAATAAATATACCCCCGCTATAAGAATTAATTAATCCCGAGAGAGACCTCTTGGTGTGGGGCCCGACCGCCTAACCGATCGCTTTGACTTCGTGTGTGATTTATGACGTCATCTTGTCGTTTCGTGCCGTCTATGAAAGCAATATCGAAAGCTATAGCCTTTATAGCTTTTGATATTGCTTTCAGAGGCGGTGCGAGGTGGCAAGATGACGTCATAAACTATACGCGTAGTCAAAGCGATCGGTTAGGCGGTCGGGGGGTTGGTTGTCCTACACTATAAGAAGTGGTTAATTGAAGATAAGTACTAAACTCGACAAGAGAAGAGGTACAGCCGCCCGGATTGCAAAAAGTCGTGGTCGTAAACAGTTCCTGACACAGTCACTTTTAAGATAGCATAATATTTGTTTCCTTGTTATTATGTTTGCAATCAGTGCTTCTTTATCAGGAAGAACGACATTTTCAATACTCTATCGCTCTCTTTAGAAGTTTCTTGCTATTCTGCTCAGTACAAGGTTGATTAGGTGTAGCGCCGTTGACTTACAAACCGAATGCGTAGCGTCATTCATGAAAGATATTTTTAGAACTTAACAGTTCTAAAGCTTTGAAAAATTGCTAATGTTGAAAGACATCAAGAAATAATAAAATATGTCAACGCTTTCCGAAAAATTCGGTGTCTTTTATCTACTCACAACGTATGAATGCAATATCTTATGTATACCAGAAGGATATAATAATTCTTGCCATTTTTACCAGTTTTGTTAATAAATTTAGTTATCAGGGCCTCGAGCCTGCTATATTAAAACGCCTGCAACCGTGTGCCGGTGGCTTTAATTTGTCAATTTTCTTACAGTCCTAATGTCAAAGTCAGGTCAGCGACACAATATCGAGACGTTATTGAGTTATCATATCAGACTAGAGTCCCAAGCGTCGGGTGTAGAGTTGCGCGCGCGCAGTGCACACGTCGCGCGCTTTTCTCGGCGCACGTGGGCGGGCCCTGGATTTCCTGCACGAAACCGAAACATTGCGGTATTGCCCAATACTACAACTTTATAAATAACTCATCAAATTATAACACTCTAATTTTACATCGCGTGTATGGTACAGAGCTAATTATAGAATTACTGACTAATTGATGAGTATCGCCCTGTCGTTTTGCCATAGAGCTCTGCCAGCTGATCTGTTTTGTATTGGAACAATGATTTGATGCCCGCAGCATATTATGGTGTGAGTTGGTCTCTAGTAATAGCATGCAATATCTCGAATGGTAGGACCAAAGTATGGTATTACTCATGCAACTAATAGGAATAAGAATATTAATTCTGTATTCGCCGAATATCATGAAGTTACCGAATAGTTAATTCTCCGAATACTCCACAGACTTCAGTAAAAAGTTTCAGTAAAACGAGCAAAAGAAGTCGTCTGTTCCTTTCCCCGTCGCCGTAATTAATCATTATCCTTTATAATTTGTGCCTTAGTTATTGTTATATTTTTTGTTGCTTAAATTGCTTGCAGTCCTCACCAATTTCATAGCATTAAGTTGTGACGTTTTTATCATTAAGTTTATTTAATGTAGGAAGTCCAAAATTATTTTTAAAAAAAAGTTTGTTTATTTATACTAAACTACAAAACCTAACAGTTCAGATTATAGGAGAGCTTTCAGCCGAGTAGAGCTTTTCTGGCCAACAGTCTGTCAGCAGACACACTCAGAAATGGCCTTTACATCTGCAGTAAAACTACAAATATTCCTTTCAAGACTTTTATGACAAACGGCCGCTCGCAGTTTCACCCGCGTGGTTCCCGTTCCCGTGGGAATATCGGGATAAAAAGTATCCTATGTGTTAATCCAGGTTATAAACTATCTGTATGCCGAATTTCATCCAAATCCATTCAGTAGTTTTTACGTGAAGGAGTAACAAACATCCATCCATACTTACAAACTTTCGCATATAAAATAATTAGTAGGATAGGTAGGTACTGTCTGAAAGTAGTCAACCTGTCAGAGATGTTAGCGAAGGTTTACCGCTGGAAGTTACGACTTACGACGACGTCTGTCCAGTTGTGATTCGTCTGGTATGTTGCCAGATACCTACCAGCATCAGATTAAGACAATGACAAGCACTTCACAAGTAATTTGTGCCTAAAAGAGTGCGCGTCGGTGCTATTTTCTCAAGCCATAAACGTAATACATCACATCACAAGCTCGTTTAATTTAGCCACTGCTAGGGCACGAGACTTTGTATTAATGGATAGCCTTTCAAAGCACATAGGAGCTCGAGATGTCAAATTGGTCACCTTAGACCTATCCGATGGCCGGCGTTTGAGAAATCTTTGCCTTTACGATGCCTGTCGGGCTGTTATTCGACTGGTCGGTTGCCAGATGCCAGCCACAGTACAAGACAATGACTACACTACTTCAAAAGTAATTTGTGCCTAAAAGAGTGCGCGTACGGCGCTATTTTCGCGAGCCACAAAACATGTTACGACAGACGCTAATTTTAAATTGACGTTCATAGCTTTATTTACACGATCGCGCTGCGAACTTGACCGTATAGGAGTAACACACGGCTGCCCATCAGACTACCACTAACTATCAATTCCTCAATAGACTTTGACCTTTATGTATATGGCATAATGGTTGACATTTATTGAAGAAGTTTGACAGTTTTGGTTACGTTTGATGTGCAGGCGTCTGTACCTATACGTGTAGAATGGATTGGAAAAGGGACTGATTTCGATTATCGGTAATCGTTTGTCTGATAATGTTTTGGAAAAAAAATCTGTGTAACAGTACAAAAATGCATAAACGCGATGTAAGTACTTAGAACATAATGGAATAAAATAAATCGTAAGAATGAAAAGCAAATAATGGACAATGTCGTATTTTTCTTAAGTATCATATTTATTATACTTAATATTTTTACTTACCTATATAATATAATTTATAATACTTGAGAAGAAAGCGATATTATCCATTATTATCAACCTACTCAAATTCAAAATTCTGTATTGAATTTAGGCGACAATTGAACTCCGACGGGGTAAACAAATTCAGCGAGGACATTTTTATTCTGGAAAATAGATGTCCAAAAAATGTTTTCATAGAAGGACTTTCCATAACAAATCAACATACCTAAATAGATCCTAAAAAAAAAGAAAATAGTACATCACGAGGTATAAATGAGTGTACAAACCAGCCTCAGAGTTGACACTATTGTTTTCTACGGGACAATACTATCGTTATTATGACTAGACGACCAACACCTCAGTTTCCCTGTGACCACTGACTGTGCAAAAGAGTTTCATACAAAAAATAAACGCGAGCATAGGATCCCTATAAAGGGTATCCCTATCTCTTCGGGTTCCTGAGCCAACCCAGTAAGTAGGAAGTACATTATCAGCTCAATTTATGTTCCCACTGCTGAGGCACGAGCTTTCATAGATAAACGAGCCATAAACCACCACGCGGGCCCAGTGCGGATTAGTGGGTTAACGACGGCTAATGCAGCCGGGACCAACGGCTTTACGTGCCTTCCGAAGCACGGAGGACCTCGAGATTTAACATTTTGGTCACCATGACCGGCCTTTGCGAAAGTTGCTAACGCTAGCAATCCCAAACGGGCGCGTTACTATAAATAAAGTGTCCCGTGTCCCGTGTCCCACTTCACGCGTCACTAACTCCTGACTACCAAAAAGGATACGTGTAAATTACCATTACTAAATTGGTCAAACGGTGAGACCGGGCGGCGCCCGGCCCGCCGCGGCATCGTCGACACTAGCCCATTTTAGCCACACTATACTTAGCTCTGGTTCAAGTGGTTCCAGTAGCAAGGACACCAGCTATTTGGTGTGCGCATTGAACAATTGCGCTACGAACAATCACTGGAATTGGCTATCGTAAACACAATAATATGTCAGCTGAGCCAAAGATAATGGAATGATGGAAGGTTAATGCATTCCACGCTGTGATTTGTTTCAATACAATAAATGTGGGAATATCCCAATACTAATATCAAGTTTAAAACGCAGCTTCTCGTTGCTACGGTGGAGCTTGAACAAACACCCAAGTCTCAGACCGAGATGGTTTTTTTTTAATATTTTACGGGTAAGCACAATGCCTTGATCTCATCTGATGTTAAGTGATGATAAGGCCAATGATGGGAGCGCACTTCACCCGGGGTCCTCAACTACTGAGGCACTTGCTATCTTATCTCTAGCTGCCGGAACACAACAATGCTACAAACATTGATGTTATGGCGAGATATTTAGATAAGATGGTGGTAGCTAGCCAGGCGGGCAAATAAGACCTACCGCTACCCC